>JAWRYS010001651.1:0-600000 GCA_034769895.1 Magicicada septendecula | reverse complement strand
ATCCTATTGTACCACAATAATTTGTCTCAAAATGAACTAGCCGTAATCTAATGTACTGTAATCTAACCTAACCAAATCTCCTAGCGTGTCGCAACTTTGATTAACCTAAGTGTATCAATATCTAGTCGAGCATTACTAACGCTATTGTAACCTATTCTCTGCCAATATAACCTATCATGCCACAATCTATATGTAGCAGTGTGAGGCCTACTTATCCTTGTTGTTCTTTTTGTTGCAGACCTTTCAAGTAGTGACAGCGGCGAAGAGGTGATCGAGGAGACGTCGTCCGACAGTGCTCGCCCTTCAACATTGGAAGGAGAACAATGTTCCAGGACTAGAGAGTCGAGAAAGAAATTTAGAAGAGAACCATTGTGGAAGAGATCAAAAGCGCACAAAAATAGAAAACTAGGAAAAGGATATCTGGATAGAAAAGGAAAGCTTCATGCTGCCAGAGTGTTGAAGGAATATCCTCATAGATGCAGATTCAATTGCAACAGAAAAATTCCTGATGCAAAGCGGAAAGAGGTATTTGCTGAATACTGGAATCTAGGTAACCATCATCTCCAAACTTCTTTTATTTTTTCTTCAACTACTTTAAGTGAGCCAGAAAGGAAAAAGAAGGGGGGCCAAGTTAGAAAGAGGAAAATAAGTACAGAGTACACGCTATGTGGTGAAAGAGTCTGCAAAGAGTTCTTTCGTTTAACGATTGGGGAATCTTTGAAAAGAATTGATTAATATTGTAGCAAAAAAGTGTCAAAATTGTGTTGTTCCTCCAAAAGACAAAAGGGGCGTAGGGAACCTGCAAACAAAATCACAGCAGAAAGGATTAATTTAGTAAAAGAGCATATAAATAGTTTTCCTAAGTATGTGAGTCACTATACCAGAGCTAGGCATCCAACTCAAAAATATCTCAATTCAAATTTAAATATTAGAAAACTTATTGATCTGTACAAAGAATTTTGTGGTGAAAAAAATACTGAGCCTGTTACAGACTCCTTCTATAGACACATTTTTAATACCAACTTCAACTTGAAGTTCAAAAAACCGCACACTGATACGTGCACAACCTGTGACAGACTTGAAAATCTTATAAAAAATAACTCTGGAAACAACTTAGAAAGTGTCAATGCATACAAAATTGAAAAAGAATTTCATCTTAGGAAAGCGAAAGCTGCTAAGCAAGCTAAAACAGATGCTGTCAATAATTTAAGGGATGACGAGGCTTCTGCCATATATGTTTCGATTTAGAAAAGACTCTACCAACCCCACATCTGACTTGTAGTAAGGTGTTTTATTGTAGACAGTTATGGACTTACAATTTTTGTGTCCATGACTTAAAAACTAATAAGGCGACAATGTTCATGTGGCATGAAGGCCAAAGTGGCCGAGGATGTCTGGAGATCGCATCCTGTTTACTAAAATATATTGAAAATTTACCTCCAAAAAAGTTGTCGCAAAAAGTTGTGTCAAAAAAGTTGTCGGATTCAGCGATAACTGTGGGGGACAGAATAAGAGTGCCTTGATCATAAGATTTTGGTCTTATGTTGTATCCAAAACCAAAATCAAGACAGTGGATCATCGTTTTTTTTGTCCCTGGCCATTCTTTTATGGAGTGTGATCAGGACTTTGCAGTTGTTGAAAATGCAAAAAGAACATGTGAAGCTCAGGTATTTGTTCTTGAGCATTGGCGACAAGTTGTAACAAAAGCAAGCAGAAAATATTTAGTTGTAGACATGACAAATGAATTTCTAACCTCCTTAGAAGATCCTCTTGACAAATTTCTGCTCTCAAAAATTGTAGGCATACAAAAGATGGTTTGGTTCCGCCTTCAAAAGAAGGATCCCTTTACATTGCTGTTTAAAACTTCTTTCAATGAACATGTTGCCTTTGAAAAACGATCCCTCAGACCGCCTCAAAAGAAGGGAAGACCACCAATTAATCATGATGAATCTTTACTAGACCTCAAACGTGAAGCTAGAATAAATGCCATAAAACCACCGAAATACAAGGACCTTCAGAAACTACTTGATTTCATACCCCCTATCTATCATAGCTTCTATAAGGATATTAAAAAAGCTGATCCAATCAGTAAGAAACCCAAGAATGATAAGAAGATATCTGCAAGTGATGGAAAAGAAAATGGTGAAGTTAAAGTAGAAGAATGTGGTAATGTCTTATTTACGGATGATGAATCATAGTTAAACACGTTTTAGTCATTTAAAGTCTATTTTTTGTAAATAAATACAATGATTTTGTATTAAAATATACCTTTTTGTAAGCCAACTCCATAATTTTTTTTCTTTTCAACCTTATTGTTTGGAGGTAAAGGGGGGTAAGTGCTGTACCTTACCAGAAAATCCCTGAGAACAAGGGTACAATTGGTTAAAATGAATACAAATTTTGTAAAAAAACAAAAAAAGATTCATATAACATAAAACATAAACATGAACCTCAAACCATTTACTCTGGATTTATCATAGGCTTCAAACTTTGACATTCATTTTCCCAAAATTAGAAAAATGTCACTTACCCCCCTTGGCTTCTCGATGTCTCATTTCATTAGGATTAATATAATGCAGTCACACTCTTAAAAAGTAATTTCAATGAAGAACAAAAACAATGTGGTTCTTCGTTGTTATTATATACCTATTATACAAGAGAATTTATAGGCCTATCTCTCTTTGGGAATACTAATTTAAGTTTTCACTAGGAATAAACAAACTGACAGATTTAACAATTATTGATTCCATGTTAGACAAATTGGCAATTATTGAAGTGAAATATTATTTTTTCTATTCTATGTCATATAAACACGTGAAAAATAATTGTAAACGGCGGTCGAACCTATTTACGTAGAAAAAAATAAAATAATTACTCCCATAAGCATGCATGCAAAGGTGAATGATGGCCATATTGTCACTGTGTATACGGTAACAAATGACATTTAACCTATCTTGCTTACACAGTTGTTTATATGCGATAACGGCTTCACTGATATCACTGTATACTATTTTTCAAATTGTTTCACTATAGTTTTGGATCACGAACATCACAATTCACAATAGCACCACTAACCTTTTACTTTTGAACATATTCACGCAGGGGGGGCACTCCGGCCTTCCGCGCTTAACCTAGCGATCAGCTGTTGTTAACGCGTGACATCACCGCGTGGAAGAACTACACAGTAAGCGTTTGAGTTTAATTGCAAAGGGAGAGTAGATATTTAATTATGGTCCGAATTAACATAATTTTGTACAGTGCGTTATTTTTGAGTGTCGTTTTTGTAAATTACAATCGTTTGAGTGTAAAAAAATTACACTCATTGAGTAGACTTCGCATTACTGGCTGGTATGGAGTGAATAAAGTATAGTCTTTAATTTAACGAGGGAAGCAAGTTGTCAGTTTTAATTCGCTTGTGTGTGTGTGTGTATGTGTGTGCGCGCATTGAGTAGACTTCGCATTACTGGCTGGTATTTAACAAAAACGACACTCAAAAATAAAGGGCCGACTTGGGGTAGTTTCGTCTTCAAAAATTTAAGTCCCCTATGAATATAAGTATATTACTACTCAAAGTTTTTTATTAGTAAAAATATAAAAGTTGTACCTTATAGCTTGAACCAGTTTTCGCTTATTATAAGCTTCGTCAAAGCCTGATATAACACCCCTTTGAAGGTATGTATCAACTAAATAACTATTTTCATTTCGTTAACAAAGGTATTTATGTTTACAACTAAACATACAAGCTTCAGTTTTTAACGTTATAACATGTGAAAATATTGATAAAGATAATTATTGTGATATTGATTATAATTACAATAATTAGAAGCTTGTTTCAAATATAGTAGGATACACAGAAATGTTTACAAACGCAAGCGCGCGCGCACAACTTGCAGGTACACACACACATGTGCATGTACACACACACACACACACACACACACACACACACACACCACAGGCCTGCAATATCGCCTCCTTTCTGACTTATTTTTTACATATTGTGCCATTTTGTCAATATTACAATTTATTAAGGCACACTGTAAGGAGGTATGCTTTAATCATTTTGCACACATTATTCCAGAAGTCTGTTCTAAAAACAATTATAATTAAACTTCTGTTTCAACAGTACTAATAATGCAGCATCGCTAAATTTAAACCATTTTTTTGGTCTGAATGTTTGTTTCAAGCTGAGTATACCAAATATGTTTTTAATAGGTTTACAATTTATGATTTGAAGTATATGAAGCAATTACTAGTACCTATTCATTAGACAAGAAATTATAACTATAATTTCCATTAACGTTGTTAATGTTCTTTGCCATTCATTATTTTTTTATTTTTTTACTATCAGGAAAGGTTCTGATGAAGTTTCTGTACGCGCCATTTTTGCTCTCTCTCTCTCTCTCTCTCTCTCTCTCTCTCTCTCTCTCTCTCTCTCTCTCCTCCCCCCTGTCCCACCTCTCATTTTTATTTATTGATATATATAAAAATACTGACACTCTTCTGTAGTGTCAGTGTCCATATTGCATAAAATTAAAAAAGAACTTATACCTGTATAAAATAATATAAACTCGGAAAACATTTGTTCTAATACTGAATTCAAATGTAATAAAGAAAAAAGGAATTGTGTGTGTGCGTGTTTTAATGATAATTAGTAATGGATACGTCATGGACAACAAAATCCAAGAATTTACAAATGAATAATGAAAACACAAAGATTAAAAACTAATAAGAAATCATTCAATAGACATAAAGAAAAAAATTAGTTAAATTTATTAATGAATCAAAGGAATTCAGAATTCAACTGATAATATAGATTGATAATCACACAATAGTACATAGTGTTACTAATTTCACAATTCTACAAAATTTGTATTTATTGGATAGTGAACATTGGATTCCAATATAGTAAGCGTACATATATTAATGTAAAGCACGTTTCACAAAAAGTGAATGTAAAAGAAAAGAAATACACAATTTCAACTTTCTTAAACTGAAAACAAAAATTCTTTTGAGTTAGTGTAACGTGTTGTGTTACTGTAAGACAGAGGAGTGCTGTTAGTGTACTAATTAAGATGCATTAAATGTATAAATAAAGCTAAATAGCCTAATGAGTTATTTTTAGATGATGTCATTAATCTTTTTGGTAATGGTGTAAAAGCCTTCCCACAGTGGTTGCAGGTTCGGGCTGATTTCTTTCTTCCTTATCATGTTATAGAACTAAGCCTGGCAGCAGGTGTGAGCCCTGAAGAAATTGCAACCAGTCTTCATCTTTGTATTTGCCAAAATAAAGTTGATCTGAGCCAGGTCATGTAAATTCAGATTAGGCCAAATTGCTCATTAGATTCTGTCTAAATTTTAAAGATATAAAGTATTGATAAAGATTTTAGGACCATACATTAAAAACATTGTTTGCACATATGAGAAGGAAGCAGATGTATTAATATAATATGTTACCCAAAAGATACAGGAACAATTATGTATATTTAATTAAGTAGTTAGTGGACTTAAACCTGCAGTAGAAACTCCAGTTTTTATAAAACAAATAGGGAGAGAATTGAAGGTTTCATGTTTGTAAATGTTTATCTATCTTCTTCACAAGTAACTAATGCCTGGTTACGATTTGTAATCACGTTTTCTCATAATGTATGTTGTTAATGACCTTTTTTTTAAGAGTTTGAATAAAAACAATAGATATCGATATTTGAAAAAAAGTGAATTTTATTGGTACATACTAAAGTATAGAGTCCCATTTGTTTCTATTCATTAACAAAGGTCCATACTGTAATAATTTTGTGTGTAATATACAAGCTTTCTTTAATATGTTTAAGAGATTCTCCAATTTTATTTGCATTAATTCAGACTGTAGTAACATTAAATTCCACTCTAACCCATTAATAATACTTAATCATTTGCGTGTTAACTGATGAACCTTAATCACTTCCAGGGAACTGGTAGACAATTTGTCTGTCAATTTCCTTCATTTCTGTATTGGGCAAAATTGTCAATATTTGTTAAAAGCTAAGAGTACTTTCATCATTTTCATTTAATATAAACTTTGTAGAAATTCCATTTTTGCTATGTGTAGGATACATAGTTCTTGAACAATTAGATAGGAATAACATTTTTTTTTGGTCTCTCTCTCTCTCTCTCTCTCTCTCTCTCTCTCTCTCTCTCTCTCTCTCTCTCTCTCTCTCTCTCTCTCTCTATCTCTCTCTCCCTCTCCATCTCCCTCCTCTCATTTTTATTTATTGAAAAAACAAAAATCTGACACTCCTCTTGAAATAGAAAAAAGGATTTTAATGTAGGCCTACTTGTTTGGTTATACGTTACATTGTACTAGTTATAGGTTCTAAATTGGAACTAGATTTTAATTATGGTACTTCGAATAAATAAGCCTTTAATTTTATATACAGCCTTTTATCCATACAATAAATACAGCCTTTGAATGTACACTAACTAAGGAAATTTTTGTTAAGTCTAATTCATTTTAAAAATCTAAAAGGTTAAGTTACATTGTTAAACGTAGACACAACTTCCAAAAATCGTTTCTGTACCGTAATTATGTGCGATAAATGGAAACTAACTTCTGTACTTCCAATAAATACACCCTTTTAATGTACACTAACACAGTAAATTTTATTTAAGTTACATTGTCGTACATAACCTCCATAACCTGCCATTACTTACTTGTGAATAAAACAGATCCAGTAGAAATTTGGACACGGAAAATAAGTACAAACGAGGAGAGGGAAGTTTGACTTTACCGTACCATTGTAAGCTAGATCCATTTATGGATAATGAAAGTAAGTTGTTAACCATAGTTTACTATGAAACGTAGGTGTTGGGTTTTGCTGGCCAATGTCGTTGTTTTAAGAAATGAAAAATTCCACTCCTCAATAAATTTAATTAGAACTCTGTGATTTTCAAAACCCGCCAAAAATCAATGAACATTCGATTATAACTTAACTTATTGGACTACATATTTGGTTACCTATATTTTGTGACTAAATAAATCTTATTTGCATTACAAGTCATTTCGCCGAGTTTGATTTCATGCTTCGGTTACTTATTTATATAATTACGTGTTAGGTTATGATGAAAGACTTTTATAGTTTCTATGTTGGAAGATAAGGTAGTTTGTATATGACTTTCGCATTGTTTGATTTGTATGGCACTGTATTTGAATAATACTAACAATGTTAATACGGTGAATAGTTCGGTTTGTACTTACTTATTCATCAGTCAAGTGTTGTTAGCGTGCTCTCGAAAAGTTTATTACCCGCAGCGGTGTACTGAATAGTTTATGTTAGTGAAACTAATTTATAGTAGAGTAACCTTGAGTCGTAGTATACTTCAGAAGGTCTAAGGTAATTTACTTATTTAAAGACAACTGGATGTTAGGTTAAGGTGGAAATCACGATAGTATTCATTGATAGGTATGAAGTATAATTAGGGTTAATTTGAGGCATCGAGAAGCCAAGGGGGATAAGTGACATTTTTCAGTTTTGGAGTTAAGTGCAGATTCTGGTAGCTAATGTATACGAAAACTTTGTGGCAAAGGGAGATTACTGAATCTCTAATAGATGCTTCGATCTGGTGGTGAAAAGTTTAACTACTTACAAAAATATGATGTTTTCTTGGAAGCCAAGAGAGTTAGTTAAAGGTTTGGTGGCCAAAGGGGGTAAGTGACACTTACCTCCATTGGCCTCTGACTTTTCCAGTCAGTTGCTGGTTTGTTGGTTGAGTGAAATGCTACTACATCACACAACGTGCCTTGTAGTGCTTGTAAGTTTAAAAGTATAACATTTTACTTTTAAAGTTTTAGTTGTTAAACATATATTGCTATATTTTTGCAATAATGTCAAAGAATAATGGAGATTCAAACAGCTCAAAGATGACCGGAATGGACGACACTTACGAACATAACCTCTACAGTGATGGTAAATATTAAACTTTCTTCTCCTAGATAGGCCTATTGTTTTTGTTTTTACTGTTTTTTTTTTGGTACATAATCCCAAACAAAGTAAGATTTATTCTCTTAGTTCATAATAATCTAATATCTTTAAACGAGATAAACTTGCTTGTTTGTTTTCTTGTCGTTTTTTTATCTCGAAAACTACTCCAAGAAAGTTTCTGATATTTGGTACGTAGCCGTTTTTTTGGCACTAGGAATCCATTAAGCTAGTTGAAAATTTTGTAAAACGTCAATTTTAATTAATTAATTAACTAATATTCTTGCATAATTATCGGGTTCACCCAACTTGTCACAAAGGACTCGAAAAAAATCTTAACATTAACTTCAGACAACTCCAAAAACAAGCCGAGCGAAGCTCAGTCTCCCGATATTATTAGTTAAATAGCAAATAATCTAAATTAGGTTAGGATACCTAGATGAACCTAGGCTACAAGGCTTAAAATGATTACAGTTTTTTTTTTCAGATAGTGACAATGACAAAATCTATGAACCTGGTGATGACATAGATGGCAATAAAAGTAAATAGAGGAGACTGGATTTTGACCGTATTATGAACAACATTGAAGCTTTTAGGGAAGAAGGTAAGATCAAAAAACATATTACTCAAACCCTAACCTCCTAGCGAATTGCAATTTTGACTAACTTAACCAAGCTTATCAAAATCTAGCGTAACTTTACTTACCTATCCTATTGTACCACAATAATTTGTCTCAAAATAAACTAGCCGTAATCTAATGTACTGTAATCTAACCTAACCTAATCTCCTAGCGTGTCGCAACTTTGATTAACCTAAGTGTATCAATATCTAGTCGAGCATTACTAACGCTATTGTAACCTATTCTCTGCCAATATAACCTATCATGCCACAATCTATATGTAGCAGTGTGAGGCCTACTTATCCTTGTTGTTCTTTTTGTTGCAGACCTTTCAAGTAGTGACAGCGGCGAAGAGGTGATCGAGGAGACGTCGTCCGACAGTGCTCGCCCTTCAACATTGGAAGGAGAACAATGTTCCAGGACTAGAGAGTCGAGAAAGAAATTTAGAAGAGAACCATTGTGGAAGAGATCAAAAGCGCACAAAAATAGAAAACTAGGAAAAGGATATCTGGATAGAAAAGGAAAGCTTCATGCTGCCAGAGTGTTGAAGGAATATCCTCATAGATGCAGATTCAATTGCAACAGAAAAATTCCTGATGCAAAGCGGAAAGAGGTATTTGCTGAATACTGGAATCTAGGTAACCATCATCTCCAAACTTCTTTTATTTTTTCTTCAACTACTTTAAGTGAGCCAGAAAGGAAAAAGAAGGGGGGCCAAGTTAGAAAGAGGAAAATAAGTACAGAGTACACGCTATGTGGTGAAAGAGTCTGCAAAGAGTTCTTTCGTTTAACGATTGGGGAATCTTTGAAAAGAATTGATTAATATTGTAGCAAAAAAGTGTCAAAATTGTGTTGTTCCTCCAAAAGACAAAAGGGGCGTAGGGAACCTGCAAACAAAATCACAGCAGAAAGGATTAATTTAGTAAAAGAGCATATAAATAGTTTTCCTAAGTATGTGAGTCACTATACCAGAGCTAGGCATCCAACTCAAAAATATCTCAATTCAAATTTAAATATTAGAAAACTTATTGATCTGTACAAAGAATTTTGTGGTGAAAAAAATACTGAGCCTGTTACAGACTCCTTCTATAGACACATTTTTAATACCAACTTCAACTTGAAGTTCAAAAAACCGCACACTGATACGTGCACAACCTGTGACAGACTTGAAAATCTTATAAAAAATAACTCTGGAAACAACTTAGAAAGTGTCAATGCATACAAAATTGAAAAAGAATTTCATCTTAGGAAAGCGAAAGCTGCTAAGCAAGCTAAAACAGATGCTGTCAATAATTTAAGGGATGACGAGGCTTCTGCCATATATGTTTCGATTTAGAAAAGACTCTACCAACCCCACATCTGACGTGTAGTAAGGTGTTTTATTGTAGACAGTTATGGACTTACAATTTTTGTGTCCATGACTTAAAAACTAATAAGGCGACAATGTTCATGTGGCATGAAGGCCAAAGTGGCCGAGGATGTCTGGAGATCGCATCCTGTTTACTAAAATATATTGAAAATTTACCTCCAAAAAAGTTGTCGCAAAAAGTTGTGTCAAAAAAGTTGTCGGATTCAGCGATAACTGTGGGGGACAGAATAAGAGTGCCTTGATCATAAGATTTTGGTCTTATGTTGTATCCAAAACCAAAATCAAGACAGTGGATCATCGTTTTTTTTGTCCCTGGCCATTCTTTTATGGAGTGTGATCAGGACTTTGCAGTTGTTGAAAATGCAAAAAGAACATGTGAAGCTCAGGTATTTGTTCTTGAGCATTGGCGACAAGTTGTAACAAAAGCAAGCAGAAAATATTTAGTTGTAGACATGACAAATGAATTTCTAACCTCCTTAGAAGATCCTCTTGACAAATTTCTGCTCTCAAAAATTGTAGGCATACAAAAGATGGTTTGGTTCCGCCTTCAAAAGAAGGATCCCTTTACATTGCTGTTTAAAACTTCTTTCAATGAACATGTTGCCTTTGAAAAACGATCCCTCAGACCGCCTCAAAAGAAGGGAAGACCACCAATTAATCATGATGAATCTTTACTAGACCTCAAACGTGAAGCTAGAATAAATGCCATAAAACCACCGAAATACAAGGACCTTCAGAAACTACTTGATTTCATACCCCCTATCTATCATAGCTTCTATAAGGATATTAAAAAAGCTGATCCAATCAGTAAGAAACCCAAGAATGATAAGAAGATATCTGCAAGTGATGGAAAAGAAAATGGTGAAGTTAAAGTAGAAGAATGTGGTAATGTCTTATTTACGGATGATGAATCATAGTTAAACACGTTTTAGTCATTTAAAGTCTATTTTTTGTAAATAAATACAATGATTTTGTATTAAAATATACCTTTTTGTAAGCCAACTCCATAATTTTTTTTCTTTTCAACCTTATTGTTTGGAGGTAAAGGGGGGTAAGTGCTGTACCTTACCAGAAAATCCCTGAGAACAAGGGTACAATTGGTTAAAATGAATACAAATTTTGTAAAAAAACAAAAAAAGATTCATATAACATAAAACATAAACATGAACCTCAAACCATTTACTCTGGATTTATCATAGGCTTCAAACTTTGACATTCATTTTCCCAAAATTAGAAAAATGTCACTTACCCCCCTTGGCTTCTCGATGTCTCATTTCATTAGGATTAATATAATGCAGACACACTCTTAAAAAGTAATTTCAATGAAGAACAAAAACAATGTGGTTCTTCGTTGTTATTATATACCTATTATACAAGAGAATTTATAGGCCTATCTCTCTTTGGGAATACTAATTTAAGTTTTCACTAGGAATAAACAAACTGACAGATTTAACAATTATTGATTCCATGTTAGACAAATTGGCAATTATTGAAGTGAAATATTATTTTTTCTATTCTATGTCATATAAACACGTGAAAAATAATTGTAAACGGCGGTCGAACCTATTTACGTAGAAAAAAATAAAATAATTACTCCCATAAGCATGCATGCAAAGGTGAATGATGGCCATATTGTCACTGTGTATACGGTAATAAATGACATTTAACCTATCTTGCTTACACAGTTGTTTATATGCGATAACGGCTTCACTGATATCACTGTATACTATTTTTCAAATTGTTTCACTATAGTTTTGGATCACGAACATCACAATTCACAATAGCACCACTAACCTTTTACTTTTGAACATATTCACGCAGGGGGGGCACTCCGGCCTTCCGCGCTTAACCTAGCGATCAGCTGTTGTTAACGCGTGACATCACCGCGTGGAAGAACTACACAGTAAGCGTTTGAGTTTAATTGCAAAGGGAGAGTAGATATTTAATTATGGTCCGAATTAACATAATTTTGTACAGTGCGTTATTTTTGAGTGTCGTTTTTGTAAATTACAATCGTTTGAGTGTAAAAAAATTACACTCATTGAGTAGACTTCGCATTACTGGCTGGTATGGACTGAATAAAGTATAGTCTTTAATTTAACGAGCGAAGCGAGTTGTCAGTTTTAACTCGCTTGTGTGTGTGTGTGTATGTGTGTGCGCGCATTGAGTAGACTTCGCATTACTGGCTGGTATTTAACAAAAACGACACTCAAAAATAAAGGGCCGACTTGGGGTAGTTTCGTCTTCAAAAATTTAAGTCCCCTATGAATATAAGTATATTACTACTCAAAGTTTTTTATTAGTAAAAATATAAAAGTTGTACCTTATAGCTTGAACCAGTTTTCGCTTATTATAAGCTTCGTCAAAGCCTGATATAACACCCCTTTGAAGGTATGTATCAACTAAATAACTATTTTCATTTCGTTAACAAAGGTATTTATGTTTACAACTAAACATACAAGCTTCAGTTTTTAACGTTATAACATGTGAAAATATTGATAAAGATAATTATTGTGATATTGATTATAATTACAATAATTAGAAGCTTGTTTCAAATATAGTAGGATACACAGAAATGTTTACAAACGCAAGCGCGCGCGCACAACTTGCAGGTACACACACACATGTGCATGTACACACACACACACACACACACACACACACACACACACACACACACACCACAGGCCTGCAATATCGCCTCCTTTCTGACTTATTTTTTACATATTGTGCCATTTTGTCAATATTACAATTTATTAAGGCACACTGTAAGGAGGTATGCTTTAATCATTTTGCACACATTATTCCAGAAGTCTGTTCTAAAAACAATTATAATTAAACTTCTGTTTCAACAGTACTAATAATGCAGCATCGCTAAATTTAAACCATTTTTTTGGTCTGAATGTTTGTTTCAAGCTGAGTATACCAAATATGTTTTTAATAGGTTTACAATTTATGATTTGAAGTATATGAAGCAATTACTAGTACCTATTCATTAGACAAGAAATTATAACTATAATTTCCATTAACGTTGTTAATGTTCTTTGCCATTCATTATTTTTTTTATTTTTTTACTATCAGGAAAGGTTCTGATGAAGTTTCTGTACGCGCCATTTTTGCTCTCTCTCTCTCTCTCTCTCTCTCTCTCTCTCTCTCTCTCTCTCTCTCTCTCTCCCCCCTGTCCCACCTCTCATTTTTATTTATTGATATATATAAAAATACTGACACTCTTCTGTAGTGTCAGTGTCCATATTGCATAAAATTAAAAAAGAACTTATACCTGTATAAAATAATATAAACTCGGAAAACATTTGTTCTAATACTGAATTCAAATGTAATAAAGAAAAAAGGAATTGTGTGTGTGCGTGTTTTAATGATAATTAGTAATGGATACGTCATGGACAACAAAATCCAAGAATTTACAAATGAATAATGAAAACACAAAGATTAAAAACTAATAAGAAATCATTCAATAGACATAAAGAAAAAAATTAGTTAAATTTATTAATGAATCAAAGGAATTCAGAAATTCAACTGATAATATAGATTGATAATCACACAATAGTACATAGTGTTACTAATTTCACAATTCTACAAAATTTGTATTTATTGGATAGTGAACATTGGATTCCAATATAGTAAGCGTACATATATTAATGTAAAGCACGTTTCACAAAAAGTGAATGTAAAAGAAAAGAAATACACAATTTCAACTTTCTTAAACTGAAAACAAAAATTCTTTTGAGTTAGTGTAACGTGTTGTGTTACTGTAAGACAGAGGAGTGCTGTTAGTGTACTAATTAAGATGCATTAAATGTATAAATAAAGCTAAATAGCCTAATGAGTTATTTTTAGATGATGTCATTAATCTTTTTGGTAATGGTGTAAAAGCCTTCCCACAGTGGTTGCAGGTTCGGGCTGATTTCTTTCTTCCTTATCATGTTATAGAACTAAGCCTGGCAGCAGGTGTGAGCCCTGAAGAAATTGCAACCAGTCTTCATCTTTGTATTTGCCAAAATAAAGTTGATCTGAGCCAGGTCATGTAAATTCAGATTAGGCCAAATTGCTCATTAGATTCTGTCTAAATTTTAAAGATATAAAGTATTGATAAAGATTTTAGGACCATACATTAAAAACATTGTTTGCACATATGAGAAGGAAGCAGATGTATTAATATAATATGTTACCCAAAAGATACAGGAACAATTATGTATATTTAATTAAGTAGTTAGTGGACTTAAACCTGCAGTAGAAACTCCAGTTTTTATAAAACAAATAGGGAGAGAATTGAAGGTTTCATGTTTGTAAATGTTTATCTATCTTCTTCACAAGTAACTAATGCCTGGTTACGATTTGTAATCACGTTTTCTCATAATGTATGTTGTTAATGACCTTTTTTTTAAGAGTTTGAATAAAAACAATAGATATCGATATTTGAAAAAAAGTGAATTTTATTGGTACATACTAAAGTATAGAGTCCCATTTGTTTCTATTCATTAACAAAGGTCCATACTGTAATAATTTTGTGTGTAATATACAAGCTTTCTTTAATATGTTTAAGAGATTCTCCAATTTTATTTGCATTAATTCAGACTGTAGTAACATTAAATTCCACTCTAACCCATTAATAATACTTAATCATTTGCGTGTTAACTGATGAACCTTAATCACTTCCAGGGAACTCGTAGACAATTTGTCTGTCAATTTCCTTCATTTCTGTATTGGGCAAAATTGTCAATATTTGTTAAAAGCTAAGAGTACTTTCATCATTTTCATTTAATATAAACTTTGTAGAAATTCCATTTTTGCTATGTGTAGGATACATAGTTCTTGAACAATTAGATAGGAATAACATTTTTTTTTGGTCTCTCTCTCTCTCTCTCTCTCTCTCTCTCTCTCTCTCTCTCTCTCTCTCTCTCTCTCTCTATCTCTCTCTCCCTCTCCATCTCCCTCCTCTCATTTTTATTTATTGAAAAAACAAAAATCTGACACTCCTCTTGAAATAGAAAAAAGGATTTTAATGTAGGCCTACTTGTTTGGTTATACGTTACATTGTACTAGTTATAGGTTCTAAATTGGAACTAGATTTTAATTATGGTACTTCGAATAAATAAGCCTTTAATTTTATATACAGCCTTTTATCCATACAATAAATACAGCCTTTGAATGTACACTAACTAAGGAAATTTTTGTTAAGTCTAATTCATTTTAAAAATCTAAAAGGTTAAGTTACATTGTTAAACGTAGACACAACTTCCAAAAATCGTTTCTGTACCGTAATTATGTGCGATAAATGGAAACTAACTTCTGTACTTCCAATAAATACACCCTTTTAATGTACACTAACACAGTAAATTTTATTTAAGTTACATTGTCATACATAACCTCCATAACCTGCCATTACTTACTTGTGAATAAAACAGATCCAGTAGAAATTTGGACACGGAAAATAAGTACAAACGAGGAGAGGGAAGTTTGACTTTACCGTACCATTGTAAGCTAGATCCATTTATGGATAATGAAAGTAAGTTGTTAACCATAGTTTACTATGAAACGTAGGTGTTGGGTTTTGCTGGCCAATGTCGTTGTTTTAAGAAATGAAAAATTCCACTCCTCAATAAATTTAATTAGAACTCTGTGATTTTCAAAACCCGCCAAAAATCAATGAACATTCGATTATAACTTAACTTATTGGACTACATATTTGGTTACCTATATTTTGTGACTAAATAAATCTTATTTGCATTACAAGTCATTTCGCCGAGTTTGATTTCATGCTTCGGTTACTTATTTATATAATTACGTGTTAGGTTATGATGAAAGACTTTTATAGTTTCTATGTTGGAAGATAAGGTAGTTTGTATATGACTTTCGCATTGTTTGATTTGTATGGCACTGTATTTGAATAATACTAACAATGTTAATACGGTGAATAGTTCGGTTTGTACTTACTTATTCATCAGTCAAGTGTTGTTAGCGTGCTCTCGAAAAGTTTATTACCCGCAGCGGTGTACTGAATAGTTTATGTTAGTGAAACTAATTTATAGTAGAGTAACCTTGAGTCGTAGTATACTTCAGAAGGTCTAAGGTAATTTACTTATTTAAAGACAACTGGATGTTAGGTTAAGGTGGAAATCACGATAGTATTCATTGATAGGTATGAAGTATAATTAGGGTTAATTTGAGGCATCGAGAAGCCAAGGGGGATAAGTGACATTTTTCAGTTTTGGAGTTAAGTGCAGATTCTGGTAGCTAATGTATACGAAAACTTTGTGGCAAAGGGAGATTACTGAATCTCTAATAGATGCTTCGATCTGGTGGTGAAAAGTTTAACTACTTACAAAAATATGATGTTTTCTTGGAAGCCAAGAGAGTTAGTTAAAGGTTTGGTGGCCAAAGGGGGTAAGTGACACTTACCTCCATTGGCCTCTGACTTTTCCAGTCAGTTGCTGGTTTGTTGGTTGAGTGAAATGCTACTACATCACACAACGTGCCTTGTAGTGCTTGTAAGTTTAAAAGTATAACATTTTACTTTTAAAGTTTTAGTTGTTAAACATATATTGCTATATTTTTGCAATAATGTCAAAGAATAATGGAGATTCAAACAGCTCAAAGATGACCGGAATGGACGACACTTACGAACATAACCTCTACAGTGATGGTAAATATTAAACTTTCTTCTCCTAGATAGGCCTATTGTTTTTGTTTTTACTGTTTTTTTTTTTGGTACATAATCCCAAACAAAGTAAGATTTATTCTCTTAGTTCATAATAATCTAATATCTTTAAACGAGATAAACTTGCTTGTTTGTTTTCTTGTCGTTTTTTTATCTCGAAAACTACTCCAAGAAAGTTTCTGATATTTGGTACGTAGCCGTTTTTTTGGCACTAGGAATCCATTAAGCTAGTTGAAAATTTTGTAAAACGTCAATTTTAATTAATTAATTAACTAATATTCTTGCATAATTATCGGGTTCACCCAACTTGTCACAAAGGACTCGAAAAAAATCTTACCTATCCTATTGTACCACAATAATTTGTCTCAAAATGAACTAGCCGTAATCTAATGTACTGTAATCTAACCTAACCTAATCTCCTAGCGTGTCGCAACTTTGATTAACCTAAGTGTATCAATATCTAGTCGAGCATTACTAACGCTATTGTAACCTATTCTCTGCCAATATAACCTATCATGCCACAATCTATATGTAGCAGTGTGAGGCCTACTTATCCTTGTTGTTCTTTTTGTTGCAGACCTTTCAAGTAGTGACAGCGGCGAAGAGGTGATCGAGGAGACGTCGTTCGACAGTGCTCGCCCTTCAACATTGGAAGGAGAACAATGTTCCAGGACTAGAGAGTCGAGAAAGAAATTTAGAAGAGAACCATTGTGGAAGAGATCAAAAGCGCACAAAAATAGAAAACTAGGAAAAGGATATCTGGATAGAAAAGGAAAGCTTCATGCTGCCAGAGTGTTGAAGGAATATCCTCATAGATGCAGATTCAATTGCAACAGAAAAATTCCTGATGCAAAGCGGAAAGAGGTATTTGCTGAATACTGGAATCTAGGTAACCATCATCTCCAAACTTCTTTTATTTTTTCTTCAACTACTTTAAGTGAGCCAGAAAGAAAAAAGAAGGGGGGCCAAGTTAGAAAGAGGAAAATAAGTACAGAGTACACGCTATGTGGTGAAAGAGTCTGCAAAGAGTTCTTTCGTTTAACGATTGGGGAATCTTTGAAAAGAATTGATTAATATTGTAGCAAAAAAGTGTCAAAATTGTGTTGTTCCTCCAAAAGACAAAAGGGGCGTAGGGAACCTGCAAACAAAATCACAGCAGAAAGGATTAATTTAGTAAAAGAGCATATAAATAGTTTTCCTAAGTATGTGAGTCACTATACCAGAGCTAGGCATCCAACTCAAAAATATCTCAATTCAAATTTAAATATTAGAAAACTTATTGATCTGTACAAAGAATTTTGTGGTGAAAAAAATACTGAGCCTGTTACAGACTCCTTCTATAGACACATTTTTAATACCAACTTCAACTTGAAGTTCAAAAAACCGCACACTGATACGTGCACAACCTGTGACAGACTTGAAAATCTTATAAAAAATAACTCTGGAAACAACTTAGAAAGTGTCAATGCATACAAAATTGAAAAAGAATTTCATCTTAGGAAAGCGAAAGCTGCTAAGCAAGCTAAAACAGATGCTGTCAATAATTTAAGGGATGACGAGGCTTCTGCCATATATGTTTCGATTTAGAAAAGACTCTACCAACCCCACATCTGACTTGTAGTAAGGTGTTTTATTGTAGACAGTTATGGACTTACAATTTTTGTGTCCATGACTTAAAAACTAATAAGGCGACAATGTTCATGTGGCATGAAGGCCAAAGTGGCCGAGGATGTCTGGAGATCGCATCCTGTTTACTAAAATATATTGAAAATTTACCTCCAAAAAAGTTGTCGCAAAAAGTTGTGTCAAAAAAGTTGTCGGATTCAGCGATAACTGTGGGGGACAGAATAAGAGTGCCTTGATCATAAGATTTTGGTCTTATGTTGTATCCAAAACCAAAATCAAGACAGTGGATCATCGTTTTTTTTGTCCCTGGCCATTCTTTTATGGAGTGTGATCAGGACTTTGCAGTTGTTGAAAATGCAAAAAGAACATGTGAAGCTCAGGTATTTGTTCTTGAGCATTGGCGACAAGTTGTAACAAAAGCAAGCAGAAAATATTTAGTTGTAGACATGACAAATGAATTTCTAACCTCCTTAGAAGATCCTCTTGACAAATTTCTGCTCTCAAAAATTGTAGGCATACAAAAGATGGTTTGGTTCCGCCTTCAAAAGAAGGATCCCTTTACATTGCTGTTTAAAACTTCTTTCAATGAACATGTTGCCTTTGAAAAACGATCCCTCAGACCGCCTCAAAAGAAGGGAAGACCACCAATTAATCATGATGAATCTTTACTAGGCCTCAAACGTGAAGCTAGAATAAATGCCATAAAACCACCGAAATACAAGGACCTTCAGAAACTACTTGATTTCATACCCCCTATCTATCATAGCTTCTATAAGGATATTAAAAAAGCTGATCCAATCAGTAAGAAACCCAAGAATGATAAGAAGATATCTGCAAGTGATGGAAAAGAAAATGGTGAAGTTAAAGTAGAAGAATGTGGTAATGTCTTATTTACGGATGATGAATCATAGTTAAACACGTTTTAGTCATTTAAAGTCTATTTTTTGTAAATAAATACAATGATTTTGTATTAAAATATACCTTTTTGTAAGCCAACTCCATAATTTTTTTTCTTTTCAACCTTATTGTTTGGAGGTAAAGGGGGGTAAGTGCTGTACCTTACCAGAAAATCCCTGAGAACAAGGGTACAATTGGTTAAAATGAATACAAATTTTGTAAAAAAACAAAAAAAGATTCATATAACATAAAACATAAACATGAACCTCAAACCATTTACTCTGGATTTATCATAGGCTTCAAACTTTGACATTCATTTTCCCAAAATTAGAAAAATGTCACTTACCCCCCTTGGCTTCTCGATGTCTCATTTCATTAGGATTAATATAATGCAGACACATTCTTAAAAAGTAATTTCAATGAAGAACAAAAACAATGTGGTTCTTCGTTGTTATTATATACCTATTATACAAGAGAATTTATAGGCCTATCTCTCTTTGGGAATACTAATTTAAGTTTTCACTAGGAATAAACAAACTGACAGATTTAACAATTATTGATTCCATGTTAGACAAATTGGCAATTATTGAAGTGAAATATTATTTTTTCTATTCTATGTCATATAAACACGTGAAAAATAATTGTAAACGGCGGTCGAACCTATTTACGTAGAAAAAAATAAAATAATTACTCCCATAAGCATGCATGCAAAGGTGAATGATGGCCATATTGTCACTGTGTATACGGTAACAAATGACATTTAACCTATCTTGCTTACACAGTTGTTTATATGCGATAACGGCTTCACTGATATCACTGTATACTATTTTTCAAATTGTTTCACTATAGTTTTGGATCACGAACATCACAATTCACAATAGCACCACTAACCTTTTACTTTTGAACATATTCACGCAGGGGGGGCACTCCGGCCTTCCGCGCTTAACCTAGCGATCAGCTGTTGTTAACGCGTGACATCACCGCGTGGAAGAACTACACAGTAAGCGTTTGAGTTTAATTGCAAAGGGAGAGTAGATATTTAATTATGGTCCGAATTAACATAATTTTGTACAGTGCGTTATTTTTGAGTGTCGTTTTTGTAAATTACAATCGTTTGAGTGTAAAAAAATTACACTCATTGAGTAGACTTCGCATTACTGGCTGGTATGGAGTGAATAAAGTATAGTCTTTAATTTAACGAGGGAAGAAAGTTGTCAGTTTTAACTCGCTTGTGTGTGTGTGTGTATGTGTGTGCGCGCATTGAGTAGACTTCGCATTACTGGCTGGTATTTAACAAAAACGACACTCAAAAATAAAGGGCCGACTTGGGGTAGTTTCGTCTTCAAAAATTTAAGTCCCCTATGAATATAAGTATATTACTACTCAAAGTTTTTTATTAGTAAAAATATAAAAGTTGTACCTTATAGCTTGAACCAGTTTTCGCTTATTATAAGCTTCGTCAAAGCCTGATATAACACCCCTTTGAAGGTATGTATCAACTAAATAACTATTTTCATTTCGTTAACAAAGGTATTTATGTTTACAACTAAACATACAAGCTTCAGTTTTTAACGTTATAACATGTGAAAATATTGATAAAGATAATTATTGTGATATTGATTATAATTACAATAATTAGAAGCTTGTTTCAAATATAGTAGGATACACAGAAATGTTTACAAACGCAAGCGCGCGCGCACAACTTGCAGGTACACACACACATGTGCATGTACACACACACACACACACACACACACACACACACACACACACACACACACACAGGCCTGCAATATCGCCTCCTTTCTGACTTATTTTTTACATATTGTGCCATTTTGTCAATATTACAATTTATTAAGGCACACTGTAAGGAGGTATGCTTTAATCATTTTGCACACATTATTCCAGAAGTCTGTTCTAAAAACAATTATAATTAAACTTCTGTTTCAACAGTACTAATAATGCAGCATCGCTAAATTTAAACCATTTTTTTGGTCTGAATGTTTGTTTCAAGCTGAGTATACCAAATATGTTTTTAATAGGTTTACAATTTATGATTTGAAGTATATGAAGCAATTACTAGTACCTATTCATTAGACAAGAAATTATAACTATAATTTCCATTAACGTTGTTAATGTTCTTTGCCATTCATTATTTTTTTATTTTTTTACTATCAGGAAAGGTTCTGATGAAGTTTCTGTACGCGCCATTTTTGCTCTCTCTCTCTCTCTCTCTCTCTCTCTCTCTCTCTCTCTCTCCTCCCCCCTGTCCCACCTCTCATTTTTATTTATTGATATATATAAAAATACTGACACTCTTCTGTAGTGTCAGTGTCCATATTGCATAAAATTAAAAAAGAACTTATACCTGTATAAAATAATATAAACTCGGAAAACATTTGTTCTAATACTGAATTCAAATGTAATAAAGAAAAAAGGAATTGTGTGTGTGCGTGTTTTAATGATAATTAGTAATGGATACGTCATGGACAACAAAATCCAAGAATTTACAAATGAATAATGAAAACACAAAGATTAAAAACTAATAAGAAATCATTCAATAGACATAAAGGAAAAAATTAGTTAAATTTATTAATCAATCAAAGGAATTCAGAAATTCAACTGATAATATAGATTGATAATCACACAATAGTACATAGTGTTACTAATTTCACAATTCCACAAAATTTGTATTTATTGGATAGTGAACATTGGATTTCAATATAGTAAGCGTACATATATTAATGTAAAGCACGTTTCACAAAAAGTGAATGTAAAAGAAAAGAAATACACAATTTCAACTTTCTTAAACTGAAAACAAAAATTCTTTTGAGTTAGTGTAACGTGTTGTGTTACTGTAAGACAGAGGAGTGCTGTTAGTGTACTAATTAAGATGCATTAAATGTATAAATAAAGCTAAATAGCCTAATGAGTTATTTTTAGATGATGTCATTAATCTTTTTGGTAATGGTGTAAAAGCCTTCCCACAGTGGTTGCAGGTTCGGGCTGATTTCTTTCTTCCTTATCATGTTATAGAACTAAGCCTGGCAGCAGGTGTGAGCCCTGAAGAAATTGCAACCAGTCTTCATCTTTGTATTTGCCAAAATAAAGTTGATCTGAGCCAGGTCATGTAAATTCAGATTAGGCCAAATTGCTCATTAGATTCTGTCTAAATTTTAAAGATATAAAGTATTGATAAAGATTTTAGGACCATACATTAAAAACATTGTTTGCACATATGAGAAGGAAGCAGATGTATTAATATAATATGTTACCCAAAAGATACAGGAACAATTATGTATATTTAATTAAGTAGTTAGTGGACTTAAACCTGCAGTAGAAACTCCAGTTTTTATAAAACAAATAGGGAGAGAATTGAAGGTTTCATGTTTGTAAATGTTTATCTATCTTCTTCACAAGTAACTAATGCCTGGTTACGATTTGTAATCACGTTTTCTCATAATGTATGTTGTTAATGACCTTTTTTTTAAGAGTTTGAATAAAAACAATAGATATCGATATTTGAAAAAAAGTGAATTTTATTGGTACATACTAAAGTATAGAGTCCCATTTGTTTCTATTCATTAACAAAGGTCCATACTGTAATAATTTTGTGTGTAATATACAAGCTTTCTTTAATATGTTTAAGAGATTCTCCAATTTTATTTGCATTAATTCAGACTGTAGTAACATTAAATTCCACTCTAACCCATTAATAATACTTAATCATTTGCGTGTTAACTGATGAACCTTAATCACTTCCAGGGAACTCGTAGACAATTTGTCTGTCAATTTCCTTCATTTCTGTATTGGGCAAAATTGTCAATATTTGTTAAAAGCTAAGAGTACTTTCATCATTTTCATTTAATATAAACTTTGTAGAAATTCCATTTTTGCTATGTGTAGGATACATAGTTCTTGAACAATTAGATAGGAATAACATTTTTTTTTGGTCTCTCTCTCTCTCTCTCTCTCTCTCTCTCTCTCTCTCTCTCTCTCTCTCTCTCTCTCTCTCTCTCTCTCTCTCTCTATCTCTCTCTCCCTCTCCATCTCCCTCCTCTCATTTTTATTTATTGAAAAAACAAAAATCTGACACTCCTCTTGAAATAGAAAAAAGGATTTTAATGTAGGCCTACTTGTTTGGTTATACGTTACGTTGTACTAGGTTATACGTTCTAAATTGGAACTAGATTTTAATTATGGTACTTCGAATAAATAAGCCTTTAATGTTATATACAGCCTTTTATCCATACAATAAATACAGCCTTTGAATGTACACTAACTAAGGAAATTTTTGTTAAGTCTAATTCATTTTAAAAATCTAAAAGGTTAAGTTACATTGTTAAACGTAGACACAACCTCCAAAAATCGTCTCTGTACCGTAATTATGTGCGATAAATGGAAACTAATTTCTGTACTTCCAATAAATACACCCTTATGCTATTAAGAACTCAACACAATCAAATACATAGCGCGATAAAAAATGGATACACCCCCGAGTTAATAAACAATCTACACAGACACATCCTAAACAAAACACCAAAACACAAAATACCAACAACACAAAACCTAATAAATACATCACACTTACATACTACAACTCCAACACACACAAAATCGCAAACACATTCAGGAAACACAACTACAAAATAGCTTACATAACCAACAACACCATCAAAAAACACATAAATGATACAAACACAGACACTGACACATACAACAAAACAGGAGTATAAAAAATTAAACTGCAGTGATTGCAACCATTTCTACATAGGCCAGACGGGAAGATCTTTTTCTTCAAGATTTTCCGAACACTTAAAAGCCATTTCTAATAAATAAATACACTCCGCATTTGCCACACACATACAGACTGAAACCCACAGCTACACCAACATAGAAAACAACCTCGAAATACTACACTACTTACCAAAAAGCAGGAAACTCAACACTGCTGAACAGTATGAAATATATAAACACCACACACTACAACCAAACAACATATTAAATGACCAACTACACTTTAAATCACACGTACTATTCGACACAATCATACAAAAACCAGACTATGCTTTGAATCCCAGCGCCAACCCCCTCCCACCAACCCCCCCACACAACCCACCAACCTGTGAATAAACCGTTACAATTGTTCACGACACTATATTCAAACCTCGCTGAGGAAGTTGTACACCACACCGAAACGTTCGAGGACAATAAGAAACATAGGTTTTCACAAGTGAAAGTACAGTTAATCACTAATGTTTTTAATGTACGGTCCTAAACATCTTTAAAATTTAGACAAAGTCTAATGAGCAATTTGACCTAACCTGAATTACTACATCTAAGAATATCTTATTAGGTAATTTAGCTTTATTTATACATTTAATGCATCTTAATTAGTACATTAACAGCACTGCTCTGTCTTACAGTAACACAATACATTACACTAACTCTAAAGAATTTCTTGTTTTCAGTTTAAAAAAATTGAAATTGTGTATTTGTTTTCTTTTCCATTCACTTTTTATGGAAACGTGCTTTACATTAATATGTGTACCCTTACTATATTACGGTCTTAAACATCTCTATCAACACTTTATATCTTTAAAATTTAGACAAAGTCTAATGAGCAATTTGGCTTAAGCTGAATTTGAGGCTCACACTTGCTGCCAGGCTTAGTTCTATAACATGATCAGGAAGAAAGGAATCAGCTCGAACCTGCAACCACTGTGGAAAGGTGCAACCACCATTAATTCACCAAGAAGATTAATGGTGTCAGCTACGAATAACTCATTAGGCCATTTAGCTTTATTTATACATTTAATGCATCTTAATTAGTACACTAACAACACTGCTCTGTCTTACAATAACACAATACATTACACTAAGTCTAAAAAATTTCTTGTTTTCAGTTTAAAAAAGTTTAAATTGTGTATTCTTTTCTTTTCCATTCACTTTTTGTGAAACGATCTACATTAATATGTGTACTCTTACTATATTGAAATCCAGTGTTCGCTATCCAATAGTTAAAAATTTTGTGGAATTGTGAAATTAGTAACACTATGTACTAATGTGTGATTATCAGTTGAATTTCTGAATTCCTTTGATTCATTAATAAATTTTACTAATTTGTTTCTTTATGTCTACTGAACGATTTCTTATTAGTTTTTAATCTTTGTGTTTTCATTATTCTTTTGTAAATTCTTGGATTTTGTTTCCATGACATGTCAATTGGTTAACTAATTATCATTAAAACACACAGAGGACTGATCCTCTTTTGCAAGATCACAAGTATGTTTCAAGACCATTTGCAGGTCAGGTATTGTTCTGTCTGTTTACGTTCTGAAAGTGGTTGAGGAGCAAGGGGGAAGATGTCTCCATTAAAACACACACACAATTCCTTTTTTTCTTTATTTAATTTGAATTCTGCATTAGAACAAATGTTTTCAGAATTTAAAAGTTTTTTTAATTTCTTGGATTAATTTTTTTTTAATTTTATGCAACGTGGACACATACAGAAGAGTGTCTGTTTCTAATGTTTTTTCAATAAATAAAAATGAGTGGAGGGAGAGGGGGGAGTGAGAGAGAGAGAGAGAGAGACCAACAATGACACGCACAGAAATTTCATCAGAACTTTTCCTGATAGTAAAAAAATAACTAAATAATAAATGGCAAAGAACATTAACAAAATTAATGGAAATTATAGTTATAATTTCTTGTCTAATGAACAGGTACTAGTAATGGCTTCATATACTTCACGTCTTAAATTATAAACCTACAGTACTAAAAACATATTTGGTATACTCAGCTTGAATCAAACATTCAGACCAACAAAAATGGTTTAAATTTTGCCATCCTGCATTATTAGTACTGTTGAAACAGCAGGTTGATTAAAATTGTTTTTAGAACAGACTTCTGGAATGATGTGTGCAAAGTGATTACATACAGCACACCTCCTTATAGTGTGCCTTAATAAGTTGTTGATTATTCTAACTGATACATTGTCATGCCATTATCATATGACAGTTCTCAGAGCTTCGGTAATAGCCATCTTTGCTGTTAACATGGACACAAGTCTCTTTTTTAAAAACTTTTCATTAGTAAAGTTACTTATAAATAGGCATAGATTTGTACTCATAATATGAGGATAAGAATTAAGAAAAGGTGAAACCAACTCGTTACACTGAAAAACTTCTAGGTATACTACTACTCAATGGAAATGACAAGTGAACTCAGGGTGAACTTTTTTTCAAGCCTTTTAACACCATGGATTCTGCATTTATCCACAGTTACTTCGCCTTTTTACATTTTATCAACTTGTGTTCCCAGAGTCACAGTATTCTGAATTGTTCTTAAAATTTCCATTTAGGATTAGACCCATCCATACTTACGTGTAGTACTTTATTAAGATGCAGATTTATTACTAGTAGAGTTATCTTCGAATCCCTTGAAAAAGCTGAAAGATTAGGGAGTCAAAGGAACACAGAATTCAAGTAGCAAGTTTCCACTACTTTATAAAACATAGCCTAGAAGCAAACATTGACATACAGTAACTGTTGCTGACAAACCTTACTAAGGGACTTATAAAAAAAAAACAATTACATTGAAGCGTCCCCCTGAGTTTTTATAAAATTTTTGTTTTTTTTTTTTCAGGGGTCATTACTTAATTCTTAAAACTAGACTCGTGGTCTAGATGGAAAAAGATGCGCTGAGCCCACCATGACAGGACTTGCAATAAAACACTTGTGTAACGATAACAGATTTTATTAGAGTTTCTTTTATATAATGATAACATTTTTATTACAACAGCTATAACATCTATAATATGATAACAGCTATATTTTCAAATTTCAACTATCCCTAATAAATGTGCAACTCTCAAATGTTGAATAACAATTGGCAAAATTAACAAAGAATTAATTTTGAATATAATTAATCAACAACAAAATATTCAAACACATTTAAGTGCATTGCCTTCACATAAGCTGACATCACTAAGTATTAACCTTCATTCATATGACATTTCTAAATAAGTTCTAATAAACAATTACTAAAGGTTGGATATGTAGACACCTTATGATTTAAACTGACCCTCAAACAATAATACATCATGCCTAACAAGAACATGTAATATGCCGTTTTATATTAGCCAAATAAAATATTTCTCTTTTCCTTTTAAAAATAAATTATGCATCACAGGATTAATACATATATATTGTTACAAATAGTTAATTCATGATATTTAATATGTTGCTCTTTATTTTCTGCCCCACTGTTGGGCTCGCCAATTTGTTACAAACAGTTTAATTAGTGTTATTTAATTTTCTATTTGTCCTTATCCACTTCGTTTGTTAACATATAAGTTATTAGTAAGTTAATGTAATGCTGTTGTGTTTGTGGCAAGTCACCTACTGTAAGCGTTAATTTGCAATAAAAATTATTGGGAAATATAATATGTTCTTATCTCTAATATATTATGTAATAATTAAATCTTTTCTGAAAGAGTAGAGTACAATTTTAGTGAGAATATTGGATGATTATCTTGTTGCTATTCAGGCCTAGTCTGTACACAAAATTAAGAGAGGAGAGTAAGAGCAGTACATATTTTTCTCTTCTCTCGTAATTCAACCGCTGGACGCGGGCTTGCTCTGTGGTTTATAGTCAGCCGGTTATTATAGGTTAAGTCTTTCTAAGCCTTGTATTCCTCTCGTTTCTCTTTCTATACTCTATGAATTATTCAAAACACACTAAATTATCAACAAATAATAATAATTCATTAATTTCAGGAAAGATTCTTTATTTTTATGTTTTTTAAAACAGGTGTTCTCTCTTGGTACAGATACAACACATCGATCCCACTGGAATGAATCGATTAGTTACAGAATTAGGGTTTTAGATGTTTAATATTAGTTATATTGTTATTTTTTCTTAATCTCAGGGTTCGAAAGGTTCTTGTGACTATTAGGAAGGTCAGAAAATGCAAAATAAGATTACAAGGTATTACAATTTAAACATAAAATCGTATTAATTAATATTTAAACGTAAGTTGAGTTTTACCATATGTTTGTGAAATTTATTTGTAATGGCAGCGCTCCGATAGACTCGTAATGGTTGCCGAATGATGTACAAATGTCTGAGATACGCCAGTCCAGTCTCCAGCTTCTAAATAAAAGTTTGGTGTTTGTGTCCTAGGATGTAGTGGAAGTCCCAGTTCTTAATATTCGCTAATGTTTGAAGTTCGAGTGGTTACAGGTTCCAATGGATTTTTTGTAGTATTAGTTCCTTCGCTTAGTCGTAAAAAGTGAGGTTCAGAGTGTAATTTTAATTCCTTCTTTCGTCTTTTACAATACTTGATTACTTTAATTTCTTCAGGTCTTGGGTTGTCTTCATTTCTTTATTATTTAAATTTCATTATTACTCATTTTACTGGAATTAATTTGTAAAGTTAATTTTTTTATTTAATTTTATTGATAGGCTGAACTATACTCTCTTCTAGATAACCACGAAAGTCAGCCAACTATCTTTTCGTTAATTAATATTTATTAGAATTTATTAAGCAAATTAGTCTTCAGATTTCTCTTTTTTTTTCTCGATTCATGAAACTGAACTGTCCTCGTTCATTTATAACAATTGAGTGTAATTAATAAACAAAATTTCATGCATTTTGTCGTCCTCGACGAACAGTCTTTGTTCTATTATTGGATAATATTTGTAATCCTAGAGCCATAATTAAAAATATTCTTGCACTTAATAAAATACTCCCTTACTAAAGTTACATTATATCATATTAAACTTTCACATATTCTTTGTTATTAAATTATATACATTTTGCTATCGTTTCCTCTTAATCTTCTTAGTCTAACAAGTACTATCTTCTCATTACAAAATACTAATTTTGGGCCTATTTGTTCTATTACATATTTTGTGATTTTATTGTAATTGAAGTTACTTATCTGCTATTAATAACTACTACTGCTTTCTCCTAATTTATTATATTACATTTAGTGTTTTTACAATTTTTGTTACCTAACTTTTCTGACCTGACTTCCTGTAAAATGTGTCACTGGCTTATGGCCAATCATTCCATTTTTATTTCATTTTTATTTTAATTTATTATTACTTATTTTAGTATAGTACCCTTCATCTGTTTACAACATAGTTACAATAAACCCTTTGGCATCTTATCAATAATTATTGCCTTCCTGGCCAAGTTTACAATTATAATCTAGCAATACCTCCATTTAATGTGAGTACTAAAATATTTACTCTATATGAAGTTTAACACAAATTCTATGGTGACATATTCGTTAACATAAATCAAATTAACATCAATTATTTGATATCCTCTTAAAGCAATTGCTTCACACCTCCCACATACAAAAGACAACATAAATACAATGATAACAAACAACATGATAACATGATAAATTAAATTAACATCAATTAATTAGTCTACTCTCAATGTAATCATTTTCGATCATTGACTAAACTGTCTATATTATTTTCCACATTACTTGACACTGTATTTATTACTCACACTTTTCACCGACTACTTCATAGTTTGTATTTATAAACATTTATTTTTGACTCTATTACCTTGTAGGCCTACTCTTATTTGGTGTTATTTATTTGATAAGGGTTTACTTTTCTGACCTTTATTACAACGGACAATTAGCGTTTTTTTATTTTGATAATTATAAATTTTTTATGTAACGTAGGGGACCTTAGTTTCGTTACGTTATATATACTCCCCCTCCAAAATAAGTTTATTTTATCTGAATGTGGTTTGGGTAAAATAAACTTATAATCATCAGGCTTTGGAAGACAAATTCATTTGTTTGATAAAATTATCAACTTATAATAGTTTCAGTTCTTCATTGTATTTCTGCTTTAATATGTAATTCAATGGGTTCTTTGGGATTTATTTTATATTTATACTTCTTAAACTTTTAATGGCACCGGAAAACTGTGTCGATACTCATTGTATATTTTGTCATTAAATTCTCTACTGGTACCTCACTCAGTTGTAGACCTGTCTTTTTTCTCTGGAACTTTTAACTTCTTCTAACTTATTACGCCATCATTTCTTATTGTCATATTTATATTTAATTCCCTCGTTGGTGTATAATCCCTAAAATACCATATTTCCCTAATATCGTAGCTGGTACGGATTCAGAGGGGCACTCTTGGCTTCCATTACTCTGCCGTTTTCCTAACTATATCTTCTGAGACCAGAGGAACTTCATCTCTGCTCAGGCAAAATGATTGTTGGATTCAGTCACAACATATCACAAATAATTACAATATTCAAAGGTAGCCTATTCGCTACAAAAAAAAAAAAAAATACTCTGGGGATGATTACACTATTATTTCTGAGGTATCTTAATACTTCTTTCTTAACTTATTTATCTCGTTGTTCTGTAGTTCCATTAATCATATTATTCACAGGTATAGTAGGTAAAGCTGTTTCCCGGAATCGGGATTAGGTTTACGGTTTCCACGATTGTCCTCTTGGTTATCCCTCTCATCAGCCATGATATAGTTTATTCGAGCTATATGGGTTCCCTGGTCATTACTTGGTTGATTTTCCGAGGGTATGTCTCTCCTTTGTTCCCTGCTTCCTCTATCATTCTCGACGCTCCTATTTCTGGATTGACTTGTTCCGTCATCGTTCCCTCGGTTACTGTTCCAATAATCTCTTCCATTGTCAAAATTCCTTCGGCCTGTGTTGTACCGGTTATTATTATGGTTATTGTTTTGATAATTATTATTGCGGTAGTTATTATTCATATAATTGTTATTATTATTTCGGTTATAATTACTATGGTTATAACTATTCACTCCCTGACGCGGTTCTCTATTTTGCTCTTCTCTCCTAATGTTTGAATATTCATTTTGTCTTCGAGACCTCTGATAATAATCTTCCATTTCATAGCTGGCTAACAATGTTTCCATCGCTCCTACTGTCTTTACTTGACCACTGCGTCTAGCACGAACTATTTCTTCTTCGAAATGGTATGACAGTTTGTTCACCAAACACTCCTCTGGTATTCGCGGTTCTAAATGACGCGCCAGACACACTTCCCAAAAACTAGGTAGTTGGGGACTGTTCTTGATTAATGTTGAACCTTCCGTTGGTGATATTGTCTCTAATCATATTCTGTACGGAGTCCGACCAATATTTTGACCTAAAAACTTTCTTAGATTCTTCATAATTAGGGGCGTATTTGTTTCATTTCGAACAGCAGACCACCAATTATCATTTATGTTTTTGAAACAGTCATCTAACAAATTCTTAATTATATTCCATCGGGTCACTTTAATTCTACAGAACCGTTCATCAATCCTATCTAAAAATTCAACGGGGTTTCCTCTATAAATTTTAAAATTAATGTTTTCCTTTTGATCAGGGGCTATGTGGTGTGCCAGGTACATTGGTCTATTTTGTAAATTTTCAATTGACTCCTTTATATTAATTAACTCCTGATTTTGTATATTTTCAACGCTCCCTTTATTATGATATACTTGAGTTTTTATTTGTATTATTTCATTGATAACTAGTTCTATTCTTTCAGCTATGTTAATTTGTACTTCGTCTAATTTTTCTTGGGTTTCTAGTCGTACCTCTTTTACTCTAGTATCGTTATTGTTTTCTATCTGGTTTATTCTGGCCTCTACTTCCACTCCGAGTTGTAAGATGGTTTCATCCGTCTTTTCTAGACCTACCTTGGTTTCAGCTATTTGCTGTCTTACTTCCTTTTCATAATCATCCACCCTTTTGCTAAGTGTTTCATTGACATTTGCAATCCTTTCGTTTATGACTTCTCTCAACGCTTGGTTTTGTTCATTTATAATTTGCCGCAAATCCTTATTACTGTTTTCAATTTTTTCGTCTAGTTGTTTGCTGTTTTCCTGAATCTGCCTTAAGCTCTCGTCGTTCCTGTCAAACCTTTCGTTAATTTGGTTTAAGCTTTCATTTATTTGTCGGTTATTCTCATTAGTTTCCTCTTTATTCTTATCAAATTTCTCGTTCATTAGTTTGATTAAGTTCTCACTCAAAATTTCGTTTTGTTTCAGTGAGTTTTCCTTTATACTGTCTATTTTATTTTCTAGCTTTTCTGAATTTTCTTCAATCTTTTTATTTAATTCTTCCTTGTGTTTCTTGGAATCTTCTTTAATACTGTCTATTTTCTCTTTAGTTTGTCTATTTTGTTCCTCCATTCGTTTATTATCCTCCTTCATGCTACTCATTAATTCCATTAATTTTTCCCAATTTACTCCTCCTCTGGCTTCCTCTTTATCGCCCGCCTGTTGTTCCATTTCGGTGCCTGTAACTATCTCTACTTCTTCCCGTCTAAATTCTTCCGTTTCTTGGTCCTTCGCCATCCTTTCAGAAACACCTCTTGTATGCATTCCTTGCCTCTAATAGTCGCCTGCTGAAGTTAAGTAATAGTTATGGAATCAATGTTTTACTTAACTCAAGCCCTACAAGTTGAGCGCCAATTTGTTACAAACAGTTAATTCGTGATATTTAATGTGTCGCTCTTTATTTTCTGCCCCACTGTTGGGCTCGCCAATTTGTTACAAACAGTTTACTTAGTGTTATTTAATTTTCTATTTGTCCTTATCCACTTCGTTTGTTAACATATAAGTTATTAGTAAGTTAATGTAATGTCGTTCTGTTGGTGGCAAGTCACCTACTGTAAGCGTTAATTTGTAATAAAAATTATTGAGAAATATAATATGTTCTTATCTCTAATATATTATGTAATAATTAAATCTTTTCGGAAAGAGTAGAGTACATTTTTAGTGACTATATTGGATGATTATCTTGTTACTATTCAAGCCTAGTCTGTACACAACATTAAGAGAGGAGAGTAAGAGCAGTACATATTTTTTCTCTTCTCTCGTAATTCAACCGCTGGACGCGGGCTTGCTCTGCGGTTTATAGTCAGCCGGTTATTATAGGTTAAGTCGTTCTAAGCCTTGTATTCCTCTCGTTTCTCTTTCTATACTCTATGAATTATTCAAAACACACTAAATCATCAACAAATAATAATAATTCATTAATTTCAGGGAAGATTCTTTATTTTTATGTTTTTTAAAACAGATGTTCTCTCTTGGCACAGATACAACACATCGATCCCACTGGAATGAATCGATTAGTTACAGAATTAGGGTTTTAGATGTTTAATTTTAGTTATATTGTTATTTTTTCTTAATCTCAGGGTTCGAAAGGTTCTTGTGACTATTAGGAAGGTCAGAAAATGCAAAATAAGATTACAAGGTATTACAATTTAATCGTAAAATCTTATTAATTAAGATTTAAACGTAAGTTGAGTTTTACCGTATGTTTGCGAAATTTACTTGTAATGGCAGCGCTCCGATAGGCTCGTAATGGTTGCCGAAATATGTACAAATGTCTGAGATACGCCAGTCCAGTCTCCAGCTTCTAAATAAAAGTTTGGTGTTTGTGTCCTAGGATGTAGTGGAAGTCCCAGTTCTTAATATTCGCTAATGTTTGAAGTTCGAGTGGTTACAGGTTCCAATGGATTTTGTGTAGTATTAGTTCCTTCGCTTAGTCGTAAAAAGTGAGGTTCAGAGTGCAATTTTAATTCCTTCTTTCGTCTTTTATGATACTTGATTACTTTAATTTATTCAGGTCTTGGGTTGTCTTCATTTATTTATTATTTAAATTTCATTATTACTTATTTTACTGGATTTAATTTTTTTATTTAATTTTATTGATAGGTTGGACTATACACTCGTCTAGATAACCATCGAAAGTCAGCCAACTATCTTTTTGTTAATTAATAGTTATTAGAATTTACTAAGCAAATTATTCTTCAGATTTCTCTTTTTTTTCTCGATTCATGAAACTGAACTGTCCTCGTTCATTTATAACAATTGAGTGTAATTAATAAACAAAATTTCTTTCCTTCTGTCGTTCTTGACAACCAGTCTTTGTTCTAATATTGGATAATATTTGTAATCCTACAGCCATAATTAAAAATGTTCTTGCACTTAATAAAATACTCCCTTACTAAAGTTACATTATATCATATTAAACTTTCACATATTCTTTGTTATTAAATTATATACTGCAATGAAACACAGGATCCTGATAAGCAGGGCAAGCTTATATAATACGCAGACTATGAACATTCATGTTTAAATTGGTAGTTTGTTAGATTTGGTTGTGATATCAGTTGTATTTTAGTAAGGATAAGGAGTTAAGTTTAGTAAAACTGTGTATTATTTATTTATTGTTTATTCATGTACTATGTCTGTGGAAATGTGCGCGCGTGCGCGAGTGATAAACGTTTCCCCGGCTGTGCGTGAATAAATTATCGTTGTGTTATGACACTGAACTGAACATAGACAAATGTATTCGCTACAATCCCTGTATATTTCTGGCTATTAGTGACATTTATATATGATCTTATTAAAGTATGCAGTTATGCATGAGATAAGGGTATTCTGTGATTACCAGCTATGCATGCTCTTACAAAGTTAATGTACTTCACAGCATGAAAAGTTGCATGTCATGTTGTATGTAACCATGTGACTTCCTTCCACCAATTAAATGCTGGAAGGTAGTCGGAAATTTTCTTTAGCCTGTTGTTACACAGGTAGTTCTTCTCTACCAGCTATCACGATCGGGTCGCGCAGTTCTTGTTCAAGATTTTCCGCTTGCAAGAATCTGTAAAGACTATTCGGCGGTAGTAACGCGTGTGAAGACTCAGAGTTATTCGTGTTTTACATCTACACACAGTATTATTATTACAGCATTGCGTGCATAATTACGGGAGTTCTTCTCTGGCAGCTATCACGATCGGAACGTGCAATTCTTGTTCAAGATTTTTCCGCTTGCAAGAATTTGTAAAGACTATTCGGCGGTAGTAACGCGTGCGAAGACTCAGAACAGTTGAATATTACCTTTCTACACACGGCATTATTACTAAAGCATTACGTGTGTAATAAGTGAGCTTGCACTGCGTCACTGTGTGAGATTTTCTGCAGTGCCAGTAAAATTTAATAATTACGTAGTAGTAAATTTTATCATCAAGAAGTTTCCGCGTTAGTGGAAGATTTCCGCATAGGGAGGTCTGCTGATCGCGGTAAACCCTGTGATTCGCGTGAACACTTGAAGAGTCTGGAGTGGTATAAGTTTAATATACCGTTGTTATATAAAACTCACTGTTACCTGAGATACTTGTAAGTTATAAACTCTATATGAGATTTAACCAATAATATCCATAGAACCGTTGTGGTGTGCGAAGCGTCAGTGTCATCGTGGGAACTACAGGACACCAGCCCAGCTGAAAGTGTTTCCAGGGTGAACCGTCTATCATCAATAAGCCACGCCTGACGACTCAACAACGCAGCAAAGCCCCCCTTCTCTTCTGGAGAGTCTGGAGTGGTATAAGTTTAATATACCGTTGTTATATAAAACTTACTGTTACCTGAGATACTTGTAAGTTATAAACTCTATATGAAATTTAACCAATAATATCCATAGAACTGTTGTGGTGTGCGAAGCGTCAGTGTCATCGTGGGAACTACAGGACACCAGCCCAGCTGAAAGTGTTTCCAGGGTGAACCGTCTATCATCAATAAGCCACGCCTGACGACTCAACAACGCACCAAACCCCCCTTCTCTTCTGGAGAGTCTGGAGTGGTATAAGTTTAATATACCGTTGTTATATAAAACTCACTGTTACCTGAGATACTTGTAAGTTATAAACTCTATATGAAATTTAACCAATAATATCCATAGAAGCGTTGTGGTGTGCGAAGGGTCAGTGTCATCGTGGGAACTACACGACACCAGCCCAGCTGAAAGTGTTTCCAGGGTGAACCGTCTATCATCAATAAGCCACGCCTGAAGACTCAACAACGCAGCAAAGCCCCCCCTTCTCTTCAGCAACATCATCGTGGGAATCATCACTTATATAACGTATCACATCATGTGTATGAACAGTGATTAACACTTTATATGACTATATATCAAACACTACCATTATTATACTTATCAAATATACCATATAAACAATTACATGTGTCTTGTGCAATAAATAATCTTAAACCCTCCAATATAGACTTGTGCTTTAAGATACACATACTACCATATCCTATGCGCCAATAGTTTAGTAATTTGTGTTGTCGCATAGTGATATTTGGCGCTTAGCAACGTAGGGCACGTAAAATAGCGGTAATTTTACGCTATTCTATATTTGTCTAAGAGTATAAATTTGTTGGTAACATCCGACGTATAATTATAATTAATGTAATATTTGTATGTGTATGGTTCATATGAAAATCTGAGGATATAGTTTATCAATTGTGCATATTCTCTTGTGTGTCATATATGAACAAATTTTATCAGTATATTGCAGGTAGATTATTAGTTGTTTTGTGTATTAGATAAGGTTTGTTTACATTTTGATATATTGAGCTGCTTTCTGTGTGCGTATAAACTGGTTACACTACGTTAGTAATCTTGTAGTAATAATAATTTCCTTAGCGTATAAATCAGTAAATTTAAATTTATTAAATTTTTTAAATTGAATTTTGATCACTATGGCGGAGTCAAAAGGGATAGAGAATGCTTTAGCGGCCATATTAGCGAAGATGGAAACCATGTCCGAAGAACATAAAGCCGGTATGCAGCAACTCGCAGAGGAAAGTAAAGCCTGGCATGAGAGGATGAAAGCCGAGGATGAAGAACTTGACGCCATTAGGCAGAAATTTTGGGAAGAAATGGACGCCGATAGAGAGGAGAGGATGGCGAAACTACAGGAAATGTCAGCTGATATTGAAGTAGATTTAACTGTTGAGAATATTGTACCTTGTGATAATTTTGAAGTACCAAATGTCCTTGTGGAACATACTCTCAAAGAAAGTAATATGGAAGTTAACCAAGATGTTACATCTGAAGGACTAACGGAGAACTGTAGCGTAGTAGATGAGATTGAAAGTGATTATACAGAAACAACCCAATTAGGGCCTAGTAACTCATCTCTCGGTAAAGTCGAGTATCTAGGTTCTGCATCGAATTGTAGTGAAGATAACGAAAGTGCTGTTAGAGGTAACAGCACTATTAGTCCAGAACATACTTCAGGTAATTGCTGTGATGAGGTGATAGCTTATAATGTGACAGATATAGCATGCGAGAACCATGAACGAATGGTAGAATCTGAAGTTATCATGGATTCGGACAGTGTATGCATAACACATAAAAATCCCGAACCAGTAGTAGAGCCTGGAACTAGTATGGATACTAACGGTGCAGGTATTTATGACACATGTAATGATGAGGTACTACGTGAATCTATATCAGATACTGAGGTGTTTATGGAGGACGGAGAGGTGAATGATACTGATGACAATAGGGTGACAACAATTATGATAAATAATAATGAACCACCGCGTAATCAGTTTCAAGTTCAACCACCACAAAATCAACTACAATCACAACAACATAAAAATACAACTCAGCAATTTAATACCAACTTATTAGCAACAGTTACTGAAAGTGATTCAGTTAAAAAGCAGTTCAATCGATCGAATGCGAGTAATGTTAGTTGTAAGAATAAAATTGTTGTGTCTGGCCTATATCCTGCAGAAATTAGGGATAGTTTAATGTGTAGTAATGGTAACAAGGAATGTAATGAAAATATTGGTGTTAAAGGGAACACTAGCCTTATCATCGATACAAAAATCAGTACTTGTATTGATGAGATATTGTTCGACAGCGGCGCAGAAATATCGCTGATGGACGAGCGGTTGCTAAAGAGGCATAAAAACCACTTTATACAAACTCCGATTCTGCCGGTAGGTCACCCAATTATAAAATCAGCGACAGGTGAGTCGCAGATAGTTGAAAAACAGGCACTTATAACAAAATACGTACAGGGAATGGAAATAGAGATCGCTGTACTTGTAGTTAGAAAACTCGGACATGGTATTATTTTGGAAGTCGACAAATTGAATAAACTGCACGCTACAATTGAATTTCCGAACGAAACATTGCAAGGTAAAGTTGATAGTGGACCGCACATTATCAGACTGGGACGCTCGAAAGATAAGATAACGAATAACTCACTGACCCCCCAGGTTCAGTTAACTGGTTACGAGATAAAGCAAATACGGCGTATATTAGATAAAGTCAAATCTATATTTCCAAGAAAACGTGTGCGTTTCAAAATTGAGAGAAATTTATACAAAAAACTCAGAAGTAAATGTCAGGATATAGGGTGTAAGAATGTGTAGCTATTTAAATATGTCAGTTCAGGTATAAATGTTATATGTAGGATAATTCGGTGAACGAGCGATAATCTAGTAAAGATAAGGAATGCAGTCTGTTGTACCTTGTGACCCTGCGTAATTTGCTATCTGCTTGTCAAGAACATGTGTATTTGTTTTGGTTTAAAGGTTACCACGTGTCTTTGGTTTGTTGTTTCTGTCAAGGTGACAGTTATGAAATGTTAGTATTGCTATGAGGATGTTTATTTGATTTTATGTTTGAGGGTATTAGTATTATTATTCTTAGGATTAGGAAATTGTTTTGGTATATCAAGAAAAAAAATTTGTATTTTTTTTTGTTAGTCTACTAAAAAAAAAAATTTTTTTTTAAGCGGGAAGGGGTTAATCCTGCAACGAAACACAGGATCCTGATAAGCAGGGCAAGCTTATATAATACACAGACTATGAACATTCATGTTTAAATTGGTAGTTTGTTAGATTTGGTTGTGATATCAGTTGTATTTTAGTAAGGATAAGGAGTTAAGTTTAGTAAAACTGTGTATTATTTATTTGTTGTTTATTCATGTACTATGTCTGTGGAAATGTGCGCGCGTGCACAGCACCAATTAAATGCTGGAAGGTAGTCGGAAATTTTCTTAAGCCTGTTGTTACACAGGCAGTTTTTCTCTACCAGCTATCACGATCGGGTCGCGCAGTTCTTGTTCAAGATTTTCCGCTTGCAAGAATCTGTAAAGACTATTCGGCGGTAGTAACGCGTGTGAAGACTCAGAGTTATTCGTGTTTTACATCTACACACAGTATTATTATTACAGCATTGCGTGCATAATTACGAGAGTTCTTCTCTGGCAGCTATCACGATCGGAACGTGCAATTCTTGTTCAAGATTTTTCCGCTTGCAAGAATTTGTAAAGACTATTCGGCGGTAGTAACGCGTGCGAAGACTCAGAACAGTTGAATATTACCTTTCTACACACGGCATTATTACTAAAGCATTACGTGTGTAATAAGTGAGCTTGCACTGCGTCACTGTGTGAGATTTTCTGCAGTGCCAGTAAAATTTAATAATTACGTAGTAGTAAATTTTATCATCAAGAAGTTTCCGCGTTAGTGGAAGATTTCCGCATAGGGAGGTCTGCTGATCGCGGTAAACCCTGTGATTCGCGTGAACACTTGAAGAGTCTGGAGTGGTATAAGTTTAATATACCGTTGTTATATAAAACTCACTGTTACCTGAGATACTTGTAAGTTATAAACTCTATATGAGATTTAACCAATAATATCCATAGAACCGTTGTGGTGTGCGAAGCGTCAGTGTCATCGTGGGAACTACAGGACACCAGCCCAGCTGAAAGTGTTTCCAGGGTGAACCGTCTATCATCAATAAGCCACGCCTGACGACTCAACAACGCAGCAAAGCCCCCCTTCTCTTCTGGAGAGTCTGGAGTGGTATAAGTTTAATATACCGTTGTTATATAAAACTTACTGTTACCTGAGATACTTGTAAGTTATAAACTCTATATGAAATTTAACCAATAATATCCATAGAACTGTTGTGGTGTGCGAAGCGTCAGTGTCATCGTGGGAACTACAGGACACCAGCCCAGCTGAAAGTGTTTCCAGGGTGAACCGTCTATCATCAATAAGCCACGCCTGACGACTCAACAACGCACCAAACCCCCCTTCTCTTCTGGAGAGTCTGGAGTGGTATAAGTTTAATATACCGTTGTTATATAAAACTTACTGTTACCTGAGATACTTGTAAGTTATAAACTCTATATGAAATTTAACCAATAATATCCATAGAACTGTTGTGGTGTGCGAAGCGTCAGTGTCATCGTGGGAACTACAGGACACCAGCCCAGCTGAAAGTGTTTCCAGGGTGAACCGTCTATCATCAATAAGCCACGCCTGACGACTCAACAACGCACCAAACCCCCCTTCTCTTCTGGAGAGTCTGGAGTGGTATAAGTTTAATATACCGTTGTTATATAAAACTCACTGTTACCTGAGATACTTGTAAGTTATAAACTCTATATGAGATTTAACCAATAATATCCATAGAACCGTTGTGGTGTGCGAAGCGTCAGTGTCATCGTGGGAACTACAGGACACCAGCCCAGCTGAAAGTGTTTCCAGGGTGAACCGTCTATCATCAATAAGCCACGCCTGACGACTCAACAACGCAGCAAAGCCCCCCTTCTCTTCTGGAGAGTCTGGAGTGGTATAAGTTTAATATACCGTTGTTATATAAAACTTACTGTTACCTGAGATACTTGTAAGTTATAAACTCTATATGAAATTTAACCAATAATATCCATAGAACTGTTGTGGTGTGCGAAGCGTCAGTGTCATCGTGGGAACTACAGGACACCAGCCCAGCTGAAAGTGTTTCCAGGGTGAACCGTCTATCATCAATAAGCCACGCTTGACGACTCAACAACGCACCAAACCCCCCTTCTCTTCTGGAGAGTCTGGAGTGGTATAAGTTTAATATACCGTTGTTATATAAAACTTACTGTTACCTGAGATACTTGTAAGTTATAAACTCTATATGAAATTTAACCAATAATATCCATAGAACTGTTGTGGTGTGCGAAGCGTCAGTGTCATCGTGGGAACTACAGGACACCAGCCCAGCTGAAAGTGTTTCCAGGGTGAACCGTCTATCATCAATAAGCCACGCCTGACGACTCAACAACGCACCAAACCCCCCTTCTCTTCTGGAGAGTCTGGAGTGGTATAAGTTTAATATACCGCTGTTATATAAAACTCACTGTTACCTGAGATACTTGTAAGTTATAAACTCTATATGAAATTTAACCAATAATATCCATAGAAGCGTTGTGGTGTGCGAAGGGTCAGTGTCATCGTGGGAACTACACGACACCAGCCCAGCTGAAAGTGTTTCCAGGGTGAACCGTCTATCATCAATAAGCCACGCCTGAAGACTCAACAACGCAGCAAAGCCCCCCCTTCTCTTCAGCAACATCATCGTGGGAATCATCACTTATGTAACGTATCACATCATGTGTATGAACAGTGATTAACACTTTATAAGACTATATATCAAACACTACCATTATTATACTTATCAAATATACCATATAAACAATTACATGTGTCTTGTGCAATAAATAATCTTAAACCCTCCAATATAGACTTGTGCTTTAAGATACACATACTACCATATCCTATACGCCAATAGTTTAGTAATTTGTGTTGTCGCAATACATTTTGCTATCGTTTCCTCTTAATCTTCTTAGTCTAACAAGTACTATCTTCTCATTACAAAATACTAATTTTGGGCCTATTTTTTCTGTTACATATTTTATGATTTTATTGTAATTTTATCTGCTACTAATAACTACTATTGCTTTCTCCTAATTTATTATATTACATTCAGTGTTTTTACAACTTTTGTTACCTAACTTTTCTGACCTGACTTCCTCTACAATGTGTCACTGGCTTATGGCCAATCATTCCATTTTTATTTCATTTTGATTTTAATTTATTATTACTTAGTTTAGTATAGAACCCTTCATCTGTTTACAACAAAGTTACAATAAACCCTTTGGCATCTTATCAACAATTATTGCCTTCCTGGACAAGTTTACAATTATAATCTAGCAATACTTCCATTTAATGTGAGTACTAAAATATTTACTCTATATGAAGTTTAACACAAATTCTATGGTGACATATTCGTTAACATAAATCAAATTAACATCAATTATTTGATATCCTCTTAAAGCAATTGCTTCACACCTCCCACATACAAAAGACAACATAAATACAATGATAACAAAACAACATGATAACATGATAAATTAAATTAACATCAATTAATTAGTCTACTCTCAATGTAATCATTTTCGATCATTGACTAAACTGTCTATATTATTTTCCACATTACTTGACACTGTATTTATTACTCACACTTTTCACTGACCACTTCATAGTTTGTATTTATAAACATTTATTTTTGACTCTATTACCTTGTAGGCCTACTCTTATTTGGTGTTATTTATTTATTTATTTGATAAGGGTTTACTTTTCTGACCTTTATTACAACGGACAATTAGCGTTTTTTTATTTTGATAATTATAAATTTTTTATGTAATGTAGGGGACCTTAGTTTCGTTACGTTACAATATATATTGTAACAACCAGACCCTGTACGGTCTGAGAGTTTCGTGTTATTGTAGTTAATTTGTCACGAAAAATGTGTTACTCTTCGTTATTTATTACGTTGCGTCGTAAATACGTTACGACTTTCTTATGTCGTATTTAACCTCGCCAATACCTGATTACCTGTTTTCTTTCTTAATGGTGATTTTCCTGTTGATAGGCGCCAAATTGTTTATCCAAAACAATTAAAAATTTGTCGTCTTATGCAACCGTATCGTTCACTGTTGGTCGGCGGAGAAATTCGAATCTTTTTTACCCGCGAAGTTGTACCAACCTGTATTTCTTGTAGGACGAAGTGTTACGGTGCTATCTCAATGGATTATACACATAAAAAATTACTTTATGAAATAATGCACAGGTATTAAAATAAGTATCGGTTTATTAAAGGTAAATTCTGCTTTGAATAATTACGCTAACATGAAATTATTAAATTATACTTGTTATGCTCCGGCTATGAATAATTTATCACCCAGCGGTTGGCAATGGGCAGTTTGACTAAAACGGCATGAAGTTCATGCCATGAACGCTGATATTAATTTTTGTTTTACCCAATTCATTCCGTCAAAGAGTTCTTTTGATTACGGACAAAAAAGTTTACAAAATGATTTTTTGCAAGTACAAACCTTGACATTCAAATAATTAAATATAATAATCTTCTTTTACAACAGTTTACTTAGGCCTATGGTTACAACAATAATGAGTTCCCCTTATAACATAGGTTAAGTTTGACTTGTGTATAAATCGTCTCTTATTTCTTAAAGTGTTATTAGTGAGTTTGAACAATCTTTTAATACTAGTTATCAAATATTTGAATCATTATTCAGTGGATATTAAGTTTGAACCAAGTTTTGATATAGTGCATAAATTAGTGAAGTGTTGTGAAATGTCTTGTGGGTGTAGTTAGGTAATTTAGGATTATACTTTACAATTTTATTAATGTTTAGTGGATGATTTTCAACAGCTCTAGTGTTTGAGTCTTCCTTCTCTAATTTTGGGTTGTATTTCTTGTAATTCGGGTTTAATTTTGTTCCAGTGTTCTGTCAATCTTGTTTCTTCCTTGTTAGTCAGTATTTTCCTTTATCTATTTAGTTTATTTAAACTTATTTCTGCGGATTGACAATTTTATCATCTGCCCTCTTGTGATGCTAAAAATCGACTTCTATTTCGTTTTTTAACGGTTTTAAAATAATAATGTTTTGTTGTCATAGCAACCAAATTACTCTCTATTGGCTGGAAGAATTTAGTACTCATTGTTATGAAGTTTGAGCTTTTGTTCAAAATGACTAAATATTTTCTAACTAAGATATTTTCCTGGTTTGTATCTACTTGCCGCTTTTGGTAGTCTTCGCTTATCAATACTCTCCAGATGGTCCTTCCAATGTCTTCTACTCCACGGTCAACTTTCATGGTCAGCACCATAATTATTTAAATTATTATCCGAGATGTAATGCCGTGGTTTTCTGATATGTCCATGCTGATTGATGTTGTTAATGTAATCAGACGTTTCAACCTCACCTTTGGAGGCCATCTCCAGTGAAATGTTTTCGAAACTACTGACAAGAGTTGCGTCAGTACACTACAGTATTGTGTCAAAGGCTGAGTGGACCCAAAAATGATCATATATACATAAATTTTTAGAGTTTTCACGAAGTCAGCTGAAAATCACCATCAGCCAATCAGAAGCAAGCGCACCTCTATAGGTGGAGCAGTACGGGATCCCAAGACGTATGTAATGCGAGGCTTTCTTCACGCCGATTCAATGCGACAGCAGCATGCTTCTGGACTGAACGGACTTCATATGCAAGCGAGGGAAGTACAGCAATCACCATGAAAATTTCAGAAGACCACGGCCTTGCAGCTCGGATAATATTTAAATAATTATAGTATAATTTTGTGAAAACATAAATACACAGCTTATTGGATCTGTAAATAATATTTGCTAAATAATTATATCATACAACCCATCCTGTGCTATGTCAGTAAAACCTGGATATTAACGCAAAGAGTAATTAAATGCCTAAAAATATTTTAAAGGAAGTTCCTAAAACGGATTTTGGGCCCCATATATATAGACATAGTGATGAGACATATTGTCACTTCAACTAATCAATGGTAGAAGTGTACGTAAAACTGACGAGGCTGCAATGGGCTGGCCATGTCGTAAGAATGGACGACAAACGAACACCTAAAAGAGTCCTTATGGGGAGTATGGATGGCAAAAGACCAGAAGGCCGTCCAAAGAAAAGATGGAAGATGTTGTCACTGTGGATGGAAAAGAGATGTTGGGAGTGCGAGGATGGAAGTACTTTGCTACTGATAGAGAGAGGTGGAGGGTCAGGTTAGAGGAAGCCAAGACTCGACTCCGGGCTGTAGCGCTATAGGAGGAGAAGGTAGCAACAGATAATGTAAAAACTTCAGTCCAATATCATACGATTGGCTGCAAGTAGCATCAGCCTTCAAACACAAATCTTATGGAAAGAGAGACTTTAGTATTTCGAAGGAAAGATGGCTTCCAAAAAAGCTCGATTAGTTGCTGATAGAGATGGTGCCTGAACTGACAGGGCCAGTTTCATCAGGGCAATGAAGATGCGTCATCGTTAAACAGGAGAAAACTTTGTAGTTAACAAAAATATACCGTTAATTAAAACCAATAAGTATGGTCAATTAAATTTTACATGCAGTAAAGTACGTACTAACACGATGTACACATTAGATGTAATAATTTATGAAAAAATTTACAGGCATTGCACAAATGCAATGCACAGAGAAGGGCATTGAAAATGCTTCAATAAATCTAAAAAATATATATATTTATGTTGGTTAAACTTTGTACTCATGTAAACTTTGTACTGTAAAATGTCGCATTGCCGGTGCGTGTAGTGACGTCATTTTTCTTTTTGCTATCTGCTGCCGGTTTGACACAGGCTGAAAGCAGTCAAAATTAAGTTAGTTCCTTACAAGACTCCGTACAGGCAACACGCCTTGTTCGCTAGCCGCGGCTATATAAAGTTTCAATATTTCAGAATTTTTCCATGATTTTCATGCGATAATTTACTCAGGCGATCTCGGCCTCTACACTCTGTTATGGGTTTTCAATATTTAATTCTATATTAATTCTCCGGCATTTATGCCGAGCCAAAACTGCACGCGCCAGCAATCATATCTTATTAATTTTCAAATAAACTATTCGCTCAAGAATTATACAGTCCACTTCATTATTTCATTTCACACCAGCACCACAACTAAGCGTTCCTAAGACTAACTCAAGATTGCATCGAGAGCGTCTAAGACTAACTCAAGATTGCATCGAGAGCGTCTAAGACGCAACATTTGGTCCTCCGCGACCGGATTTCGCATTTTGATCCTAGGGCCGCATTTTGGTCCACCACGATTTCAAATATATTTCATTTAATGGGCCCAAACAACTTGTGGTTCAAGCCCGGATACTTTCGAATTTTAGATTGCTGGCCGTTGCATACCTTCATTTTTCTCAAAACAAACTTCATACGTGACAAGCGAGGTTCTGCAGAGCGTCAACTCTGAGACTACAAAACACTACAACGGCGAATTTGTCCTACAGCGGCGAAGTTCCAGAATTTTGAAATTATACGGAGAGCTGCAACTTCAAACGTCATCCGACCAGCAGAGGCAGGAGTTGCGCCAACTTCTAAGGATTGCCGAACAGGATCAACACGGAATCAACAGGATCGAAGCCGTTTTGAACACGCCGTGATTCAACATCCACGTGACTATAAACTTTCATTTTTTATAATTTCTCATGTATAATTGATGGGTACAGCAAACTGAGTAATATTTTGCATTTAATATAACGTTATTAATAATTTTTACGCAAGCAGATATTATTCCCAAGTGGCCATAAACTTGTATTTCTATCTAGATTTTCATATGTACATAAATTTTTATTTACGCAGCTGTGCAATAATGCATTAAGAAACTTAAGTGGTGTGACAAGGCTATAGATATATTGTCATTTTGAATAATTCACATTTTCAATAACTTTCATAACTATTTAAAAAAAAAAAAGGAAATTAAGTACCTATTATAGTAAGTCATATATTAAGGTGTACACAGATCACTGGCTCCCGCATCATATCAGATTTTAGCAAATTATTCAAAATTACAACAATTGTTCACCTACTCTACATTTAAATATCGTTTTCAAATCACATTTTACATTTCGGTCATCGCTGATGTGAAGGCATTAATTAAGAAACGGGGCACAATTAAGACGTCTATATCCCGTGTGAATACTTTCGCTGACAATTTCGACCCGGACATAAGCGATCATCATGCATTGAAAACTAAACTCCGCCATTTGATGGAATTGTCCGCGAAGTATGACGAAATTCAGACTCAGATTGAGGCTGACGATTCCGATTTCGCATCAGTCAGTGACAGAGTTCAAACAGAGGATGATCTCTGTAATACCGAGTGCAAGTTACACCATTTATTAGAGCAGGTAGAGAAGGTGAACAAGAAACCTCTGTTCAAGCTGAAGTTACACCAATGAAACCCCCCCCCCATACAGTTAGAGCCAATTAAACTGCCCTGCTTCTCAGGCAGCATTATTAATTGGCAACATTATTATAATATGTTTGTGGAATTAGTACACGTCAGAACTGATCTGACGGACCTGCAGAAATTACACTATTTCCACTCTTCATTAAGGGACGAGGCATTAAATGTAATAAAATCTCTTCCAATCACCCATGAAAATTATGCGGTAGCTATTGATCTGTTAAGAGCCAGGTACGACAGCAAATTAATTGTCTCAGCCTATCACATAGGGAATGTCTTGGGCGTGAAGTCCATTCAACAAGAGTCCTTGGTTAGCATTTCCAAATTCATTGACGAGATCACAGCGAATATAAATGCTTTAAATTCATTGAATTTAACGGTAAATACATTTGAAATCATTTTCGTTCAATACTTAACGCAAAAACTCGATAACCATACTTGTCGGCTCTGGAAAGAAAGCTTGTCGGACGAGCGATTTCCTAATTTTAGTAATTTTATTACATTTTTAAATAATAGAAGGCAGTTATTGCAAAACATCGACGGCGCGACCAGCTCAGTAAGCAAAATACACGTTAGCGATAAGACTCCCTATCGCAAGGCTATTAAACCGGTTGATATAACGAGGTCGACATTCCATTCTCATATCAGTAATAACATCTGTCAGCTGTGTCGTGGTAAACACCGCCTTTCTGAGTGTCCACAATTCATGGCTATAACTCCCCTGGAACGAAAAAATATTTTAATTAAAAATAAGCTCTGCTTAAATTGCATACGTACAGGCCATCATCTCGCACACTGTCCTTCCAAATTTGCTTGCAGGACATGCGCTAAGCGCCACCACACAATGATCCACGTATCAGGCAATAACGCCTCGTGTAGGAACAATCAATTTCATTGAAACTGCAAACGAATAAATCTATCTTATTATCCACTGCCGTCTGCATGACAACTGACCATGCCGGTAGGCATGAACCCAGTAAGGATTCTATTGGACTCAGGATCGCAAGCTAACTTCTGCACCATGAATTTCGCACGTCGCATGGGTCTAAAACTAATTAAATCTCAATTACCCATCACCGGTATAAATAATTCATTATCTCAGGCTGACTTCAGTACTAGGGTAAGGTTGCATTCACGTTATAAGAATTTTAGTTTAAACATACATTGCGCTGTGCTTCCCAATATCACGAATAATCTTACTGCGGAAACATTTGATATCTTCATCCCTAAATTTACCAAAAGGCATATTCCTAGCCGACCCACAACTGAACGTCTCTTCGCAAATCGACCTATTGCTTGGTGCTCAGTATTACTTACAATTAATTGAACCTGTCAAATTTATCTGTAGCCCACATTTTCCCATAATACAGGAGACAAAATTGGGATTCATTCTCGCGGGTAACTTGCCATTTAATGTCGACATGACAAAACCTGTCTCATCATTCATAGCATGTGAAGATAATAATGCCATTTCCTCGCAACTAAAGGACTTCTGGAAGTTAGAGGACGTCGCTATTCGTACTCCCTCCGTTGAGGACTCGGAATGCGAAAGTAATTTTGTATCTAATACTTTCCGTAATAATGATGGCAGATTTGTGGTGTCCCTACCTCGCAGGTCATACAATTCTCATTTGGGGGATTCTCTTCACGGAGCTATCCGCAGATTTAAATCACTGAAACTTAAGTTTAAGAACAACCCTGACGACATCCTATCGCGTGTTTCTCTCGCTCGGGTTTTACACGGTCACCAACAATGGTGGCATGGTCCATCCTGGTTGTCCCATGAGTCATCATCATGGCCCATCTGTGCCTTCGATACCCATTCTCCCTGCACTCATCCCGATCTTGAGCAGGAACAACGAAAGCAGGTCCAAACCTCATTAATTGTCGCTTCATCTTTTTCTAGTTATTTTGAAAACTACTCTTCGCTATCCAAACTCCTTCGTGTATTTTCGTATTGCCGTCGATTCATTCGGAACTCTAGGCTCCCCATAGCTGATAGGGACACTTCCTTTTTAACTTCTAATGAGTTACATGGTACACTTTTAATTTTTATTCGTCAGTCCCAAAAATCGCACTTTAGCACCGAAATCAAGGAACTTGAAGCACAACGCTGCATCCCTAATAATAGTAAAATTCTTCCACTTAACCCCTTTCTGGACAAGACAGGATTATTACGCGTGGGAGGACGCCTTCAGCATTCCCAGCTTACCTACGAGAGCAAACACCAAATCATACTCCACCCGCACTCCCATCTGAGCAAATTAATCTTACAAAGCGAGCATCTTCGTTTACTGCACGCTGGTGTACAATTGACTCAGTTCTCTCTACGGCAGAAATATTGGTTAGTTAATGATAAGTCTTATATACGTTCAGTAATACATAAATTTATCACTTGTTTTCGTTTCCGTGCTAGGGGCGCAAGCCAATTATTAGGACAATTACCCCCTTCCCGGGTTACGCCTGCTAAGCTATTTTCCCAATCTGCAGCCGACTACGCCGGTCCCGTATTTATACGTCATGGCGGGCAGCGTTCAAAATCGACGTCAAAGGCTTATATTGCTTTATTTATATGCATGACCACTAAGGTCATTCACCTGGAACTAGTCTCAGATCTTACATCAGACGCCTTTATAGTAGCCTTAAAACGGTTTATTGCGCGTAGAAGGATCCCTTATCAGATATTCTCCGACAATGGAACAAACTTTCGTCGTCCTAGTAGCACACTTCACGAATTACACAAACTTTTTCAATCGGAAGGATTTGAGCAGACCACCCAGGATTTTACCAGTGCTAGGGGCATCAAATGGTCATTTATTCCCCCCTCAGCACCTCATTTTGGTGGCCTGTGGGAAAGCGGAGTCAAGAGCGTCAAATTTCATTTGCGGCGCGTTGTCGGCGGAACCATTCTTACGTTTGAGGAGTATTACACTATCCTAACTCAAATAGAGGCCTGCCTCAACTCACGCCCTTTGTTCGCTTTATCAAATGACTCTAGGGACCCTGAACCTTTAACTCAAGCGCACTTCCTGGTTGGTTCTCCGCTTACTGCACTCCCGGAACCTGACTATTCCCAAGTCAGTATTAGTCGTCTGGGCAGATGGCAGCTGCTCCAAAGATTCACCCAATCTATATGGAACAGGTGGTCGAAAGATTATTTGCACCAGTTACAACAACGCAACAAATGGCGTTTCCCGTCAAAAAATTTGGCTCCCGGACAACTCGTCCTCATTCTAGATGACAGTTCCCCCCCACTGCAGTGGAAACGCGGGGTAGTCACGAATGTCTATTCGGGTCAGGATTCAATAGTGCGCGTCGCGGATGTTCGCACCGCAAATGGTATCCTACGTCGACCCATTCATAAATTATGTCCACTTCCGGTGGCCTTAGACTAATCGCATGAGCATTCATGCGACACGTTCAGTAATGTGAACTTTATCGCATTATCGTGCTTCATGCCCGGGACATTCCCCGGGCGATCACATGATTTATGTTGTTATGATTATTACATCAATTATTATGTCTTTATTATTGTATTGTTCTATGGTTATGTATTTTGAATTTTTAGGGGATTATTATTATAATATTATGCATATCAATTATTATGTCTTTATTATTGTATTATTCTATGTTTATATATTTTTGAATTTTTTGGGGATTGTTATTCTAATATTATTGTATTAACTATTATGTCTTTTACTATTGTATTATTCTATGCTTATGTATTTTGAATTTTTTGGGGATTGTTATTCCAATATCATGCATGTAATATTCTTATATCTTTTATCATTATATTATCATATTGTTATATATTTATGAATTTTTTGGGATCATTGTCCTATTATTATGTACTGCCAACTATTATGTCTGTCTGATTATTGTATTATCATGTATCATTTCCACGTTATTATATGTTATGGAATTTTTTAGTATCATTATTCTATCAATATGTAACGTAAATTATTATGTATTATGTATTTTTACAGAATTTGGGTGTCATTGCTTGATTGTTATGCATGTCAATTGTTATGTCTTTATTATTGTATCATCATTTGTTATTTATTATTGAATTTTGGTGTCATGAAATGGCAATTATTAAGTACTATACACACAATGAATTAAGTTGCAAAATCGCCCCGATTTTGTGCGGGCAGTATGGTTAAACTTTGTACTCATGTAAACTTTGTACTGTAGAATGTCGCATTGCGGGTGCGTGTAGTGACGTCATTTTTCTTTTTGCCATCTGCTGCCGGTTTGGCACAGGCTGACAGCAGTCAAAATTAAGTTAGTTCCTTGCAAGACTCCGTACAGGCAACATGCCTTGTTCGCTAGCCGCGGCTATATAAAGTTTCAATATTTTTCTGAATTTTTGCATGATTTTCATGCGATAATTTACTTAGGCGATCTCGGCCTCTACACTCTGTTATGGGTTTTCAATATTTAATTCTATATTAATTCTCCGGCATTTATGCCGCGCCAGCAATCATATCTTATTAATTTTCAAATAAACTATTAGCTCAAGAATTATACAGTCCACTTCATTATTTCACTTCACACCAGCACCACAAGTAAGCGTTCCTAAGACTAACTCAAGATTGCATAGAGAGCGTCTAAGACGCAACATATGTTCATTCACCAATCAATGAATTAATTCTTTATTCACCAATCAATGAATTCATTCTTCATTTACCAATGTACAGATTATAAGTTAAATGTAGTCGCATTCATAAGCGAAGTTTTATACGTGTACTACGTTATTGACAACAAAGAAGTAGTTTCTATGGAAACTCACCGGTTCCCATTTTCGATAACGCACCAGCGGTCGTTTTCAAATGTGCGACACGTCCTTATAAACATTTTCAATGAAAAAAAAAACAGCTTGAAAATCAACAAAACAACATTAGGGATTTCAGAGTGTTGTTTAAAAGGTCACAATAAAACGAAATAGAGCTTTCTATTTGCATTTTGGTAGTAATCTAAGTTGGCAAACCGTCGGCATCTTTTATTTTCAGAATAAAACAGAGCCATGAGTTTGACTCTTACAGCGTTTAAACGAAACATCTGTGCATAAATTTACCAACAGTTGCGTGGTAAAGGAAGGCGAAAATTCTCTTCAAGCGCTAAAAGTTATCTAATTTCATCGCTTTCTGTTGGAATTAATTTAGCAAATAATAAAGAAAAGTAAACGTCTGTCGGCGAGTATGTTTGTCTGTTGTTTGTCTAACAAAAATTAAAATAATTTAATCCTACGTTCTCTGTCAGTACATTCATCAGATTTATTATTTCAGGCTGCTATACGTTGTAATACAACGTAATAGATGATGATTATTGATGTGTAAAATTAATATGTTTCACTTTAGATTACTCACGTTGTAATTACTGTGAGTTAAAGTATAATAGGTCACACGTTTCAATTATGTGTGTAGAGATGTTTGATTAATATTATTATTTATGATTTGTTTGTTCAAAAGTTTAAAAGCTGAAAAATAATGGTTTAATTCTCTCCTAGAACACTGGTAGATTTACCTTTCACTTACCACTTATTGTTGTTGTCGACCTTCCAAAGTAGATCCTCTAATGCACTAAAACGACACAACACAGTTTATAAAATTTTTCACAAGTGTATATGTGGATGCACAGTAAATAATATTATTTTGTATTTTTGAGACTGTTTTGAAATTTCAAATATTGGCCGCTTGTTCGCCGTACTACCACTTTGTAAAATAATTGCTCTGTTAATGTTGTCGTTATTATCTACTTTGAAATGAAAGACTGATTCAAGTGTAAGAAAAATTTTCAGTTTATTAATAATGAGTTAATTTCAATTAAAACCCTTTAAAACAATTTATAAACATCAAAAAGTAATTCAACTCGTCACCGAAATTCTTAAAGCTCAGGGCTGGTAACACTGATTATTTATATTGTATTGTGCAAACCTGGTTTGGTTAGATTTTTGTTTATAATTACCAAAAGTCGTGAATTCTTTTAGTGTACGAGATATTGGATACAAAAATGCTAAAATACAATAGCGTATTATAGAGAGTGATTACAAAATTAACAAAACAAGTTTAATTATAATATTGAAAATTATCGTATCTGGTCCACCTGCTATCAACCTCGTAGGTTATGTTATGGAAAGTACGATACGATTAAAATTGCTGTGTGTCGGAATAATATTCCTTGAATGGTTATTAATAACAAAAATATAATAATTAATTCATAATCTCATTACAATTGAGTATATTTAAGCTTGCTTAATGTGAAAGCACAGCTCTGTATTGCTGTTATACCTTTTCGTAACAGGTAGGTTAGAGTGCCATTTACTCTAAGTAAATTATTAAAATATTTAAATTGATGGCATTAAAATCTTATAACTATACATAATATTTGTTCATGGTACGTTCATTATTCATTAACTGTATTGATAGTTCTCGGTTATTATTTATAAATGAATTGACTTTCGTTTTACTTATAGTTAAATCAGCATCTAGGCTTAACCTTGTTTACATCAATGTTGGTTAAAATATTAAATTCGATTGTCATCTCTTTCTAAAATTAATAATATTTTATTTAAATAATTAAAATTGAGAACTTCTGTTCAATTACTGGTTAATTAATAATTATTATTTACTTTAGCCATGTACAACTGTACTTGACTAAAGTAGTACCAACGTAAAAATTTTATTATTTGATAAACATTAATATTCATTAAAATGTCGCTAAAAGTAGATACTCCCTTATAATCCCACTCATCATTGCCGATATTATACACTGGCAATGGTTTGTTTATTATCTCACATCACTGGTTGCACTTCACTCGTTAGAGGTTAAAAACACTTTAGCTAGGTTAGATGTATTTGTTTACACTAGGGAGCAAGCACATTTTAAAATTTACTCTCGTCGAAGACTCGTTCCGTATGCTTTGGTGGTCAGTTTGCTAGTAGTGTTCTCCTTCGAAGCCGCTCTCGACGTCTGTTGAAATCAGCTCTTCTTATTGGTTGAAAATCTGTTAATCTCGTACCCCTATGCCTTAATAAATTAAGAAATTTTATTTCTAAGCATCTAGGTTTGGGTTTGAGAGTACGGAGATGACGCTATCAATTCTTTTGGAATTGAAGGAAAAATTATTATCGTTTATAACTTTTTTAGTACATTTCGGATTAAGAAATTAATGGTATCACAATTTTGCGGGTGCTCTGCTCTTTATTTTGAGTCCACTCAAGTTATAAATCCGTCCATGATTAACCTAATTATCTTTTTGATGATGCACTTTTCGTGGTTCTTAATTATACATAAGTTTTTTTCCACTTTATTATAATACATGTTATTTCTAACTAACACTCACTGTAGATATTTAGAGTCATTATCTCTTATTAACTACTCCTTAAATACTAAATTATTTACAATTTTTCCTAATGCATTTTCAGGCGTGTAGGCCCTACATGTCCTTGCATTATTTCTAACATATGTCTTATAATAATACAATTCCTTGGGGATTATTTTGTACATTAGAGATTAATACATCTTTTGTTAAGCTTTGTATCCATTAATGTTGCTTCATTTATTTACACTGCATGGTTTTAACACATCATGTCATAGTTTCTGTCATATTGATATTCATGTTATATTATTATTTGTGCATTACGGATGTATTTTCATCCATTAATGTGTCCTTAGACCTTGTTTACAGCTTGTCTTGTGTATATAATACTCCCTGCTGTGTTAATTATTCATAATTCTCTGTAGGATTTCTATTTACATCTAGTCCCATTTGGCATGCATATTTGTTTATTATTATTTTCATATAAATTTATGTATTTAATGTCTGTTAGTGGTTCTCAAAGAGGTATTGTGTATTCTAGTAACTACTGTTATGCTATTTTCCTCTCCTTTATTAAGTTTAAGTGAGTATTTTATGTAATTCTGATAGTCACCTTATGTTTTGGTAATTTGGCTATGATTTGTTTAAGCAATATAGAGTATATATTTGTGTTTCTTAGTTCATACTGGGTTTATTCTGTTAACCATTTATTCTAGTTTGGTTGTTGATTCAGGTAATTACTTTTGTCTGCATTTTTCTAATTGTTATTTGTGATTCTGTGTTGCAGATTCTGTTCAGTTGAGGTTATGTGTATCCTACTGAATTGACAACAATGCTTATATGGATTTGTTTAGTTTCTTGCTTAATTCCATGTATTTTTACTATGATATGTTATTACTATTACCTAGTACAATATTTTCCTTATTTTACTTATATTATATACTATTTGTTCACACATTATTATTTAATTCTAACTTGTTATTGTCATACATATTATGTGTTTACATTTGGGTTTGGGTAAACTGTTTTGTTTTTTCTACTACAGGTTGTCTTATCTTTGATACATTAATAATTACATTGTGTATTGATTTTGCCCTTCACTCTCCTGATATTTAAACATATATTTTATTAAGGATTATACATTCAATTTCAGTCATTGTTGAGCAATTATTTCTCTCCTTATTATAAGTACATTTGTGGTCTTTTTTATGTTTTATTTTATTATATTCTTGTCTCATAAATAATACACTGATTGTTTGTGTTGTTTATTTGAGGTTGTTACATATCTTTGTTAACACTTCTTATCTTCGTCTTCCATAAACATTGCACTTTCATTGTTTGTGTTGTTTAGTTTGGGATTGTGGTATTTTGGTATTAATCGATTCACTTATAAGTCACTCACTATTATTGTCTGTGGTTGCTTATTATTTTGTCGACACTTTGTTCTTGGTCACGTTGTTTTTTCTTCATGTTCTTCCTTGATGGGTATCATTATTCACTTACCTGGTATTCTTCATACTTGTATTATTATCTTCTTATTAGTTGGGTATTTGCTCCATTTAATAAATACTTTCCTTATTTATTGTGTCTTCCTCACATTGGTAATGTTATTGTCTTGTTCCTTGTTAAATATTTTTCATTGTTTATTATACATTTTCCTCTTCTTATTTATATAAACTTTTCCTCTTCTTATATACAGGTTTCTTCTTCTTCTTATATATATAGGTTTCTTCTTCTTCTTATATATAGGTTTCTCACTTATTGGGTATTTTCCCTCACTTATATGATATGTTGCCTCACTTATATTATATGTTCCCTCACTTATATGATCTATTGGGTCCTGGTTGCTAACGTAGCTGTTCGGTTTATTTTTCCTCTTCTTATAATATTGACGATGCATTCTATTATATTTTTTCCTTCTACGGTGCTTATTTACTTTAACATTATTTATCCATGGATATACGATTGATTTCTATATTTTAGTGTTTTTTCTTCATTTTTGGCTTAGACATGTACATGGTAGATTTTTATTCTGGATATTTGATATTCTTTTCATGTAACGACAATTTTGATACGTTACGACGTGTATATACGGGATCAAGTGGATTGCGATACCAAAATGTTGGAGAGGTTATTGGACACCAGAGGAACCGATACTTACAATGTCTATTTACACTTCTACGAAACAAAATCACTTATACGAAACACGTTTCCTAATTATACAGTCACCCAGTACAGGCTATATATAATAAATAATAAATGTCACTAAATGAAAATATAACATCAAAAATTAAGTACTTGACACAGTAACTAAATACAATAATAATGGTACATTTTTTTATTGCCTTTGGCAATCTAGATAGTGTATGTGAGCCATTCAAACATACAAGGGAGGTTGTGTGGCCAGCACTACGCATTAGCCGCCCATTATTACCCCACGATGTCGAGGTACTCATTTCCATAGAAGGAGACGTCTTGGGGGCCGTAAATGTCACTTTATTTCTAAGTGCGACTTGGAATGGAACTCGGAACATCTAGATTATTAGTCAAGCTCCACACTCACTGAAATACTAAACATCGAGCTTTTACTAAATACCATAGCCTCTGCCTGATATCAACGTACAGCTAGTTTTGGGGAAACTCACTAACTCGTCTCTTCGCAGAACGGAACTTGCGGACAAGTTTATTGTAGATTTTTATACAGAATGCATGGTCAATATAATATTGTAGAGAAAATTTCTGATGCTTTGAGGATGATTGGACAAACATTTAGGAAAGTTCAACGGCAGCTACCATTTGCCAGTTCATTACACAATACGTGATAAGCGTCACGTAGGCATGTTGACTATGTATGTTAGTACGTATTTTGAGTACGTATGTTGAGTAAGTGTTAGTAACATTAGTAACACATAACAATTCAAAAGGATTTCTATAGCTGTTGCTACGTTCTTTGTCACAACTCGCTACGTCATACATTGGCTTCCTAGTCTGGAACTAGAATTGTGAATATGCAAAATTTATAATAAACGTTCTCTGTCACTTGGCTCAAGACATTGTTACGACAATTACGGAGCGCTCTCGAACTGTCAAGCGCGTCCAGCGGCCGGCTTAGTTAGTTAGTAACACCTGGTGAGATAGTATAGCGCGCATCAAGTGGTTGTTGTGGAAAGTGGTTACAGTTTTATAATTAGTATGAAACTCTTAATAGTTGACATTATTATTGGGTGTTGACAAATTTAATTTGAATTATTCTATGATAGTATCTTGTTGATTTCAAATTGTTATTTGTGACTCATTAAATTTAGTGATTTCATTGCTGTCTGTATTTTTTTTCCACTGTACCATACGAAGATCCGATAGACCGTCGTAACAATATAGTAGACGACATGACAATTTACGTCTTCTGAAATTCACAGATTTCACGCCATACAGATAATACAAACGTAACCCCGTTTTCTTACGTTTAATAACATAAGTAAGGTATTTCTCAAACCGACGTAAATCACAAACTTCACAATTCCATTACAGTAAACCAGTGGAGAAAATTCATTAATGGTGCAACAATGAGGTTAACTGCAACAATATGTTGCGGAGATTTATATTGAATGCAACTGTGAAATATGTACAGAATGTACAGCTCCTGTTGGACAGGGCTTCTTCCTCGTGTGAATAATTGAGCTTATGGCAGGTGTGCCAATTTAACGTGGTAACGCCAACAATAAGTTTAGACAAGCATGTGTGTCAGACGTGTCAGACTACCTACTTCAACGACGAGGTTATATGTATTATGTGTTGATTCTCTGCCATCATTTTCATGGCCCGCACAAGGGGGGCTAAGGTTGCCAGAGCAAGGGGGCCCGGGGTGGATAGGGGCCCGTGGCCCGGAGAAGCCAAAAAGGGATAAACTATAACTATATAGGTTAAACTAAATATTAAGTACACTAAAACTAAACTAGTAATATTTTCGTAAAATCGCATTAAAAGAAAATATTGTCAGTGTTCATTGACAACAAATTTGTATGAATGGAATCTTGGTAAGACTTTACACATAGGCCTACAAGAGTGGAGTTTATTGGGATTGGGAATTTTTAACTGACAAGGGTGGAACTGGGAATCGGGCAACACTGCCTGCTGGCGCGATCGTAGTCGCCTAGCTCACTCTGGCGCCTACACGGAAAACCCGGAGCACTGTAAATGCAAGTGAGCCTCTCGCGGTAAGAAGCAATGTCTACGACGTTGCTAACGCTATCACCGATTGTTTCGGTGAATTCAACTGTCGGCACTGAACATAAACAAGAAAAATGTGTTTACGCCGGGCGCTACGAAATATTTCGTGTTTATGTTCAGTGCCGACAGTTGAATTCACCGAAAAAATCGGTGATAGCGTTAGCACGTTACAGACATCACTTCTTGCTTCTTACCGCGAGAGGCTCACTTGTATTTACAGTGCTCCGGGTTTTCCGTGTATCATTCGGGGACAGTTGTTGCGTTGTTACATCGTATTCTAGTTGATAGTTGTGTTGTGTTGAACGTTGAACTCGTGTTAAATAAACACTAAGGATCTCTAATCTAAATGCAAGTGCAGTTTGTGTTTTGACAATTGACAGTTGACACATTCGAATAGTAAATCTAATCTAATTATTATTTTTCCGAGAGTAGAAAAGTTATCTTTAAAAATGTTAACCTCTTAACCAGTTAGTTCAATTGTATATACAGCCTGAGTTCAGTGAGTTGAGTTAGTTTTGGTTATCTGTAAAACATTCAGCTGTCAGCTATGTTCAGTACAGTATGTGTTGTTTACCTGCCTGATGATTATTACTCCTAATTATGTGATAGTACTGTATTATTCAATGAAAGAGCGTATTGAATTTGAATTAATTATATAACTTACGGTAGATAATAGATATATTAAAATGTTGTGGCTTTGTTTCTTTAATAAAGAAACAAAAATATTTATGTTATTAAATTAATACTAAAAATTTTGAGAATAAAAATTATCGTTAGTGATGATGTTAACTTTAGATTTGATGGAGTCAAAAATGTCGAGTTCAAACTACAAGCATCAATCAGGATCCCTTAAACGAAAAATTCAAGCTGAAAGATTAAGAAAGGAATCGGTTGGTCGTCAAGTTATAACAACATTTTTCAAGTCAAATTCTGAACAACAAGCAAATAAAGCACAAAATTTAACAGTATCATCTCCATCTTCTGAGACAATCGAATGTAGTACTACAGAACATGACCACTTCCCAATGCAGCCAACCTGTTCATCTGCCGGACTGAATTTAGAAATTATTGAAGATACATCGTCTTTTCAACCTGAAAGTCTCCCACATGACGATAAAAAAGAAGTCTCAACTGAGCCAGTTTTGATTTTGAATCCTAATAATGTCAAAACTATGATGATATTGATGATACATATGCAGCACTGGACTCTGATAACTCTAATCTTGAGGACCCGGGCACGTGGCCCTCAAAAATCTCCGATAATCTGCGACAGAAAATTGTTTCTTCTTACGCTGGTTTTTCAACAATCCAGTCTCTTATAAAATGTTTTCCAAAAGATGTCAGTGGTAAAAACTTTCAGGATTCACTGCTATACAAGAAAACAGCCGATGAAAGGACAAGGAAACAGTTTCCACGTGAATGGTTGATATGGAGAAAGACAAAAGAAACATTACATTGTTTACCCTGTACGATTTTCCCGGACACAACGAATGATACTAGTGCATCAAGACTAAGCCAGTTATCTAAAGACGGGTTTTCTCCACGAGAAAAAGCTTGGAAAAGACTGTACAACATTTTACCAAAGCATGAAAACAGCTCTGAGCATAGAAAGAATTACTTGTTGTGGAAGACCCTTCAAACATCTTTACGGAGATTTGGTGTAGACAACAATCTCCAGCATCTAATACAGTGTGAAGCAGAAAAGTGGCGAGCTATATTACAAAGAATTTTGGACACTACTTTGTTTTTAGCTTCGAGAGGTTTAGCTTTTCAAGGGGAGAATACCGAGATCGGTAATGTTCACAATGGTCATTTTTGGGGGATATTAGAACTGATTGGAATGTATGACGAAGTAACTCGTCAACACTTAGCTAAGGTAAAACAACAATAGTTGGAAAAAAAGGACATGCATGGTCAAGTTCACTATCTGTCTTGGAATTCTCAGAATGAGTTCATTGCCCTATGTGGTGAGAGGCTCCTTGAAACCATCTTAAATCAAAGAGAAGAGGCTATTTTTTATTGGCTCATTGTTGATGCTACTCCAGATGTTTCTCACCAAGAACAAAATGTTCTTATACTGCGTCATGTCTTACATAATGACGAGACTAGTTCATTTGAAATTTACGAGAGGTTCATTAAATTCATTAATTTTTCTGGTAAATGTGGAGAAGCAATAAGTCAACAGAAATTCTATCAAAACTAGAAACGCTCAATGTACCTCTTGCTGACTGCCGATCTCAAGGCTACGACAACGGCTCAAATATGAGAGGAGACATAAATTATAATGAGAGTTGAAGCAAGACTTTTTGAATTGAATGATTCTGCTATTTTCTCACCTTGTGGAGCTCATTCCCTAAACAGGGTTGGAGTTAATGCCGCCAAATTAAACCACGAAGTAATGACATTTTTTGGGAACATTGGCAGTTTTTACTGTCTCTTCTCCCATAGCCCTGCTCGTTGGGAAATCGGCATATTCCTCTATCGTTGCAAAGCCTATCCGAGACCCGATGGAGTGAGAGAATTCAAGCCGTGCGACCTATAGTCAAACACTATCCAGGTGTTCTAAAATTCCTGGACTTTCTCCTCGAGGACACAATCACTACTTTGACACCCTCAGCACGAAATATTGTCTTAGGACTGAAAAAGTATTTTGGGTCATTCAAAGGTCTTCTGATGACTTCATTTTGGCATAAAGTTCTATCTGGTATTGACAGTAAAAATACTGTCATACAAAGCAAGGGGATATCCCTCAATACTAAAGTCCAATTGATCAAAGATTTGCTTGGCGAAATGCAACAGCTAAGAGATTCTTGGGAAACAATTGTTCATGAAGCAAAAATTGTTGCTGAAGCAATCAAGATCACGCCTAGCTTTGATACTAATTTTCGCAGAAGGGGGACCACTGATCCTATGAATGAAATTGACGTTCAAAAACAAAAGGAAGATGATTTCAAAGCATCTGTAGTTTTTCCGGTTTTGGATTTTATCATGACAGACTTGACGACGAGATTCTCAGCTGCTAATTCTATCTGCGATTTATTTTCCCCAGTCCTAAATTTTATGGACGCCAAACAAGATGAATTAGAAATAAAAACGAAAAATCTTATAGAAAAGTTCCCTAAGGACTTTACGGAAGAACTACTGGAAGAGGTAATTCATCTGAAAAACATCCATCATACTGTTTTTGGTTCAGAAAAAAGCCTCTTAAACTGTTAAATCTAATTTATGAAAAACATCTTTAGGCGATATGTGCCAATGTTTGCATTGCACTTAAACTGTTTTGTACTGTTCCAGTGACAGTTTCCACAGCTGAGAGGTCGTTCAGTAGGCTTGCCAATTCTCTAAAGACCTGGCAAAGAAGTACAATAGGACAAGATAGACTGAATAGTCTTGCCATTTTAGCCATGGGAAACGAACTTGCAAAAAGAGTGGACTTTTCAGATGTTATAGATAAATTTTGCAAGACAAAAGCTAGGAGATTTCACAACGCAGGACCATAGATTAAAAATAGTAGTCTGAACTTCTGAACTACTTTCCAGATTACTTCTTGCTTATAATCGTATTATCTTTAGTTATACTGTATCTAGTTCCAATGCTATTAATAAAATTAATAAATTAATAATTAGTAAAATTTTGTGTGTGAATCCTTTAAATAATCTAAAATGCATGAATTTCCTTGTTTTTGCTATTACGTGGATAACTTATAAGTAATTTTCTTCGTTCAAGGGGATAGAAATGTAGATTTTAGACATTAATTTTTAATTAATAAAAAAAAACTCCACTCATATTTTTAATATTACCTTTCTGGCGATTTGGGAATATGAGAAAGTAGAAGACAGGGGAAGCCTTGGAAGGAAATGCACCCAGGAAAAGGGGCCCGAGCTGAATCCTGGCAAGGGGGCCCGTAACTTGTTGTGGTGGCCATGATCATTTTCTTTCATTGTGATCATAGCATAGATACCCGAACCGTTAGCGTAGAGCTAATATGGTCACGGCTTCGATTTCTGTGCCTCTGTTTCTAATCAATTTGTCCATCCTTCTGCATGAAAATCACGCACTCGCGCGCGGACCTGCACACACACACACACACATACACAGACACAGACATATACAGATTATTTTTATATTCTAGTAAGCACACATGTGACACTACGGTATTCGTTGCTTATGAGGCATGATTTTCCTTTCAATGCGTTGTCCAGAACTTCAATACCTAAGCCGCTGCTTTGAGATTTATACGGCCATGGCTTCAAGTCTGTACGTTTGCTCATAATCAGTGTGTTTATATTTCATTATTATCTACGTCACTCACACTTGAATAGACAACTACTTTAAATACTGTTACTCGACAAAATTTGACAATTTTTAACAGAGATTCAATTATTTTAGTTTAGGAACATTACAAGAATATAGTAAATTCCTCTTTAAACTATAGTAAATTAATAAACAATGCTTACACTCACCAATATATTTTTGTAGGGTGATTACTTTGCGTTATGGTTTGATATTTGAGTTTTCTTCCCTACAAGATCTAGGCACTTGCCCTTTCTCATTCACGAATGTGACCACCTACTTTTTACTCATCCTACATTTTGCTTTGCTTTGAATCACGGAGCTTATTTAGACGGTTCTCCATTATCCGTCCGATGTTTGTACATATTTAGTTCGTCGCAAACTTCTTAATTTCTATCTTTGTCAGATTTCGTTCTTACTTCCACATCTTTTAAGATATGCGCCATTTCCAAACAACAAACAAAGGTACATAAGGTTCACTCAAAAACATGGCGTGAAAAGCTTTGTTCTAAGTAGGTGACTCATTTAGAGTTGTTGCACCTTCTTAACCATTTTTCAGAAGCTTTTGTTGCTGAAGTCAATCATTCTTTAACCTGTTTTTAATAGAATCCATTTTTCTTTTACCTTCCAAAAACGTACATTAGATATCACTTACTGAGTTTAGCTATGCACAATAAATTTGACGTAATAGGAGCCCTTTTTCTTATTACACAACTAAATAAAATTATACTGTAAAAGTAACAATATTTTTAAACAAGAAAATATTAGTTTAACAAACTGCAGAAATAACGAAACAGCACTATATAAAATATATAATCTAATCAGATGATTTAACACATGACACAATTCTAAATTAAACAATAATAATGATAGAAACTAAACAAATTAAATACAGACCTGTATGTTTCATAGAAAATGTTTTTGGAAATGCACACTTTCACAATCAATGAGATGTACAGTTCAACTGTCAAAAGAACAAGGCACTAACATTCTGCTTTTACAAGGTTGCTGGTGCCATACAATAGCAAGGGAGCACATTAATTGAATAAAGGTTTAGTAGAAATATAACGTGAATACTCATTTATTTAAACTGCAAACAAATTGATTTGCAGACTAAGGGTTTTATAAATAATTTATTTAACAATGTATTATTTAATGTTTTCAAATTAGCATGATTTGTTTCACTACAAAGTTCACTTATGCTCTGTAGTGCCAAACATCTCACTTAATAATAATAATGGCTCCCATGTGTACCACCGAAGTAGCTTAGGAGTAGGCAGGGTAGGCTGTTTAATGTAAGCCGTATAGAGAAAATTTTGTGAAAGGCACTGTGTGTGAGGGTAGGCCTAATTGTTGATCTTCAGAAATTAAAATGACAATAGCTATAGCGAAGGAAAGCGGAGGTTGTCTGCATGCACTGAGTAAGGAGTCAATGAAAAGTGTGACAAAGAGCTTTGTGTGGAGTATAGCGTTGTGTACACTGAGGAGGGAGTCAGTGAAAAGGCTGACAAATAGCTTTGTGTGGAGTACACCGTTGTGTACACTGAGGACGGAGTCAGTGAAAAGACTGACAAATAGCTTTGTGTGGAGTATAGAATTGTGTAAACTGAGGAGGGAGTCAGTGAAAAGACTGACAAATAGCTTTGTGTGGAGTATAGAGTTGTATACACTGAGGAGGGAGTAAGTGAAAAGACTGAACAAGAGCTTTGTGTGGAGTATAGCGTTGCGTACACTGAGGAGGGAGTCAGTGAAAAGACTGACAAAAAGCTTTGTGTACAGTACAGCGTTGTGGACACTGAGGAAGGAGGATATGAGAAGATTGGAGGCAATGGAGATATTAACATTGTGGAAAATGGAGGTAGAAAGATAAAGTGAGAGGAGAAATGGGGAAATGTTGGAAGGTGCCGATGGTGAATGACAGATAAGAAGAAGGAAGATAAAGTGGTTGGTGGAATGGATGAGGTGAGGCTGTTGAAGGCAGGTCTCGAGGGGAAGATGCAGCACTACGGAGGAGGCTGGCGTAGAACCGTGAAGTCGCGGAGAGGTGACACGTGAGGACCTCCTCGAGGAATGTAAAACATGATTGGCTGAGTTCATTGTTGATTAAGATAAGTATATAATCTGTGTGAGATTACACACAGAGTTGTAACAAGGATGCAATCTCAAATTATACCTAATTTATATACAAAACAATAAGTAAGCGCAATAAAATGGAACTAAAGTCAGATGGACATGGAAATCGGATATGGTAGCTTACAGTTGCGTATTATACCCGTGTTCTATTGCCAGACCAGATAAATTTACAAGTAATATAAGAGTGCGTGGACACGATATTATAATGTTAGTTTGACATAGCTATTAGTAGATCAGAACGAAAATACTACAATATTTCAACAAATGAGACGAAGTTATTGAGAACTAAGTTTAGACTAGGAGGAAAGTTATTGAATCAAAATAACAAATGACTAGGAAATAAACTGAAATAAAAAGAAGATAGAAATAAAAAATCATATAAAACAAGGAATAAAGAATTAATTAATCTTAACAATGGATATATTGTCAGTTATTCCTTACGCGTCTATTTAATTTAATAATTTACTGTAAAATATATATACAATATATTTTTATTTAATAAATAGACTACTTTTATTCATATCAACAGATGAACTTAGTCTATTTTTCTAAAGAAGCACGCAATACGCCCAAAGAACACAAAATCAAAAAACAACTACAAAAGATGTTTAGAAAACATATCGCATTGTTAAGTAAACAATTACATAAGAAAAAGTGCAACGTTGCGTATACAAGAGGCCGTGAGTAAACACTCCTCAGTAACAATGGCAAGAGGTAGTTTAACGTTGCAGATACAGTAGGCCGTGAATAAACCCATTGCGTATGATGGAGTCGCCCGTCGTATGCGGTTCATTAATGTAAGCTGCAGGCGGCAAACCCCAAATCCCATTAACGTAAGAGCATCTATATTTATATAAGAGTTTTTACACAAAGCTATTGAAGAGGTAAAATACGTAATTTTTGTATTTTACTGCAAAGAATTCTTTTTATTGAAGAAAATATTTTAAACTTGCAAAAATATAATGTTATTAGATTTTGTGTGTATTTGTCTTTATGACGGCACCCACTATTTTATATAAAGAGATAAGAAAACAATTTAGAATGCTAATAGATACTACTATGGGCTGATGAAATACTTTAAATCACAACTTCTACACCAAAGCTAGACAACTTCCTGATGTGTGGAAGTAAAATATGGGTACTGACACAGGGCGACCTGTTTCGACTTGTATCTTTTGAAAGGAAAATACTTAGGAAACTTTGTGGACCCGTAAGGGAAGGTGGACAGTGGAGGGGAAGGTGGATAATGGAGAATAAGGTATAACAGAGAGCTCTATGACTTATATAGATTGCCTGATATTGTGACACCAATTAGGATAGCTGGGCTGAGATGGGCAGGACATGTACAGAGAATGAATGAGGAGGATGTTCTTAAGAGGATTGTGAAATGCACACCAGAAGGAAAGACAGGACGTGGAAGACCGAGACTGCGATGGATTGATGGGATTCTAGAGGATGTCAAAGTACTTGGAGTGAAAAATTGGTGAACATTGGCTAAGGATAGGGAAGTCTGGAGGAAAATCCTGAGGGAAGCTGAAGCCCACGGTGGGCTGTGGAGCTACTGACGATGATGATGACCCACTATTTTATATACTATTGTACAATGAAAAACAATGGTAGATCTTAAGAAAGAATAGTAGATAATATTAAGAAAAGATGTATATTGCTCGCTGGAGATCGTCTTCTGAAATGGCGAATATAGCTTGGTCATCCGCGAAGAGAATGGTTTTCAAGCATTTATTTCGGTGGATTGTAATACCGTCAGGGGCTTGTTGTTTCCATTTCTTGAGGAGATCGTCTAGATAAGGGGTAAAAGTAGTAGTGACAGACAACAAATTTATCTTACGTCTTGATTTGTTTCAATCGGGATAGATTCTTCTCCGTCATCTATATGATTATCGCGGTGTGTCTATATAAATGCCTGAACTAGGCGTTGTGGTATACCTTTATCTTCACGTATTATCTCCATAACTTCGGTCTGATCACGCTACAAAAAGCTTTGTCGAAATCGATAAAGGCAATTCGAAAAAAAATTATGGTTGGACTGTCACACGCTACTTCTGAAACTTGAGTTATAAAGAAAAGAAAGGAACAGAAGATACTAACAGCAGAAATGAAATTTCTGAGATCAGTTAAAAGGTGTAATAGAAGAGATAATATAAGAAATTAGGAGATAAGAAGCGAATTAAATATTTCTGCAGTTAATGAAAGGCTTAAAGAATACAGAAGAAAATGGATTCAACACATAGATAGAATGGAAGAAAGTAGAATACAGAAGGTGGCAAAATATTACAACCCTAGAGACACAAGAAAAGTTGGTAGACCTAAGAAAAGGTGGACTGTGGGGGAACAGGCCGCTAAAGCCTAAAACCGTTAAGAAGATGATGATGACTATTAAGAAAAAGCGGCCATACAAGAACAATAGTTTCATTTAATAATATAACAGAAACAAATGTTTTCTATTAATTTATTTGTTCTAACTGCTAACACGGCCAACGTGTTTTCTAAAGAGACTCAAGCCCAAGAAAACGCTTTGTTTATTCTGCACAGTAACGAGACCCGGACATTCATTCTGAGATAGCTGCCGTATTGACGGATCGATTCCCAGCTGCGTTACATTGTTTGATTGTTGACAGCAACAATAACTGTCTCAGTCAAACCAAGCAGTAACCATTGTTTGTACTTGTAACACAGACTCGCAGTACAAACCCGACTTATGTAGTACAGAAAACGTCATAATTTATGAGAATCACAGACAAGTGTACAAGATATTATCCTACCGTTGTTTAATCTTCTTTCTCTTCTCCTCGTCCTACATTATTTTCATCTATACAATAAAATTGTTACGACGGTCTATCTGATCGTCGTATGGTACAGTGAAAAACAAAATAAAAATATCAATTACGTCACTGGTCACCAGTTTTAATTAATCACAAATAACATTGTGAAATCAACAAGTTATTCGACAAGATTATACTCGTGCAATAATTCAGTTAAATTTGTCTACACGCAATAATACTGTCAACTATAAAGATTTCCGCACTAATTATAACACAACACCTCGCTACAATACTTCTACAAACACTCGATCCGCGCTAAAGAAATCGCTCAACACAAGTGACTGACAAGCCGGCTGCTATGGTTTTTTATAGGTAGCCCACACCTTCTAGAAGTTTTCCATCCTCAATTAGGTGTGCCAGCTAATGCGTATCTCAAGTGTTCTTGAAGACTCTGGAACATACTTGAATCCGGCCTTGACTGAGGCACACACTTGCTCGGTTGGCGAAGGGACGGGTGGAAGACGTTCTAGACTCTTCGATATGGTTCTCGTTAGACGATAATCAGTTCTTATTAATCAAATATTGTATGGAAAATATAGCTACTGTAACGTACAATCACTCAGTACTGACAGTAAATGTAAACGAAAATCAGCATTGTGTACATGTGCGTATTATCAGCAGCGATCTAACCAGAAGTTTGAGAGTGGGCCCAGGTTGGACTGTGAAGGTGTGGAATCAAAGACGATAATAGCGACTCCGAGATGTTTAGGAGTACGGAATTCCGCCTTCTCATAGTGAAGCGTGGGGAGGGGGCTACAGAGGTTTCCCCCAGAACAGTTGTTAGACATTCAACCCCCCTCCACAAAGTCGGGTTTTAGGGTCATCCTGGAACCAGTGAACTGTCACATAGAATAAAAAGTTTTTAAATAGAAAAACAATATTTAATGTAATTTTTATTTTTATTCATATTCAAAGGAATGAATGTAAATATTAACATATGATTTTTCCTTGACTTCGTTCCTACAATTAATGACATAATGCTTAATCACTAAAAGAATGTTGAAAAAACGTTAAAACTAATTGAAAAGAACAAATTGAAAGGATACGAAAAGAAAGAAGAATTAATAAAAGAAATACAAGAGTGTTTGAAGCAAAATTATTTTAGGTTTAATAATAAGTTTTATATTCAGAAGAAGGGACTTCCAATGAGATCATCAGTGTCACCGATAATGGCAGAAATTTACATGAATTACTTTGAAAATAAAATAATGTCCACGGTGAAAAATAAAGACAAAATTAAGAAATGGATGAGGTATGTAGACGATATCTTGTTAATATGGGAGGGCGATGATGAAGAATTAAAGGTATTTTTTGAAGAGATTAACAAATTAGAAGAGAGCATAAAATTTAAAATGGAAGTAGGAAACAAGGAAATAAATTTCCTAGATTTAAACATAAGAATAACAAGAGAAATATACTAAAATTTGACATTTATCGTAAAAGCACATATACGGATGTTATAATACCAAATGATTCATACCATCCAATACAGTATAAAATGGCAGCGATAAATAATTTCTGTCATAGAATTAACAGTTTATAGAAGATGAGGAAAACAGAAAGAAAGAAATAGAAAGAATAAAAATAATTGTAAAAAACAACAAATATAATACGAATGTAGTAGATAAAATATTTAATAATATAAAACGAAGGAAAGAAATAAAAAATGAGAATAGTAAAGAAAAGAAGGAGTATAAGGGATCCATATCATATATAGGTTATATCACAAGAAAGATACAAAAATATTTTAGAAAATATAATTTAGAGGTAGCGGTTAAAATCGAAAACCGTGTTTGACATAATAAAAACTACGAATTTTGAAGAAGATGACATATTGAAGAAATGTGGAGTATATATGCTTAGTTGTGGGGTGTGACAAAGTGTATCTGGGCGAAACGGGTCGTCAATTTTGCCAGAGATTTAAAGAACATAAGAGGGGTGAAGGAGAGTTAACGACAAATTCATTATACGCTAGGCATTTTATAGAAGAAGGACATAAATTCATAGATCCAGTTGTAAATTATAAGATAATAAAAGTGATGAGTAAAGGAAAAGAAAGGAAATTAAAGGAAGAAGTGGAAATATTAAAAATAAGAAATAAAGATGAAAAAAGACTAATGGATATAAAAACCACATTTGAAAATGAAGAAATATTTAGCAGCTTATTAGACAACAAAAAGAGTAGAAGATGAGATAACGTGAATTGTAACGGCTTCAAAATTGGTAATGTAAGACAACCCACTATGGGTGGAGCTAAGTAAGACGTTACTCCGTCAGGGGGCGGGGCTAGATAGGTCCGATAGAACGGTATATAAGAAGTGAATAGTTTCATATTTCTCTGTTGGTAAATGACATGAAGATGGCTTGACTGCCGAAAGCGCTCGTCAATACCAAAGATGACATAGTAGTTTGTACAAAATTACTAGTTAAAATAAAAGAATGTGAAAAAGCATATGGCGATGTTAACTCATTAAGTGTTACATTTTAAAACTAAAAGAAGTTAAAGCGGGCTAATGTTTGGAAATTGGACTTCTCGAAAATTAATTCTGCAAAATAAAACACTATAACAAATAAAAAATGTATAGGCTTACATAATATAGATCCATTGTCTAGAATCCTATCTTCCTATAAACAATAATGACTCTTTAAACCTGTCATCCATTTTTTCATTGTTTAATGTAATTTTATCTATTATAGATATTTTTGCACTTAGAAATAAGACAAGAAAAGACACCAAGATAAATTTCTATAAAGTAATGGGAACACCTGTTTTAACTTATGGAAGTGAAACTTGGACGAAGACGAGAAATGGTGAGCGAAGAATACAAACAAGTGAAATGAAGTTCTTCAGAAAAACCAAAGGTTGTTGCACCCTTAGAAATCAAATACGAAATGAAAATATAAGAACCGAGTTAAATGTATATTCTATGGCCAGCAGAATAAGGGAAGGTCAAAAAAATGAAGGCAGCATAACGAGAGAATGTAAAATATGAGAATAAGGAATAAGATACAGATCTCAAGGAATACGAGATATAGGTAGACCAACGAAGACATGGCTTCACTGAAGGTGGAACAGGCTGTAAGCCTATACTCTGACGTGGAGAAGAAGAAGAAGAAGAAGAAGAAGATAGATGTTTGTATTCAACTTTGTCTCTACCATGAAATATATTCGTTAGCTTTCTATCCGTTTTAAGTAATTGGAGGGTCGGAATCTGGCGGATCCTCTCCGTGGTTAAGTCCCTACGTATTCTCGCTTTTATCTCTGCATTAGTCACGTCTGGTGTGTCGATAACTGCCTCTTCTTATTGCCACTTATATACCGGCAAACTGTTAACTAGTTTTATGAAAGGAAATCCATTGATAGCGCTTGCCAATAATTCGCATCAAATTTCCTTAAAAAACAAAATAAAAATGCCAAACACAAGTTGTATTAAAGAGGTTATGAAGTTCCTACAGGAAGTAAACGAGAAGAAAGTGGGCTTGAATTTCGTTTACTGTAAACGAGTGCCACACAACTGTGCTGTCGTGTTAACATTGTGCTCATATGGGCTCAGGTTAAACATTCTGTGGCTTAAAAAATACCACATGAAAAACGAAGTGTCCCAGAAAACAAACTGAGAGTATACAAATCTGTATTTGCTCCAACATTGACGTACAGTTGCGATTCATGGACTCTGATTTACAAACATAAAAAGAGAATACAAGCAATTGAGATGAGATTCCTGAGAAGAATCGAGAAGAAAACTCTTATAAATAGGGTGAGAAACGTTAACAGCCGTAAGAATTTGAAGATATTGTCTTTAAATAATAAAACTGAAAGCTGGCAACTGCGTTGGATTGAGCACGTCTGTAGGATAAATGAGGAAATGTACCCGAGACGAGCAAGGGAGGCAAAAGCAGAAGGCAGAAGAGGAAGAGTTCGGTGAAGAACGAAATGAGAGGATAATATCAAGAAGCAGAGGAGCGGTTTCAGGTCGTGCCAGGGTTTTGGCACTGGACATGATAAGACGGAGAGCTCTCTCGAAAACCTCGACAGCCGACGGGTAGAAAAGGATGACTAAGGAGAAGAAAAATATCACCTTTAAAATTAACGAATTCAAAAAACTATGCTTACAAACAACAAATAATAAAAAAGGACAAGAAAAAAGGAAATTCCAATCACGTGTTAAAATTAATGAACTGAATAAGACGTAGTAATTACACAACCGTGTAGGAAATGCCATAATATCCAGAAAAATTTGCTTTGATTCAACAGTCTTCTGCTCTGCTAGATATCGTTGTCGGACTGAAAGATACGTAGTACTTTTCTATATGTTGAAACACTCCAGATTTTTGTCGCAGCTTGCAAAGTTTCCCCCACAGAGTTGACAATACAGCATTTTGTAACTGGACGAAAACTGGAAAAGTCGATGCCCTGATCGACAATCTCTTCCACAATAGCTTTTTATTGTATAACAGTTGAAGGCAATATAAGTTTAGGGGTATTTATGCCGCATGTACAGTAAATAAACACAGGGAGAATTGCCTCTTGTTATTAATCATTTGGATAATTTCCAACTTTAGAACAAGTGAGCCACTTCAAATATCTCGGCTGTACAGTAAGCTATGAATCTGATTATAATATTAAAGAGAAGATAAATAAATTTAGGAATATTTGTGGTACGATTTATAGAAACCTTAGAAATAAAACAAGATTAAAACAACATATTATTAAATTTTATAAGACAATTGCAATACCCACATTGATGATTTTTGCGAGTGAGGTATATTAAATCATGATAAAAAAGGAATGTTAAATTTAATTTAACATTAAATTTTTGAAATTTAGTTTTACTTTTAATTTAACTACTTGCGCCATTAGTATAATACAGAGTACATTTTCTAACGCTCAATTGAGCTATAAATGTCGTTTAACATCAAAATTTACATATCTCAAAGACTTTTTATGAACACGCAACAATTACCTGACATGTAATTTGGTGTCAGTTAGTACTATTTTAATAAAGACTTCCATCCTCTTCCAACAATTTCAGTAAACAACTTATTTCGTTTTCCACAGGCATCAATTATTAACTTTCATTGTCAAGCAAGTCGCAGAACTAAGGCTCTCAACGCAATTAACTTTTGATGGAAGCGCTTTCTGCTGTTGGAAAACTCTTGATAACAACTTCCGATTGTTTCCTTTACTCTGACGTTTTATAAACTTGTCCCCGAGTTTGTTGACGACTTTCAGAGAAACAGTTTACTTCAAACAAGGAAAATTGGATTGTCCTTAATGATGAACACCGCAACCACTAGATGTTACAAGTCATTTCAGACTATTAAAATTTAGATTAATTTCAGCCATCTTATGGCTAGTTACAATTTACTTTTATTATAAAAATATCCTGAGCAGAGTATAATGAGGTCTGTTGAATTAAATTAATATGAACCGAACTTTAACAAGTCTCTTCACGATTTTAAGTGGAATAAATGTACGTTAGGAAGTAAAACAGCAAATTTAATTGAGGCACACAAAGTTATGAAAAGAAAAGAACATAATAATCCAAAGAGATTAATCATAAATCCAAAGAGAGATTCAGCTGGCTCGTTCTTTTGTACGGTTCTTTTTGTCCTTCTTCTTCTACGAAAAAGAATTCCAGACATCTTATGACTGATACGATTAAAATTTGGCGATAACCTGATAATAACTCCAAGTTTTTGAAAAACTGTCCAATTTAATAACAAATACATTTCTAGTTATTACGGACATTCTTTATTATTGTAGTGTAGTAATTACAACGCGGCATAAAAGCATTTTAGTATTGCCTGTATTAAGCCGAAAACGTATTACAAGGAAAATGAGGTTTGTAGCTCGCGTGAGCACACTCCCATTCTCTTTCTACAATATCAGTGTTTGCGTAATTTCCATTGTTTCTTTTTAAGTCAATAAATCTTATAGTAAAGACTAATACGTCCATACGCATTGGACTGTTGGATTTCTACTCGCCAAATCACGCCGCCACCCACATGCCACCATTGCAACCGCCATTGTTAGGCATCCACTTCAGATATAGCTGGCAGTTTATTTCCTAGCAAGTCATAATCTATCTTATCGTTGAAATCACCATCCCTGTCAACACTGAGACGCTTTCTTCTTCTTCTTCCACTGTCCTTTCTGCTAATGTGTTGTTTCCAGCTTTTCTCTATACTTATTGATGATTCCGTTTACTTCTTCAACTTTCAGTTCCTCTCTTATCTGATTGTTTCTTTTCATGTCTAATTCTGTGTAACCAGCTATGGAACGCAACAATTTAATTTCCGTAGCCTGAATTCTTGTTATTTGTCTAGCAGACATTGTCCACGTTTCTGAACCATAAGTAAGAGTAGAAATTGCCATGGATTTGTGTAATTGTATTATGGGGAGTCTTTCCTTGCCTTGTGCTTTAGAGCACGTCACAGAGTTCCTGTTACTGGTTAAATTTATTAACTTTCCAGTTAATATCTTCTTCATTTTTATATGAGAGTTTACAGCCTAAATAGTTAAACTTGGAGACTTGTTCTATAAATTATACTATTCAAAACAATTTTAGCTCTAACTGACCATGTTCCTTTAAAAGCCATACATTTTGTTTTTGTCTGATATTTCCTTATTAAATTCTTTTGCAATGTTATATAAGCAGCGGAGCATCCTTTGCAGGTCATCTTCATTTGTGGCGAATAAAATCTGATCATCTGCAAACATCACAGTCTAAAGCATTCTTCCCGCAACTCTGTTTCCTCCATTTACACTGTTAAGCCAAATCCTAACAATTCCATCCAAAAACAGGTTAAAAAGAACGGTTGATGAAGAACAACCTTATCTAACGCTCCATTTCTTTACTAAACATAATATTCTTTATCTTTTCCAGAATAAAGAATATATTTATTTTCCCTTGAAGTTTATCATCTTGTTAACTACAGTTTGGGGAGTCAGTCACCAGCTCAGTGGTATCATGTCTACGTGTGTTTACTTTATATCTATGTTTAAATGAGTTTGAAATAAGTTTCGACCCGTCAGTAAGGTCTCTACACAGACGTCCAGTTACCCAAACCGGCAATAAATTGGTATTACCGCCTTGTTTTAACCGTTAAAATGTCAGCAATCAAAGCAACGATATCAAACGTTAACAAGTTGTTTTAGTTCCACAAGTACTAAAGCACTTGAACAAAGGCATGTGCCGACAGCAGAATGACGACGACGTGACGGGTCGTCGGCTTCATTGAGGGAGATAATATGCAGTTGACGAATACTAATTGTGGCAATGAAAACTGAATCTTATGACGTCATTTTACCAACGGGACAATATGATTGGCGTACACACTCGGTACAGCACTCCTAAGGCCTCTATTACACTATGCAACTGACTGCAGAAATATTTATGGTTTGAATTTTTTTAAATGAGACCTATTACACTTACTGCAACCGGTTACAAGACAGTTGCAAGCCTTACAAAATTGCTGGTGGAACTATTAGATTCACGCTCTCGTTGTGGGGCATTGATTCAAATGTAGCCTATTATACTATGCAATCGATTGGACGAAACTCGCCTGCGCAAGCATTCTGTGAACAACGGAGAAATTTCAGGACTTGGGACCGAAACAAGCTATTCAATTTTTTACAAAACCGCCAATATCTTGAAAACAAAAAGGAGGATTATAATTAGTTCGGAATTCTTTATAGTTGACATTATTTTTGCGTGTTGACAAATTTTGGGGTCCAAAGGGGGTGTGACGCGAACATACGCTTCCATAGAAGAGAAATGCACCAGCCTCTCCACCCCAAACTCCACTTTCACCTACACGTCTGTGGACTCTGTTACGCCGAGCAATCCACTCCAAGGTTATTGTAACCAATCTCTTCAGCGGAGTGGATCGGTAAGCAAAGGAGAAATGGGGGTTCCGTCAGGGCAGTCTGGAGGTATCCTGGGTTCTGACCTGGCAGGATGGTGCACATCGGCAGCAGGATGTGCAGCTAGTGTGGAGGCGGAGGTGGCTATAGTAGCCCAACCGATGCACACATGGGCTGAGTCAGTTAGCCTACTGCGACCTGGCAGATAGAGCTCGTCAGCTGAGGTGATACCAACTCTCTAGGGGAAGAGCACCCTGAAATCTAAGTTCCTGGTCCTCCAGTTTGGGGGTTGGATCGGAGAATTCACTTATCCTATCTGTCAAACTCTTTTATGTGCAGAAAAATGGAGGCGTTGACTCAGTAATGGGTTGTTGCGCCGCTGAAGAAGAAGAAGAGGACTAATTTTACTTGGATTGTTGTAAGAGACCACTTTTTTGATTACAAATTATTAACTGTGATTAAAGCTGGATATTAGTGACTTCATTGGGATCTTATATTTTGTTTTCCACTGTCCCTTATGACGATCAGTTGGACCGTCGTAACAATATCAAAACGTTTCGAATGTACATGCTTTCATAACTAACAGATCACTTCTCTCTCTCTCTCTCTCTGTAATATAGTCGTTAGTAACGGCGCTTACTTCCTACACAGATTATCCAATCACAATCAGATACAAAATATATATATATAGTCCATGTTGCAAATAGAAAAATAACATCTTGAGGTAAATTTATGTATAAATATTAAATGTAATATATATATATATATATATATATATATATATATATATGTGAACACACAGAGATGTAAGCACACCGACAAATACCGTTTACACCAAGCGCTTATAGCAAACAACCAAATCTCCATTATCTTTACACATGTCTGCACTTCTAGTACAGCACATGTGCATAACAGTACAATACTGTAACCTGCATATATTCACACTATGATAATTCTGTTATCCTGGGAACGACCTACTTGTGTATTGTTTAATTCGCCTCACACCACACTCACTCTCTGTCTGTCTATCACTCTTCCCATCTCTGCAACTATCTAGCACGTTTACATAACTCCACTCATTCACAATCAATTCATAACTGATTTATATAAATAATTAAAATCTGAAACTGCACGTCTTCTTTACCTATTTATGTTAGAGATGTTTGATTGTTCGTCATGCAATCTGCAAGTAGAAGATCTACTAAACATATCTAAGTGAAACAACTAAACTTGTTTTTGAGAGGAATGTTTCACAACCTTGTGAATTTGTTTCGGAAGACTTTTTTACCATCTGTTTTATCAAACATGTTGTGCTCTTATTCTTTGCACACAAAGTACTTAATTTTAATAAAGAAACAAAACTTATTTAACCATTAATTGTGTAACACTTGTATTTCTTGACGCATGCACGGTTTTTCTTTCCATTAAAGCAATTAAAATTCGAATGTTTTGTCTATTTAGTTGTTTTCCAGCCAGCTTCCAACAGTCAGTACCATACAGTTTACAAACGTACACCAGCATTAGCACTTAGCAAGTATTGTGTAAGTTCAAAACTAATCTCAAAATGATATCTTTTACTATTTATGATAATAAGTGCATCGTCTCTTCCATTTGCTTCTGTGCTTTTGGCTAAAATAGTTTTTACAATGAGTTAAAATTGAGCAATATTTTTTATAATTTTACTTTCACTTAAGTCTATTTTGCATCTAGTAACAGTTTCTTTTTTGTAAAATTGTTTTCATTAAGATTAAGGAAAGCTTATAATTAAATCTAAGGATAATTGATAATAATTCATATTAAGGATTATTAAGGAACTAATTAAGGATGGTTCTAATATAACTAAATGTATTTTTAAAATATTCCAGGCACTGCTTAAAACCAAACACGTATCAATTATATACGCTTTGGATAAAAAAAAGCAAACGTGTACATAGAAGCAACAAATATAACCTAAAATACGCTACGCCTGATAGAAGGGACGTGTACCATATCCATCCTGAAAGATCAAAATTTCTCCACATGTATCAATTTAAACAACGGTGTACTATTTCCATTATAAGTACAGATAAACATATTCTAATCATTCAGTACTCCAGTGTTACAACGATTCTACAGTGCTACAAGAAATCTCAGACTCTGATATCTAATTGATAATTGCTTCTGTGTGGAGTCGGGGCGGGTCGCTTGTTCTATTATTCTAGTTAGAAAACAAAGCTTCTAGAGTTGGTATCATAATAACTACACCTCTCTGTTACTTTAGTGTCCGCTGTTAGATTTTACACATAAGAAAGCCTTGCATCTCTAATTATATGCGAATCTAATTATGTCTTGTTCCCTGTCTTAATTGGTTCAGTAGTAATCCACTTACATTTAGTCATGCACACAGTCAAACATAAACCCAGTCATTCGTCCCAAACCGCCTCGATGGCAATATCAGACGCACAAGCGCCTCCTTCACATCAGTGTAAGATACACATTACATAGCCGTGGGGAGACTCAGGTGGTAGCGGCAACGCCTTCTAATTAGTTGTCGACCTAATTACAAACTAAGACAAACTAAATGATACATTGATCTCTCAAAATAGAGTCTATATACGACGAGCAGTTGGCGGGAGTTTGCAAGTTAGAAAAGGAAACGAAATATTAAAATTTAACTATTGTAACGAAGACTTTTTTATTATCAAACTGTTGACTTGCCTAAACTGGCCTCATACAAAAGCTTCCTGTGCACGATTTATAATTATCCAGTAACGATACTTTGTTTTGTTCCAAACATACATTTTGTAAGAGGACACTCACCTTTGTTCACTAGCTGTACACCTGAGTGTTTCCAATTATATCCTTTGTTATACAACACGTCTACCCCTCCCCTGCCTAACATGCAGTTTATTACCTCACTTCAAATCTAACCTCTGAAGCTGCCGCATCTTGTGAAACAATTGTCAGGAATACAAAGATTGTCTGTAGAACTAAACAAAGTGTTGATATATATCACATTCAAATATTATTACAATGTTCTACCAAGTGCCGAACAATCATTCAACCGGTGTAAATCTCTTGTATCTTGATAACATTAAAAAATGAGGTTAACAAATTTACTCGGTAAGTTAAATCAGTGTCGTAAGTGCAAAACATACACAGTAGAGTGACTATCGAGAGATGAAGTCTGACCGCGTGTGCAGTAGTCGATAGCGTGGGCTCGATTATGTGTCAAGGTCAATCGGTCTACCGTGTTAGACTGCACGTTGTATCAGATTGTATAAACTTCAGTTAATCTACCACTTTAATGGCCAGTCAAAAAGCCTATAGCTAAGAATCGATTAAAACTATCGACAGTTACCGGTATAGTATCAATAGCCTCGTACATACTCATCTGTGTACTTATTCCTGGAGGAATTACTATTTCTAGAATTTCACAAACATAAAACTGTTTCTACTGTGAATTTTTTTCTTTTTTGACTTCTGTTCGGTAACTACGATTTTTAATTCTCGTAGGTTCCTCCTTTGATTTCTATAACAGATTGTGCATTTAATATTGTAACGATAACCCTATCGAATAGGCGAAAATGTGCTCCACCCGTTCCTCTGCTGGTCGAGCAGTTGTAGCCTTAGTAAAGTACGTTCCAGAATGTTCAAGGACTCTTGAGATATGCATTAAGCTGGCGTGCAGTAAGAATGGAAAACTGTGCTGACGCACGTGCGTTACGTATAAAACGGATAGAGGCTGGCTTCGTCAGTCAGTTGTGTTGAGTGATTTCTTTAGCGCAGATAGAGTGGTCGTCAAAGTATTGTGAGAAGTGATTACTGTGCTACATTTAGTGCGAAACTCTATTACTTGACATTATTATTGCGTGTATACAAATTTAACTTGAATTGTTGTACGAGACTATGTTGTTGATTTCAAACTGTTAATTGTGATTAATTAAAGCTTGTGATTAGTGATTTCATTTGTGTCTGTATATTGTTTTCCACGGTATCATACGACAATCAGTGAGATCGTCGTAACGATGTGTTCTTCATTTTAATCTTTCGTTCTCAGCTCTTTGTCTTCCACGGTGTTTATTGTTAAGAACACCTCTCTATTTTTTGTAACAGTGCACTGTGAATTTCGCACTGTGACTTGGCCTAGTCTAGCGAATGATGATACTGCATTCTAGAAAATATGAAAAATGTTTAGTGTTGCTAAAAATAAAACTTAGATGTAAAATCTAAGAAATGCTTCACGTTTCAAGAATAGACTAATCTTTGCTGTGACATTATGGTCTACCACATTGAATCCTTCATTAAATTATTGTTTGTCTATTTTGGACTACATACCTATGAGCAAGACAGTTCCAAAGTGGTATTTAGGGGAAGGTATATAAATATAGAAAGAATAAAATATCAATTTGTGCTGATTTATTCTCTGAAGAGAAATGTACTTTCCGTCTTTAAAATAAAGCTTTCAACAATTATAAACGGAATTTTTAAGTACACAAAAAAAACTTCGCATGAAAAATTAGTCTCTAGAAATTCCATCGTCATCATCATCATCGTTACCAGTAACTCCACAGCCTACCGTGGAGCTAAGCTTCTCTCCGGATTTTTTTCCAGACTTCCCTATCCTTAGCCATTGCCCACCAGTTTTTTAATCCAAACACTTTCACATCCTCTAAGATTTTATCAATCCATCGTAGTCTGGGCCTTTCACGTCCTCTCTTTCCTTCTGGTGTGCATTTCATAATCCTCTTAAGAACATCCTGCTCATTCATTCTCTGTACATGTCCTGCCCATCTCAGTCTAGCTATCCTAATTAATGTCACAATATCAGGCGATCTATATACTGTAACTCATAGAGCTCTCTGCCGTACCTTATTCTTCACTCTCTACCTTTCCTAATGGCGCCATTAATTTTCATAAGTATTTTCCTTTCAAAAGATCACAAGTCGAAACAGGTCGCCCTGTGTCAGTACCCATGTTTTTCTTCCGTACATCAGGACCGGTTTTAATAATGTTTTATATAGTCTAGATTTGGTTTCACGGTGTAGAAGCTATCACGTAAAGTATTTTATCAGCCCATAGTAGCATGTATTATAACGTCTCACCTACGTTATAACATCGGGAACCTGTGCGTACTTACCTCAGATCAATTGCACGGGCTGCCATACTCGTAATTAACTTTTAATTATTAATTAAACCAGCTGTAGTTATAACTAAAGGAACCTTTACATGGGGTCTGATGATTTATTCACTCAGTATTTTTGTGTAAAGTAATGACATCTCTTTATTAAACAATTACTACAACAGCTCTACATAAATATTCCCACATACGGTTTTCTTAATAAAAGTTTACAATTTATAAAATACTTTGTGAAAAAAAGGTGGGGGCCAAAACATAAGGATTTATATGTGCTAGCATTATCCACGGATTCGGGACCATAAACTCGTTTGTGAGTTAAGCTCATTTATTCATATTCTATCACACTATTTGGGAGGCCATTTGAAGAATAGACTTAATCTAAAATTTTTGTATCAGTGAAACTTTATATATATACATAAGCACTACTTGCTACTACAAATATTTTGAATAGTAAGACATACTACATGTTATAAAGTGATTATCATTAAAGTCTTTATATATTTATTTAAACTGTCTTTAACAATTCATTTGTTAGAATTTTAATTAATCACGGAGGAGAAGTCTCCGTGTCATCTGTGATATCCAGAAGTTTACTCGAAGTCCGGGTCCTTGGTCCTTAAGATGTTGGCGCGGAGTTTACGCATCGCAACAAAATAGTTCCTCCTTTCTTTTTTATTTAAGGGATTAAAGTTTGACCTTTTAATTATCCAAATATATTCTTCATTACAGACTTTATTATAGTACACTACTGTGCTCTTGTTTATTTATTTATTTAATATCAATTTACAAGGATTATTAGTTTGTTTATGGGTCGGTAATCAGGTTAACTCCGGTTAGCGCATGTCTATGCAGGGTAAAATTAATAAAGGGTTTCCCTATCTTTACACTCGCATTACTTTTTTGTCATTTAATCACTTTCTTAAATGTTATTATGATTTATGGTAGTGATATAAAATTAGTTTAAATGTGCGATTTATTATAAATTAAATTTCTCAGCTTTTACATTTCCTATTTTATTATTTATTTTATTTTTAATTAATGAAATCGTTACATACTCTGCCGCTTAAGTAAGACACCAGGTGGGGAAATAGATGTGTTATTAGTTCAGCAAAGTACTGGGAGTATGCCTGAGGATTACCGTGTGAAATTTACTTAGTACTCGTTTTCTTTCTACCGTGAAGTTCCCTTTCTCTCGTTTCTTAACGGCTAACTTAATTTTATTCTTACTACTAATTTCGTAACTTCACAACATCGTGGCCCGACTGATTACATTAGCATACTCTAACTCTATTAGTTAGTTTTCTGCACTTTCTTTAACCCTTTTCAGTGCGGCGCCATTGTGACTGTGTTACGTGCTTATCTCTATCTCTTAATTATACTATAGTAATCTAAAGTTGATCCCATACTCAACCTTAGATCCTTTCTTAACTCTAATATCTTATTCTACTGAGACAAGCGGAATTTCACGGAGAGATACATTTATTTTCTATTAAACGATCAGCTGTTACAAACTATGCAAGAGGGGACAAACACTTACACAAGAAGCATTGTATTATACACGGGGTGGTGGCTATTGTTTACCAAGGCGGCAGTTCATAACAATAGCGGTAGCTTACTACAATTCTCAACACGATTATCTCCTGCACGAACGAGTTTGTCTTATACTGGCAAGCTGGAGAATTATTTTTCGAACAGGCCACGACCGGGTGTTAACACTATTCAAATATACTTTTATTATTATTTTCTTTTTACTTATTTTACTACTACACTTTTATTGAACGTTAGTTTAATTTAAGATATTATTAAACTTTTTATTTAAAGGACTTATTATTTATTATTATTATTTACTTTGGTCAGATTTAAGAATTTTTTTATTTGTTTAGGACTCGGTTGTTTACTTAGGGAAGCATCATTCCATAAAATTAATTAGTACACTAGTTTTGTTTAATTAGATTTAATTTTACTTTGTTTAAAAGTTTTGTTTCGGGGTAAGGGGTCGAACACTTTATCTAACAATAAAGGGGTTTAACTAAAGCCATTTTTTTTTTTAATGTGAGTCACTATAAATACTTATTCTACTATTAGTATTAAATTCTATACTACTCTTTCTTGTTTACACAAATAAACGTTTTTTGTTCGCATTTAAAATTTACATTGGTAGTGCGAGAATTAAATCTCAGAGAAAGAGAAATCTCACACAGGCGTCAATATACTTTCAACTAAGGGGAAAATTCTTGGTTACTAGGCACAGGATGATACACGCTTGTTATAACAATAGAACAATTGAAGAGGGTTGGGTATTGTCTAACTCAACTTTGCGGAGGGTGACTAGGACAGTTTTAAACAGGCGTGAACAAGAAATTAACCGGTCTGATTTTGTTGACAAACCGACACCTTGATGAATGAAATTTTTTGACAAGTACGTACATGATTTTGTTTCGTATACATGTGTCGTTATGTTAACATTGTGTAAACTCCTATATCTAATTCACAATTAAAGTTACCTATATACTATACTATTATAATAATAATTATTTTTATTTTATTTAAAATTTGAGAAATATTTTAAAGTACCTGAGTGAATAGATCAACAGGGTGGCACATGGTATATGTGTCACTATATTACACAATTATTTTTTTTTTTAATAGCAGAGTGGCGCATTTTATTTGTGTCACTCTGTACACAATTATTATTAATTAGACAACAGCACAATACACAATTGTTTATTAAGAAAGCAGAGTGGCGCATGTTGTATGCGTCACGATGCACGCAACTATTTTAACTAACAGCAGAGTGGCGCATTTTATGTGTCACTCTGTACACAATTAATTATTATTTACACCATAGCAGAGTGAATTTTAAGCAGAAGCAGAGTGGCGCATTTTATAACGTCTCACCTACGTTATAACAACGGGAATCTGTGCGTACTTACCTCAGATCAATTGCACGGGCTGCCATACTCGTAATTAACTTTTAATTATTAATTAAACCAGCTGTAGTTATAACTAAAGGAACCTTTACATGGGGTCTGATGATTTATTCACTCAGTATTTTTGTGTAAAGTAATAACATCTCTTTATTAAACAATTACTACAACAGCTCTACATACATATTCCCACATAAGGTTTTCTTAATAAAAGTTTACAATTTATAAAATATTTTGTGAAAAAAAAGGGGGGCCCACAACATAAGGATTTATATGTGTTAGCATTATCCACGGATCCGGGACCTTAAACTTGTTTGTGAGTTAAGCTCACTTATTCATATTCTATCACACTATTTGGGGGGCCATTTGAAGAATGGACTTAATCTAAAATATCAGTGAAGCTTTATATATATACATAACCACTACTTGCTACTACAAATATTTTTGAATCGTAAGACATACTACATGTTATAAAGTGATTATCATTAAAGTCTTTATATATTTATTTAAACTGTCTTTAACAATTCATTTGTTAGAATTTTAATTAATAACGGAGGACAAGTCTCCGTGTCACCTGTGATATCCAGAAGTTTACTCGAAGTCCGGGTCCTTGGTCCTTAAGGTGTTCGCCACGGTTGATCTTTAGTGGAGTTTACTTTCCTGTTGGAGTTCCTGAAGTGATTAGTTCATAATGAAGTAGGGTTGCGGTCCTCAGAAGTCTAGTAGTTAAGCATCGTTAGTAGTATAAGTGCCATAAATGTTCTTGTTTGTCGCAGAAATGCTCGTCACATTATTGTTTATAAAAGTTCTCACTTTAGGTACCTCGTACCTTATTAATTTTTTACCAACATTGAGATCTTACAAATTAGACAAATGAGATGTCATCCCTCACACAGTTATTTATTCCTTTTGGTTATATAGATTACATTTAAACTTATTAGCACACTAATTTGCCACTACATTTCGCTGCACATTGTTATAGCTGTACTCTAAATGAAAAAACATAATGTCGTTCTTTGGGACATGGTTCAAGCGTGTGTTTACTACGCGAGCGCTCCATCTCGATTGAATTACTATGTTAGGACGGGTAAGTTAATTGCGCGGAGTTTACGCATCGCAACAAAATAGTTCCTCCTTTCTTTTTTATTTAAGGGATTAAAGTTTGACCTTTTAATTATCCAAATATATTCTTCATTACAGACTTTATTATAGTACACTACTGTGTTCTTGTTTATTTATTTATTTAATATCAATTTACAAGGATTATTAGTTTGTTTATGGGTCGGTAATCAGGTTAACTCCGGTTAGCGCATGTCTATGCAGGGTAAAATTAATAAAGGGTTTCCCTATCTTTACACTCGCATTACTTTTTTGCCATTTAATCTCTTTATTAAATATTATTATGTTATGGTAGAGATATAAAATTAGTTTAAATGTGCGATTTATTATAATTTAAATTTCTCAGCTTTTACATTTCCTATTTTATATTTATTTTATTTTTAATTAATGAAACCGTCACAGTATTAGCATTCTGAATTCTTTTAGTTATCTCGTCTCCTAGAAATTTATGTATAAAAAAAAAATGAAACCGAAGACTATCGAAAATCCACACATCCCTAGTGCTGATATAAAGAAAAAAGTAAAGGTAGACACCGATGTAACAGACAGAATAGAGGAAACAGGATTATTTGATGCGGGCACGTAAAAAAATGGACAATTAAAGGTGGTTTTTAAAATTATTAGCGGACCTTCTTTGGAAGAAGGAAAATGGAGACAATGAAATCACAGAGTTAAACAGGCAGTCACAGAGGAACATATGCAAGGCAGAGCAAAACAGCGCCACAATGCGGTTACAGAATTTGAATGCTGTAACTCACCCCAAAAAGCAAAGTAAGCTTGTTGGTTAAAAATTAATTACTTGCTCCTCAATTGGATTTGGAAAGTGCTCCTTCAACAGTTTGGAGGAAGACAATTTCCCTGATTTCCTTTACCGTCGATCCGACTCTGAAGACGAAATAAATCGTTTTCGTTAGAAAACATGAGTGTCTTGTGTTCAAATTGAAATATTCATGCGTCTTACTTAAAACCAGCTGAAAACAGAATGTTAAAACAAAGCCGCCCAGACTAATGAGAGTCACGGTGCGGTTTAATCACAAACTTTAATCTCTTTGTAAATCTAATCTCTTAGTGTACATTCAGTCTCTTTGCCTTATCAACAGTACAGACAGTACCTAACTGGCTGTTCCTCTCATTTGTTCTATACCTTAACACATTAATTAATTAATTTATTAATTATTTTTACATCACCTAATTATTTAATTTTTATTTTATGCCACTCAACCAGTGTAGTAAAATTATTTAAAAGATCATATGTATAATATTCATAGTCATCTTATGTCTTTAGTTATTTTTTTATATCGTTCCAGTACTTGATCCATATGAGAAATATAACTTAATTTGTTCTTCTTTGAAACTTTTTATGAGGACATGACAATTTTTTAGAGAAACATAACTATAATATGATCCCCCAGGTGGTCTAGTGGCTAGCACGGGCGATTCATGTGCGCGTGTGTCCTGGTTAAATTCCCGGCGGAGGCTCCGTACGAGAAAAACCGAGTAGCCGTGTGAGATAACAGCGGCGCCTCCTGGCTGCGGATACCGCAACTAGCAGCTGGCAACGCGTTGTACTAGCCACGCAACCGTCACACTAAACACAAAAGCCGTGCGGTATGCCTTGCTATGATCAAGTGATCAAGCCGCGCGAGAAGCAAGTGCTATGATTACTTACCCACCTCGACTATCACACAGTATTATCCTACATACAAATATTATTTCAACATGGAGCAAAGTGGATTATTATTAGTAGCGCAATGCGTTTATTTGTGTTAACTGGCTGACTATAGTGTAGTTGAAATGAAATTTGTCTCCTTTGTGAACTGTCAGCTTGTGTATCTTCCTACCTTATACTGGGTACATAGCTTCTTAAATACGAGGCTGTGTTAACAAAGTAATATATAATATGTTATGAAAGTGAATTATATTATTACGACGGTCTCACAGATTGTCGTATTGTGCAGTGGAAACAAAATACAGACACCAATGAACTCGCTAATTACCAGCTTTAATTAGTCACAAATAACAATTTGAAATAAACGAGGTATTCTCATACAATAATTCAAGTTACATTTGTCCACACATAATAATACTGTCACCATATCACAATACCGCACCAATTAACACAATAATCACTATCCGCTATTCCGCAACAATCACTTGATCCACACTATACAATATCGCCAGGTGAAACTAACTAACTAAGCCGGCCGCTGTTCCAGCAGAAGGCAAATTAACTAAGCCGAACAGATCCAACAGAGGTTCCAGAATAATGTCCCACATTCCTAGCAGCATGCCAACATAATTTGCATAGTTACCAGAGCTCGAACAGTGTGGAGCCTACGTTAGTGGCCGACCTTGACCTAGACACTGCACCTGCTCGGCTAACCGAGAAACGTGTAGAATGACAGCTCTCAAAAGCGTCGAGAGTGTTAACGTAATTGCAGTAGCATCTTATTATGAAAATGAGAACCATGTTTGTTTTTAAAATGTGCAAAAAATTGTTGCCTTAACAAATAACAAATTCAAACCCCATGTACCTACTGTTGGGGAAGTACAACACTCTGGCTGCGATAAGCCGACCTCAATTAGTGCAAACCGGACAGCTACACACAAACGCACACAATGAAAACCCCGCTCTATCATACCGCTCGTGACTGCGCGTAGCTAAAACGTAGACCGATTGGCTGTTAGCTAGAGTGCGCAAATATTCCGTGAACCTAATGCCTACAAAAAAGTAATGAAGAAGTACATTAACACGTACAGAAAATTAACTCCATTCTGTTACAACAGTTGGAAATTGTTTTCCTTAAATTCTTCGTCTGAATGTGTTTTCTAAGTGTCACAAAGTAACTAATACTCAGCCGAATAATGCATTACGTCTACATTTCGCATCAAAGGCATAAGAAATATCAAGTTATCCTAGACGTTATACTCTTCCTTCTTCCTCTGGCTCTACATCCCTGTATGAGATTTGACCTCCTCAACAATCCTACACCATTCCCTTCTGTTGTCTGCAACAATCCTCCCATTCTCTGATCTCTGTGGTTTGCGGGTCCTCCTCAACATACTCCATCCACCTCTGTCTCGGTTTTCCTCTGAGCCAGACTCCAAGTATTTCCATTCTGTGATAGCTCTCGTATTTCTGGCCTTCTCCATTCTATAAATATGTCCGAGCCATCTAATTCTCGGTGACTTAATAAACTATAATATGTTTCCGCTGTTTATTAATTATCAAGTTTAAGATACACACGGATCCGCAAAGTGTCATCTTGTTGGACTACTGGCCTAAAAATTCTCCTCAGTATTTTCCTCTAAAATCGTTGAAGACCTTCTTCATCTTTCTTCTGCATGGTCCGTGTCTCATATCCGTAAGTCACTACAGGTTATGTAAGGCTTTTAGAAATTTTCAATTTAGAATTATGACTTAGGATCCTAGATTATAATAGTTTTTTTGTTTGCAAAATACTCTGTTTCTCTTTCCTATCCTTGATTTGATATACTCGCTGTTCAAATTGTCCTCATTTAGCAGTACTCCAAGGTATGTAAAATTATCCACTTGCTCAAAACTATAGTCTCCAGCATCCAGTGTATTACTTTCATTATGACTTGATCTTGAAACACACATGTACTTTGTTTTGTCCTGGTTTATTGACAACCCCGCCTTCTTTATCTGTTCTTCCAGTTCTACGAATGTTACCCTTACTACATTACTACATTTTTGTTACGGCCAAGTACGCCTATAACTATCTCATCAGCGTAGGCATGAATTTTCCTGCTGTGTTCTGCAGTGACTGTGTCTCATCTACGTGCTTTATTATTTTTTAATGATTTTATTATATTACAACTTCCTCTAATGATGGTACTTCTATCAGTTATACACTTTCCATCAAAATGCTCTTTATTACTTTCATTATTCAGTAATAAACTATCATTATTCATTGAGTTAATAAACTATCAAAGTTTAGATCCATCTGTGGGACAATTCATAGAAATTTACGAAATAAAACTCGGAAGGAAACCCGTATGAAATTTTATAAGACAGTAGCTGTTCCGACATCCCTTTACGCAAATGAGACATGGACCCTCGGTAAAGGGGAAGAAAAGAAAATTCAGTCTGCCGAAATGAGAATTCTGAGAAGTGTCCAAGGATTCTCCCTTCTGGATAGGAGAAGAAACATAGACATTAGATCCAGTCTTTAAATGAAACGATTAAAGAGTGTAAGAGGAGATGGTGTGGACATGTGGCTCGAATGCCAGATACCAGATTGCCAGTGGCAGCTCTCAAGTACAAGCCGAATGGAAAGAGGGATGTTGGTAGACCGAGGAGGAGATGGGTTCCGGAACAGGCCAACTAGGGCCTAATCCCTGTAGTGAAGATGATGATGATATTCAGTAACTTATAAAAGTAATCCTACCATCTCGTACGTATATCTGAGAGATAACTGTATATATACGTATATCTGTAAACGTTATATTATAAGGTACAATATCCTGACTCTAGAATACTTTATCTAAGTCAATGTAAGTGTACCATCATCATCACCACTCCAAGGACTAGGCCTTAGACCTGTTCCGGAACCCATCTCCTCCTCGGTGTACCGACATCTCTCTTCTCTGTAGGGCGATAACCCAAGGCAGCCACAGGTAGACGGATATCGGGCATGCGATTCAAGTGTTCACACCATCTCCTTCTGTAGTCTTTAATCTTCTGGTGCAATGGTACAATGTTTAAATCGTGTCTAATATCCTCGTTACTTCTCCGATCCAAGAGAGAACTACCTTGCGTCCCTCTTAGACATTTCATTTCAGCTGCCCTCTGAATCCTCTGCACGTCCTCTTTTACGAAGAGTCCATGTCTCACTGGCACACAGGACTGTGGGAACAGCCATAGTTTTATAACATTTCATACAGGTATTCTCCCGTGTTTTATTTTTCAGGTACCTATGAATTGTTCCACAGATTCTAAAATTGTGTTAGAATTTAGACACAGATACAGATTGTAACCCCTCTTTAACTTAGACTGGTAAAAAAAAAAGATTATTTTTTTGAAAATTTTTTTTTTTTAAAAGAGGGGCCACAAGTTAACTAAAACTAGACCAAAGCCTAGAGAAGCCAAAAATGCGCTGGATCCAGTGAGACGGGACTTGCAATGAAAACTCATAAAATTAACAATCAATAAAATCCCTTTTATTATTCTATCTCCTTTTTAAAAAAATATTAACAACAAAATCAATAAATATAACATTCAGAAACTATTTTCCCCTTAAATTGTTAATTAAAATAATTTATTCTCTTTAAATAATGTCACCTGAAAATTATTAACACATATAAAATGTATTTGCTATCTTCTCTTTAAAATGAATTAAAATTAAAATCATTAATTTTCTTTAAGTAATGATTCCTGAAAATTATTAATAAATATAAAATTTATTTTCTATCTTCTCTTTAAAATGATCACTTGAAACTTAATTGAGATAAAATTTATAGACTTCTTAATAAGGTTAATTAGAATAACTAATTCTCAAACAAAATTAATTAAAATTAAATAGAGACAAATCTACATACTCTTTATTAAAGTTAATTAAAATAAATTAACTCTCTTAGAAAAAATATTAATCAAAAATTAATAGAGATAGAATTAATTAATTGTCATCAAAAATTAAATGGATAATATAACCCTATGTTTCATCTTTTCTTTTATAAGCCCTATATCTAACTCCCCCAAAAATACACCCAAATGTACAATACATATAGAACCCCACAAAATACACACACAAATATACTATACATCTACATGTTCCACAATACAGGACAATTATTACATGGATCTCTTGCCACACCCTTTTCTACCCCGATGAGGTAAATCATTAATTATTTTATGGAAATCCATGTTAGGTTTACAATTCTTAATATGTGCATAACACATTACATGTGTTTTAGATTATACATATGCAACTCCAGTAGTCCCCAGGACATAATAAATTCAAAAATTTGGCCAAGTGCCTAATACTATTATAAAAATTCTGCCCCACTGGGCACTTATACTGGGAGAAATAAAATTTAGAATACAGTGAACACCCCAGTTATCATAATTAATTAACAGAATTTATATATATAGAAATATTGTTAAGTTTTGAAAATAGTAATGTGTCATGGACCTTATAACCCTTTTAAAAGTAATTTTGGCCCAGAGACCGACATGTTCATGGGCCAGTCAGTGCATAATTCAACCTGTCTCAACAACATGTTTAACACTGCATGAACATGCACCAGTACAGGATTAAACTTGTGAATCTACTTAACTACCACAGAAATTTCTATCCCTATATAAACCAAACTGAATTTAAAAATGAGAAAATATATATATCTAAAATAAATACTAAATTGAAACAGAGAAATTACAAATTGATTGAATGAATTAATAGCAGTAATGAAACCCTTATACTGAAAATAAGAAGGAATTGCACGTTTAAAAGGTGAGCAGCCAAAGATGCATGTCAGCCTCTGAGCTAACAGATTATACAAACAAATTAATAAAATTTACAAATGAATTCCCTCCCAGTTCACGCACTATTCCGTCCCATTAATCGGGGACCCAATTAAAATGTTTAAAACTTGAAAGTCATGTTGTTGAATGATTGAATTGGTTCACTGGCTCTATTGAGTGCATCACAATGTGTAAGAATATAATGGATTGAGTTCACCTTATTTTGTCCATGGGTGTGAAGTGGCAATCTCGTGGCCTACATTATAGGGTGTTGGTGCTTCATCATTGCAATTCCTCTCCGGCAGATGAAGTAGAGAGAGAAATCTTGATGTTCAAAAGTTCAGGGTGGGACTGGTCCACGTCTTCTTCGAGGGACCCTGATCATACAATATTATATCAGTCAGAGTACTCAAAACAATTCCCCCAGAAACTTCACACACACCCAAAACCCATATATAATCTTAACACAGCTTTAGGGCTATGTAAATATAATACTTGACACACTTGGCAAGGTTATATGGCCAACAGGCCGTATTTGAAAACATTTAGTACAGTTAAATTTTATAATAATAACTTCACCCATGCGGGTTAACATGATTGAATTTTGATTAGCTAATTATTTGGCTTGTTACACTTTTAATAAGATTTGCACAATCGCCATGAGGTGACTCAAAAGGTTATCAGAAATTCACTTACTGTGGCCTATTAAACAAGTTTTTCATTAGTAAAACTTTAAATACATAATTATAAAAATATTGGCGAGACTTACCGCAGTTCTATTTAGATTAGGCAGCCATAGGTGGTAGAATGGTGTAACAAATTCTTCTCCTGCCGGAGAGAACAAAAAAGGCAGCCACAGAAGGCGACGATTAATGCGAGACAAGCTTTGCAGAAAACGTTATTTCCGCTTGGAACTCGCAAACCGGGGCTCTCGCTAGAGGTCAGCACCGATCAAGCCTCGCTCTTGGTTATAATTCAGGCAGCAGTATTGCTTATCTCCACTGCTAGGGTGCAGCACTAATCGAGCCTCTCTAAATACCGTACTGCATTTAACGTTTATTCCTGACGTTAAATACTGAATAATCGCCGATCTATATTAGAACGGCACAAGATACAGAAACAGATCAATTCTGTATCCCAATCAATATCAGTTCCATATGAGATATTAGAACTAAGGTAATTAAAACGACTAACCTGATCCAAAATCTGATTATTCACGACTATCTTAGTTCTTATAGGATACCTGTAAGTGTACTGTAGAGAATTTAATTTACTACAATAGAGCAGACATTGATTTGTAGTATCCACAACAGCATGATTGAAAGAGCAAGGAACATTTTATTGTAAACTAAACTTCATCTAATATAAACTTTACTGCTGTACCTTGTCCAGTTCATCGCAGTCATTTGGAGCGACAGTAATTTGAAACATATATTACGTCGGATACGCGAGAAGAATGTGTCGCGTTTTACAGCCGACAGGAAGACGGTCACTAGTTGTATTACGAGTTTCACTAGCAGGTTTACAGCGTGTGTGGGATGTTCGTATTTGATAATGTTTTTATGGTTGTGAGTTTGCTGACTGGAAATCTGTGTATATGAGGTGTACACGTTCACACAAACTTCGCACAATGGGCAACTGAACGACAACTGCTTCTTAACAAGATTAATACATAAGGAAAGAGATAAACTACAATAGAATGAGTTTAAGAAGAAATTATTGGGCTAAAAAAACTGTGCAGGCCGCACCAATAGATAATGTTTGCTTCTTTTTCTTCTTTATCATCAACGTCACCACCAGCACCGTCATCATCATCATCATATTATTATCATTATTATTATTATTGTTACGTAATGCGGAACGTTCTCGTGCGTTCGATGGTGTCGTTCTAGAAGCTTCTCGACTAGCCCTGCCGGTGTGTGTTTCTGCCAAGGCCACGCTGAAGTATCCTCTAGAGTTTTCGGAACTTAAATCATGAAGGTTCAGGTTCTACGTTAATTAAATGGGGTGTCACTTATCAGTTAGGTACATTTATTTAAAAAATCATTCAAGATATCTTTATGAAACCTTTTCACAGAAAAATAAATACTTAGAGCATCAGTGAACCTAATTAAATACATGTATTCGTAAAATAGTAATTTGGGTGGTGTTTTAAACAGTCAAAAATTTTTACTTCTTTTTGAAAAACATACAAAATATTGATATAAGATATACTAAATTTCAGGTTTAGTATAAGAAGTGTTATGAAATAAACACAATAAAAAATTCAAGTCTCTAGCACATTCCAGTGCAAAGTTATATGTACCTAAATATGAAAAACATATTTTTGTTATTTCGACAATGTTTGGCAGCAATATGATAAAAATAAAATATCAGAGAATATCGTATTCTAGGATTGGAGGAAGCTGGTTTAAAAGTAATTAAGTAATTGAAAAGAATAAATTATTTTGTTATTTCAGATGTGTTATTTTTTACGGCTCTTAAATGAGAAACGGGTTTCGCGATTCTGGACGACATTATTTAAACATAAGTGTACAATGAAAAACTTTTTTCATAAGGTTTTTGCATTTAAATAAAATTTTATTGCGTCTGTGTAATGAAACGCCAAAAGGCTTTGGTTATCTGTCAGCTAATCTTCATATGCTTTGATCTTATCTCACGTGCATGAGGAGGCTGGTCATCCCTAGTCTATTACCTAAAATAAACAGAAAGAGGAAGATGTCAATATTCTGTTCTTTTAATATCTATACAAATTTTAGAAAAATAGGGTCCAACAAATTGAACTTAAGTGACCTAGTTCATTGCACTAGTTTGCTTATATGAACGGCCTAGCTATGATAAGTTCGTTTCGATGAACTATTTGGAAGCAACAGACTTCTGCTCCCCGTGCCAGCCTAGATTAATCGATTAATCGCAGGGTGCCTTCTGATCTTTTCGCCGAAAACACCTGCCGGGAACCAGGAGAGCTCACAGCAAGTAAATCAGGAACCGGCAGCCCGCTGATAGCCCTGCGGCGACACCATCCTGCGAGGAGTAAAAATAGGGCAGCTAGCCTCTCTTTACTTCAGCAACAACTTCTTCCTTCCCTTACCTACGAATCATCAGTCTGAAGAACCTCCTGCCCCTATCAGGGTCAAACACCATCAGGCGATTCTTGATTACCCCCGCAAAAGTCAGCCTCACTAAGATATTTGTGAGTAGTGTGACGATTTCATTAAAAAAAAAAAAAAAAAATATGTTAATTAATTAAGTTGATAATGTATAAGCTGAGAAAAATTAAAAATTCTTAATAAAATCTCACATTTTAAACTCAATGTTATTGCTATCATTAAATAATAATAATATTTAATATAAAGTCTAATAATAAAATAAAAGGGAATGGAATTGTACAGAAAGGGTAAAGCTTGTTAATTAATCCTGCATAAACAGGCACTGACCAGAATTAACTTGTTTTCTGACCCCTAAATAAACTAAGTATTATTGTAAATTTTGTTATTATTTAAATAATTACATGTGTACTTTGTAGAATTTTTTACATGTATCTGGAGAAAGGTCATTCACATGACAGTGAGACATCAGCTGATTACTGGGTGTTAGATATGTATTATGTCACTTATAATTGATGTGCAGATTTTGTTTAGCAATATAATTAAATGTTTCAATAATAGATTTTCAATGTGTTTAAAATGTTTTAAGTTAAAGGATGAAATTAATTTGAGATAGTTTTGAATTTTCAATGGGTAATAAAAGTTAGAATTTGAGTGATAAATATTTAAATAAGGCATTTGAACTAGTCGGAGTTAATTGTAAATGGGTATTAAACAGAATAAGATTTTGGGAATAACAGGAAGATAGCAACTGAATATTAGTAGTGACACAGTAGCGATAGGGAGTATCTGTAGAATAATGAGAGGAATATAATTGGAGAGTAATTAAATGATAGAGGACTTTTGTAAAGGGGTTGGTGTGATAAGGAATCCTCAACGAAAAGCATTGTGGCGGGAAGTGAATAGTTTAAATGGGGTTTGCAGGGTTACCTAGGGAGGGACCAGGAACCAATAAGGGAATGAGCATTGGGAAGGGAACACACGTCCTAAGTACAAAGAGGGTAGAGGGTATTTTGTTATAAGGGTAGAATGATTCGAAATGAGTTGGAGTAGTAAGTTAGAGGAGATAAATATTTTGAGAGAGTGGTGTCAGACTAAGTAAATCTGTTAGTGAGTGTTAGAGTCAGAAGGGAGATAAGGTTGTATTTAAACACCCATAAGTAAATCTAATTATTATGAATAACTAAGAGTCACCCAAACTAATGGAGAATGAAAATGTTAAACAGAGAATCATAGTTAAAATGTAATAATAATTGAAACAAGTGAAAGATTTTAATAGAATTTGAAAATTAAATAAAGCTGTAAAGTGTGTAATTTTGGTCAACTTAAATGTGAATTGTTTATTGTAAAGTAATAACAACAATGTTAATGATAAGTGTTCTAAGTTTTATTATGTCGTACTATGTTTGAATGAAAAATTTATAAACATGTGATGTACTTTACCTTGTATAAATTTTGAGCTATATCTAGAGCAAGGTCATTCACCTGACCCAGAGAGATCAGCTGATGGCTGATGTTAGAGACAGGACAGGTTTCTAGTAATTGATTCATGAAATTTTGTTACTTAATTAAATTAAATAATTTTATTTTTTATTGATATTGATAAAAGAAATATTTTGGGAAATTAAAATTTTTTGAAAAAAAAAAATTTGCTTGAAGTATAGCTTGTGTTTTGGTGTACAGAATAGATTGTTGATTATATGTTAATGTGTTAACTGATTTATATTATTCATACTATATATGTTATAAACAAATGTAATGATGAGTGAATTTATGATTTAATAAGATGTTCAGTTTGTTTTTTATGTCTGTTAGTAGTTAGTGAAGAAGAATAGTAAATTCATGTAAACGATTTTTGGGGTTTTGATGAAATTAATGGTAATATAACATTTTGATATCGGAATTAGATTAATTTCTTGGAGTTAAGAGAATTTCAATGATTTAAGTGGATTTGTTTAATTTATTTTGTATCTCTAACGTCTAATCGATGAAATATTAAGAGAAGTAATTGAAGTTCAAGTATGACATATTTTTATAAAGTTTAAATCAACAAAGTAGTATCTGAATATTATATGCAGTAATAGTGAGTATGTGTACGCACCCAGTACTTGCTAAAGGCTACCCAGTATGCATGTAAGGGGAAACATATCGGTTGAGGATCTGGTATGGTATAAGGCCAGTGTTTTGATTTTGGGCGGAATGATAGAAGGTTAGGCGTGCCATGGTGAGTATCTGTCCGATTTTATGGTGTTGGGATCTCGAACTGAGAAGTCCAGTAATCTTGTTCAGGTGCAGCCATAGTCGCCGAGCTAGGGGGGTAGTTTACCCATGAAGTGTTTTAAAGAATTAACGGGGGTTGTGGGCGCCATATCCTCACCGATCCTCTCAGGGGTTAACAATGAGAGTTTTTATGCTCTAGGGCATACAACCTCTCATTGGTGGGGGGGGGGTATTTTAATGGGACAAAGGGGGTCTTTATTTTTTTTTATTAAATTTATTTAAATTTGTTTGCTATCCGCACAGCAAGCCCCACGTAAAAAAGGTTCAATTCAAACAATGAATGCTGGAATAAACTTTCGGGCAGAGTGTACCTGAAGAATGCCAGACTGTTTTGTTAAATCAAGTGTTTTGTCACGGACTAGTACGCGCAACACCAGCATGTGCGCAGATGCAAAACACATCAGTCCGAAGGGACACTACAGAAAATGGCGAAGTAGCGAAATTATATCACAATGTGCTCTGATGCTGAAGGAAATTAAATAGAGGCCACACCTACCTGTGCCTCCCGTACGTCACCGTTGAATATCGTCAACCTCGTGGGCCCATTGACAAACCATACTACATCTGCGAAGACGAACAATTTGTCACATGACGGCTGTGTGTTTCCGTCTGCTTAACAGAGCTTTGGTGGGGTGCATTGGACAGAGTTACCAACAGTCGACACCAAACTACAGACCACACGTGGTCAACTAAATACTTTGCTCGAGTAAAATTAGGGTCGGCAGACCGTTTAAAGTGTTTATTAAAATGTGTATAACCGTAAAAAACAGGTAAATCAACCGTACCAGTAAAATCAATAGTGAGGACAGAATTTCGGACTTTTGAATGAATCTCCAGAGTGCAACCCGTGGGCGAACGAGGGAACAGAGAAGTGGCAGGGCAACCTTTTCTTAATTTCCTAATTGTATTAAATTTTCAAAAGCACTAAATCTAAAATAATGGGGATGTAAAATGGTATGAGTGAGTGAATGCAGCAAGCTGGGTGGCCTTACTTAGATTTAAGGAATTAGAATAAATTTAACATATTGCAGTAAAGGTGTGGTAATAAATGTTTTATTATTTTATGTTTTTATGTTTTAATAAATGTTTTATTAACAATTGAGAAAAGACGGATAGTAAAGAGTTTTAAAGGAATATAAAAAAAATGAAATAAAATGTGAGTTCTAATGCACAAATGAGAGTAGTGTACGTTACTGATACAACCTTGAAATCACATTTATATTCACAGTTCGTGTGACGGACCTGGGTTAAATCAAGGCAAGTGGGAGATAAATATTATTTTATAAATGTGTTAAATGATAACAGCACAAATGATGCCCGAGAACAGGGACAAATTTAAATATTGTAATAATGTATTAATTTGACTTAACACAAATTGGCGCCCGAACAGGGACAAGTTTTATAAATTAAATTTTATACATGAACCGCACCTACAGTGAATATGAGCGTGTGTTGGAGGTTGGGTGATATGCGTACTAACGAAGTATAAAAGATAATAAGTTAGAGCTATACTATGTTACTTACGTTATATACTTATGTTATACTATATGAATAATATTGTGTATATTTAAGATTGAATTTTATATAGAGGAAAATATAATAAGTTATATAAAAAATGGATACTAACAAAAATAATAATGAAGACGTCAGCTTAACTTACGTTGAAACAGATAGCTCAGTAAATGTTGATGTAAACGATTCAGGAATGGAGACAACTCCAAGCCTAATAGACGAATCTGTAATAATGAGTAAAGCAAAAGCAGAATCTACCCCAATAATAACTAAAGAAAAAGAGTTGTCAATGAATGACCTGTTTAGATAGTAATGATGAAAATTTCGATCGTCACTTTGACATTCAAAATAGTAATTTTAATGCTAGATTTGATGAACAGAATGATAAAATTACAAATAATTTTAATGATAAGTTGAATGAGATCAGAGATGAAATTAAACAACAGAATTTTGAGCTTAGCAAACATATCAATGAGGTAAAAATTAAGTGTGAGAGTAATTTTAACAAATTAAAATGAGACATTGAGAAAGTGGTAGTCAGTAGAGGAACAGATTAAGAGTAAGGTAAATCAGATAGTTAATACAACGGTAAGTAACAGTGGTAGTAATACGACGAAAAATAGTGAAGAAATAATTAATAAGGTGAGTAATAACGATAATTCTAAAAATGAATTAATAAATAGTAGTGATAAGATAGTGGAAACCAAGATACTTAAAGGTGATATAATGAAAATAGATAGTGATGATATAGAGATAGTTGGTGAGAGTGAGAGAGTAATGGGTTGTAAAGGGGTAGAAACAAATGTTTATCAGTTAATGCTGATGTAAACGATTCAGGAATGGAGACAACTCCAAGCCTAATAGACAGGTTAGATAACAACTCAGTGAATGGACATTTTAAATATTTTAGTTCATGGTAATGACCTAGCTAGATTATGAAATGAGGTGTGGTAAACAGAAATGATATGACGAAGAATTGTAAATAAATTTGAAGAGAGTACGAAGAGAGTGTACAGGTAGAGGGATGGCAGAGGGTAAAATTTTTCCGTGGTGTTGTGGGGGATGAAGAAAGTTCTTCACGAAGATATTGGGTAGATAAGTGTTCTACTAATAATTGTTTTTTGAATTTTTGTGTTGTTCCTGGAGGAATCAGGAAATGTTTTAATGTAGCAGTACCCTCTGTATGGGATGGTAGAGAAAATGTAATATGGCGTTGGGGTGAGAGATATCTAGAGAGAGTTGTGTGTAGATAGGGAGATAGAATTATATCAGTTAAAGAGAAATTATAAAGAGCTGATAGAGAGGTTAGAAGTGGAGAAGATAAACAATATGAAATGCTTACCTTATGAAATGAAGATTGATGATTATTTTGATAATACTGTTGTAAATGATAAAAACTTACATTATGTTGTGATTGATATAGTAAATGAATATGATACAAATGACATGGGAATAACAAATAATATTAATGGAGACTGGACAAAAATAACTAATGCAGACAAGGTTTATGAAATAATAAAAAGGAATAATCCTATAAATTATACTGGTATTAAAATGACATAGAAGTAATGGGTTATTATCTAAATGGTCATAAAGTGACGTATGTCGACCAAAATGATTTATGTTATAAATACACCAGACTAATACATGATGACGGGGGTTAGATAACAATTCAGTGAATGGACATTTTAAATATTTTAGTTCATGGTAATGACCTAGCTAGATTATGAAATGAGGTGTGGTAAACAGAAATGATATGACGAAGAATTGTAAATAAATTTGTAGTGAAATTAATCATGTTGTGTTGTAAAATGTATTGAATGTAAACAATGTGTATATGTGGTAGAAATTGATGTAATAATAATATTTTGGCAGACTAAATAAATAACAAGAATAATTATGAAGGTAATAAATGAATTGTAATTGTTTTGGAGTAAGGTAATTAAAATATGTTGTGTTTCAATAATTGATGGAATTATAATAATTTGAGATGAAGTAATTGATTAATTTAAAATGTTGTATAAAGAAATTTTGATAATGAACTTAAATGATTTTAGGAGATTGGAACTTGATAATAAATAATAAATGAATAAATGTAAAATGTATTTAGTTGTGGAGTCATATGGTTGTTAAAATGTTTCAGAAGATAAATGGAGTTATGTACATGATTTGGTGGTAACAATTGTTTATATTTTTGTGTCTATGACAGTATATGAGTGATGTAATGTATGAATTTTTTAATGCAATTTAAAGAAAGTGAAATGTTTCATGTTTAAAAGTTAGAGGTGTAGATGAGTCTAAGAGATGTTAAACATGACAATTTAAATAATAATAGAACCAAACATATAAGAATTTACCCTCTGTGAACTGTAGTAGCAGTATAAGTGTGAACCTTATATGTCTTTTGGTAGTTTCCCCACATTTCGGGCGGTCACAGCTTCACCGAACCCTGACCGTGGATTTATGTAAGTATATTCTAAATTGGTGAACATAGAAATTGACCGGGGGGTAACTTAGGGGAAACAACATAACTATGGAACAGCGGCTATCATCGAAGGTGGTGATAGTGCTGTAATAAGGGTGTGTGAATCATTATAGTAGGATTACTGGTGTCCTCAGACATCAGTAATGCCGAATTTTTATATAACGCTGAACCAAGAATGGTATAGGCAGCGTCTATACCATATATATGTAAACTTCAGTTCTTGGGGATGCAAATGGGCGCTACAGTCCACCCTCAGGAAACAATAGTGTGTGTGGAAAATGAGCTGGCCGTTACAAGCCGGGGCACAGATAACGCATGTGTGCATAAGGCAAACGCTCAATCCGGTTTATCCGGCAGGTGGTTACCTAATTGTAACTTGGTATAAGGGGGGAATTTAAGAAAATTGATGTAGTAGGAGGGTAACTGAAAAATCAGTGAGAGGGTGACGACGCCTGTAAACAGCGGGCGATCAATTTCACTTCCTCTATAGAGAGAGTTGGTGGTTGACGACCCAGTTCCTGTTCAGTAACAGTTGCTATAACTATGACTCGATGATTAGTGATGTATTTCCCTTATGAGAGCAAACAATTTTAAGTACTAGATAAAATTGTAATGATTTCAGATAACATTTTATGATGATAACTATATAATTTTGTGCATTTGTGTTATTTGTAGGCAGTAGGTTAGGGGTAAGGATTATAAACATGTGTACTTTGTAGAATTTTTTACATGTATCTGGAGAAAGGTCATTCACATGACAGTGAGACATCAGCTGGTTACTGGGTGTTAGATATGTATTATTTCACTTATAATTGATGTGCAGATTTTGTTTAGCAATATAATTAAATGTTTCAATAATAGATTTTCAATGTGTTTAAAATGTTTTAAGTTAAAGGATGAAATTAATTTGAGATAGTTTTGAATTTTCAATGGGTAATAAAAGTTAGGATTTGAGTGATAGGCATTTGAAGTAGTCGGAGTTAATTGTAAACGGGTATTAAACAGAATAAGATTTTGGGAATAACAGGAAGATAGCAACTGAATATTAGTAGTGACACAGTAGCGATAGGGAGTATCTGTAGAATAATGAGAGGAATATAATTGGAGAGTAATTAAATGATAGAGGACTTTTGTAAAGGGGTTGGTGTGATAAGGAATCCTCAACGAAAAGCATTGTGGCGGGAGGTGAATAGTTTAAATGGGGTTTGCAGGGTTACCTAGGGAGGGACCAGGAACCAATAAGGGAATGAGCATTGGGAAGGGAACACACGTCCTAAGTACAAAGAGGGTAGAGGGTATTTTGTTATAAGGGTAGAATGATTCGAAATGAGTTGGAGTAGTAAGTTAGAGGAGATAAATATTTTGAGAGAGTGGTGTCAGACTAAGTAAATCTGTTAGTGAGTGTTAGAGTCAGAAGGGAGATAAGGTTGTATTTAAACACCCATAAGTAAATCTAATTATTATGAATAACTAAGAGTCACCCAAACTAATGGACAATGAAAATGTTAAACAGAGAATCATAGTTAAAATGTAATAATAATTGAAACAAGTGAAAGATTTTAATAGAATTTGAAAATTAAATAAAGCTGTAAAGTGTGTAAATTTTGGTCAATTTAAATGTGAATTGTTTATTGTAAAGTAATAACAACAATGTTAATGATAAGTGTTCTATGTTTTATTATGTCGTACTACGTTTGAATGAAAAATTTATAAACATGTGATGTACTTTACCTTGTATAAATTTTGAGCTATATCTAGAGCAAGGTCATTCACCTGACCCAGAGAGATCAGCTGATGGCTGATGTTAGAGACAGGACAGGTTTCTAGTAATTGATTCATGAAATTTTGTTACTTAATTAAATTAAATAATTTTATTTTTTATTGATATTGATAAAAGAAATATTTTGGGAAATTAAAATTTTTTGAAAAAAAAAAAATTTGCTTGAAGTATAGCTTGTGTTTTGGTGTACAGAATAGATTGTTGATTATATGTTAATGTGTTAACTGATTTATATTATTCATACTATATATGTTATAAACAAATGTAATGATGAGTGAATTTATGATTTAATAAGATGTTCAGTTTGTTTTTTATGTCTGTTAGTAGTTAGTGAAGAAGAATAGTAAATTCATGTAAACGATTTTTGGGGTTTTGATGAAATTAATGGTAATATAACATTTTGATATCGGAATTAGATTAATTTCTTGGAGTTAAGAGAATTTCAATGATTTAAGTGGATTTGTTTAATTTATTTTGTATCTCTAACGTCTAATCGATGAAATATTAAGAGAAGTAATTGAAGTTCAAGTATGACATATTTTTATAAAGTTTAAATCAACAAAGTAGTATCTGAATATTATATGCAGTAATAGTGAGTATGTGTACGCACCCAGTACTTGCTAAAGGCTACCCAGTATGCATGTAAGGGGAAACATATCGGTTGAGGATCTGGTATGGTATAAGGCCAGTGTTTTGATTTTGGGCGGAATGATAGAAGGTTAGGCGTGCCATGGTGAGTATCTGTCCGATTTTATGGTGTTGGGATCTCGAACTGAGAAGTCCAGTAATCTTGTTCAGGTGCAGCCATAGTCGCCGAGCTAGGGGGGTAGTTTACCCATGAAGTGTTTTAAAGAATTAACGGGGGTTGTGGGCGCCATATCCTCACCGATCCTCTCAGGGGTTAACAATGAGAGTTTTTATGCTCTAGGGCATACAACCTCTCATTGGTGGGGGGGGGTATTTTAATGGGACAAAGGGGGTCTTTATTTTTTTTTATTAAATTTATTTAAATTTGTTTGCTATCCGCACAGCAAGCCCCACGTAAAAAAGGTTCAATTCAAACAATGAATGCTGGAATAAACTTTCGGGCAGAGTGTACCTGAAGAATGCCAGACTGTTTTGTTAAATCAAGTGTTTTGTCACGGACTAGTACGCGCAACACCAGCATGTGCGCAGATGCAAAACACATCAGTCCGAAGGGACACTACAGAAAATGGCGAAGTAGCGAAATTATATCACAATGTGCTCTGATGCTGAAGGAAATTAAATAGAGGCCACACCTACCTGTGCCTCCCGTACGTCACCGTTGAATATCGTCAACCTCGTGGGCCCATTGACAAACCATACTACATCTGCGAAGACGAACAATTTGTCACATGACGGCTGTGTGTTTCCGTCTGCTTAACAGAGCTTTGGTGGGGTGCATTGGACAGAGTTACCAACAGTCGACACCAAACTACAGACCACACGTGGTCAACAAAATACTTTGCTCGAGTAAAATTAGGGTCGGCAGACCGTTTAAAGTGTTTATTAAAATGTGTATAACCGTAAAAAACAGGTAAATCAACCGTACCAGTAAAATCAATAGTGAGGACAGAATTTCGGACTTTTGAATGAATCTCCAGAGTGCAACCCGTGGGCGAACGAGGGAACAGAGAAGTGGCAGGGCAACCTTTTCTTAATTTCCTAATTGTATTAAATTTTCAAAAGCACTAAATCTAAAATAATGGGGATGTAAAATGGTATGAGTGAGTGAATGCAGCAAGCTGGGTGGCCTTACTTAGATTTAAGGAATTAGAATAAATTTAACATATTGCAGTAAAGGTGTGGTAATAAATGTTTTATTATTTTATGTTTTTATGTTTTAATAAATGTTTTATTAACAATTGAGAAAAGACGGATAGTAAAGAGTTTTAAAGGAATATAAAAAAAATGAAATAAAATGTGAGTTCTAATGCACAAATGAGAGTAGTGTACGTTACTGATACAACCTTGAAATCACATTTATATTCACAGTTCGTGTGACGGACCTGGGCTAAATCAAGGTAAGTGGGAGATAAATATTATTTTATAAAATGTTAAATGATAACAGCACAAATGATGCCCGAGAACAGGGACAAATTTAAATATTGTAATAATGTATTAATTTGACTTAGCACAAAATGGCGCCCGAACAGGGACAAGTTTTATAAATTAAATTTTATACATGAACCGCACCTACAGTGAATATGAGCGTGTGTTGGAGGTTGGGTGATATGCGTACTAACGAAGTATAAAAGATAATAAGTTAGAGCTATACTATGTTACTTACGTTATATACTTATGTTATACTATATGAATAATATTGTGTATATTGTAATATAATCTTACAAATTCAAAATATAAAAATAAAAATATAATGATATGTGTTATGTGTAGATTTGCCCTGACTGTAAGCCCCACTGTTTAGGCTAGTCAATTTGTAATATAATTCCAAATACAGTATAATAATAAATAAAATATAAAAATATTGATGATAAGAATTGTGTATGTTGTCTGGATCTCGGTATTGAACTCACCGATGATACAGCTCCACTTTGGATTCACCAAATACAAAGAATAGATTTAATATAAATATGTTATAACTAGGTGTGATTGACTGATAAATAACAAATAAATCAAACTTTATAAATTGTGAAAATATTTTTTCTTTTTCTTGTATTGAGTTTTGATTTAATTATTTAATTTAATTAATTAATAATTAATTAAATAATTGAGTGTGTAATTTCCTTATATATCTATTCTCTCACTGTAAATTATTTTTTGTTTAAAAAAAAAATAATAGTAACATTAATTATAGAAATAAAAACAATTCTGGTAACTGAGTAATGATTTGCGTTTAGTAACATTCAAAATTATGCGCCAGTCAAACTGCGCATGACCAAGGCATTGGCTATTAGTTGCTCCAGTCGGTAGCGAAAAAATCAACAAATATATTTTTACAAGGTTAAATTTGTGGTTCTTTTAACGAGTCGAAATGGTCAGAGGGCAAGGAACAAGATACATTCTTAACAGGTATTCTTAAACTAAATGGTAATAGCTGAAATAGAACAAAATTATTATTGAAATTGTCAATTAAAAAAGATTGAATTGCGAACCAAGTCGATGAAATGACGTCACTCCCTTCAAGCTGGCAGTGCACTCGTGCTGGTGAGAAATCTAGTATAGCCGCCGTCTACTCGATTTTAACTGCGATGCTGTTGGAATTGGCTGGGCTTCTCCCGCAGAAATAAAATGATATTCCCTTCTCTGCAAAGTGGTGTTGGTCCAGGAATATAGTGTAGAATGTCCTCTCGTCTTCTGCGATGTCGTTTTCGTGATGGATTCCTTGTGTTGTGTCCGGTGTTCAAATATGTGTATTGGTGTTCTGTGAATCTGGTCCAAAATTCTTCAAAATGGCTGTTGATTTCTTGTGTTGAGTTTTATGGTGTTATTACTGTGTTTTGGAAATTTGTGAAGTGTTAGAAATTGATAGTTAAGGTTATTTTCACTTTTTAGATCATCTCTGTTACACACCGCATAACCACACTTGGTTTTATACAAATTATTCTATTTTCAGTACTCTGCTAACACATTTCCAACTATTCGGTTTCACGATTAACAATAGACTAATAGACGCAACGTCGTCGTTTTAGGGTAATTTGTGCTATGTCTTTTTCCTCTTTATATTGTTTAACTATAAAAATATCTGTCTAAGACTTGGTTCACCATCTAAATATACATAATAAGTTTTCTTATTTTTTACTGTATTTCAAATATTTCTTAATTTTACATAAATCTAACTACTCAGTAATATTGATTAGTTAATTTTACATCTTTTGATATATAGCTGGGTTTGTTTCAAGCTCATTTAAGCCCAAAAATTACAATTTTATATAATGATTGTATGCCTCATATTTTGTACAAATTCAGTGTTTTAATGGTTTTTATTTGTTTTTTCTTATAATATTTCCATGGAATATGCTTAATAACTCCGTGGCTACTTTGCTGTTAATAATTTGTTTGTTAAAACATTTCAATATTGATTAATTTACTGTTCAGTCTGATTTGATTACTATTATAGGCCAATTATTATCTGTTTCCAAAAGAAGTTAATTTCTTTTCCTTTGTCATTCTATTTGCTATTAACTGTATCTGTATTAATTCTATTTTCAATTTCTGTATTGTATATATTGAATTCTATTCCTATTACATAGATTGATTCTCTGATAGATAATTTTTTGGTTTATATGCCAGTCTGTGTTTACTAAAATGGTGTCTTAGCTGGTCTGTTTGTACATTATTTATGGTTTACTGTTTTGAATAAAATTATTACATTTTTATGTCCTACTTGCCTCTCTGCCTTACACAATGGAAAATTAAATGACATGATTTTAAAAATACAATGAAATATCTTGTATCTACTAAACTTTCTTTATAATAATAACATCATTGAACCATAACATAAACATCTTATGCCTAATTTTCTCTATACTTAGAATTATAATGAGAACATATTATTATCAGTCTTTGGCTGTCCTTTGTTTTTATGTTTCATTTTATCACAACCTTATTCTATTAAAATATCTTATTCTTAGTAACAATTTCAGTTATTCACTGTCTCTTTTTATTTACTATAACTATTTTGCTAAAATATTAACATAAAAACACCTTAGAACTACTGACACTTTCAGTGATTAACTGTCTCTTGTGTTACCTATACCTAAATTGTTCGTACAATAAAATAAAAACATCTTATAACTACTGACACTTGCGGTGATTAACTGTCTTTCGTGTTCCCTATACTTAATTTGTTCATACAATAAAATAAAAACATCTTATACCTATCATATTGTTATTATGCCTAAACACTAAAACACTTTTATTATCTAAATTACACTCAGTCATTAGACTGTCTCTTTAGTTTTTATCCAGTATTTCCTACACTAATGGTAGTCTGTTTGCATAGGTTTGTTGTACCACACTTTATCATGATGTGTCCTTTATTTTGGCTACATTAATAGTAGTCTGTTTTAATAGTTTTTTGACATATTATTCTTACAACTAGTATACAATTTGGTTTTCTGGGATTGTATCTTGTAACTTGTTCTGGGTCTACATATATCAGTTTTACTTTTGTTTCATGGTATGTATTACATGACTATCATTTTTTGGAATATCTCTTACTGGTTCTGGTCTCTTTGTGGGAATCTTGACATTTTTGTCCCTTTTCTTTATTACATTAGTAGTTTCTGGTCTTGTGGTCTCTCTGCATCTCGACCTTATTATTTTTCCCTTATTAATATGGTTTCATCCTTTTATTTCCTTTTTTATGGTCCTTCCCTTTTGTACTGCTTCCCCAATCTACTGGGTATACTGCTGGTTTAACTGGTTTTTACATAGTAGGTTATTTTAATCAATGGTTTTCTTTGTTACTTTTCATTTTTATTAACATTTTATTGACTTAATATACAGTTTCTAGTGTAATCCTTAAAACAATTTATTCTTCTCACTCACTATGGAACTTTTTCCTTTATTTATGTTGCATTAAGTCAAATGTTTAGCGTGATAATTTTGTTATGTTACATATGCTCTCCTGTAAAAGTGATTAGTTCAGATCATACTCTTAGTATGGATGAAATAATTACTACTAATTCTTTTGTATTTACTATATTTCCTCGTGATTACATGTTTTCACTTTATATACCTTCTTTTCCCACCGTTGCTTCCTCTCAGATGATGTGTATCTCCTTCATTAGTTTCTTTCTTCATTAATAAGTGATCTTCAATCTTGTGTATAACATTATCATTTTATATTCTTTCTTATTTGGCGCTTCCTCACCAGTATGTTTACTCCCTAACATTCCCTAACAAATTAATTGGAACAGTTCAGAGTGGCACTTTTGGCTTCAATCCCTGCTGTCCAACACTTCAATTGAGTCCAGAGGTATTATCATCTCTGCTCAAAATATAAGACTGATGGCATTTTCTACATCCAGTCATAAAAATAAATAAACAATAAAAGTAGTCATTTTAGACTAAAATAAACATCTTTAGATTCTTCACTTCATAATACTTATATTAATTAATACTTTTATACACTTTCCTCTTTTTCTCTTAAAGCTTATTCCATATTAGGTGGTTTAGGTATGTGGTATAATATACATTTCATCATGTTTACATAGTAAGTAGTATTTATATTTACTCTTTCTACCATCTGGTATCCATTGAGTTATTTTTATTGCTCATGGTGTAACATGAATTAATTCTTTATCACTTTCACTATAACAGTGGTTATTGTAACAACATTATCATTATTAGTATCAGGGTTTTTTGGTTTCTGGTCTCACGATTTGGTCTTTACTGAGTTGGTCCTTCTTCATTGTTCCATTTTTATTAAATTATTTTCTTTGTGAGTTTGGTTAAGTTGTTTCGATTAAGTCATATGATATTCTGGTTTCCTTTCTCCTTTAGAATTTTGTATCTCTTTCTTACAAAATCTTTTTTCATATTTCAGAGTTATTTCTCATCGTTTGTATGAGTAATGATATGAGCTTAATATTTTTTTAATTTTAGATATTTTTATTCAACTACATTCTTTCTTATTCATAGTTGTTTTTCAAATATTTTGGTGTAAGTTGTACTTATTATTGTTTTGAATTTTGAAAATCTTTATTCATCAAAATTCTTTTCTCATTCATAATAGTCTTTGAATGTTTGATGTAAGTGGTACTTACTAAGTTTTTGAATTTGGAAAATTATTATCTCCATCCAAATTCTTTTTTCGTTCATAATAGTCTTTCAAATGATTTGGTGTAAGTTGTACTTACTAAGTTTGGAATTTTGAAATTTATTATGTTCAAAATTCTCTTTTTTTTTCATTCATAATAATCTTTCAAATGTTTTGTTGTAAGTTGTACTTACTAATGTTTTTGAATTTTGAAGTTATTATCTCATCAAAATTCTTTTTTTTTTTCGTTCATAATAGTCTTTCAAATGATTGGTGTAAGTTGTACTTACTAACTTTTGGAATTTTGAAATTTTATTATTCCTCCTCCAAATATTTTTTAATGGATAACTGATTATAAGTTCCTTTTACTTTATTTGAAATGATATCGTTTAGTACATACGTATTGTTATTATTGTTTTTAATAATCAGGTATGGGCCGGTATACAGCAGTAACAACTTTTTGGTAATGCCTTCCAAAGTACTGGGTAATTCCCTGTTTTTTAGTAGTACCTTTTCTCCGACTTCATAGCTTATTATTTTCTTAACAGCCTTTTGATATTTGTTCTTGCGCCTTTCCTGGTCTTCTGCCAATTTATTGTAGAATCTGATTCGATTGAATTTGTATTCTTGACTCCTGGGGAACTCTATTATGTCTTGTATTTCTCTCGGAGGCGGTTTTTCATACATTGCCGTGTATGGCGTGGTACCTATAGCGGGGTGATATGACAAATTAAGGAATTCTTCAGTAGCTAATAAATATTCTTGCCACTTCTTTTGTTGGTTATAGCAATAAGTCCGTAATATTCTTCCGACTTCTCGCAGTACCCTCTCCACTGGATTGCTGCTGGGGTGCTTGTATGTCTTGATGCCCAACGTATTCAGAGTGTTTCTCCACCTCCAACCCTTAAATTGCGTTCCATGGTCGGTGATTATGGATGTCGGGCGCCCTATCTCTGGAATGTAATGATTTGTTATTATTCCTAGAGTCTTCAGAGTGGTGGCTCTGTTCACAGGGTATAGTTTTGTGAATTTTGTAAAATGATCCATCATAATAATAATATATTTGTATCGATGGCGTCCGCCACTGCGGGGAAATGGACCACATATGTCCAGAAAGACCTTTTCCAGTTTGGCTTGTGAGGTAATTGGTATCATCATACCCTCCTTTCTCTCATTGTTGGTTTTCACCAATTGACATATCAGACAGGTTTTGAGGTAGTTTCTCGTTTTTCTATTGATACTTTTTATATGACAATTCTCTTCTATTGCCTTGATCACCTTCATGGCTCCCATGTGACCGTATCGTAGATAATAGTCCAGGATGATATCCTTTTCCATTGTAGTAGGGATCATGATCTTCCATATCTCTTCATCAAGGGATGTCTTGATGAATAAAATTCCATTATGTATACAATAAAATTTGTTCATTGTGTCATCTTGGTTGGAGAGACGAAGTTTAATGTGGTTTAACTTCGGATCGGACTGCTGGTGTTTGTTGATGTCCTGCACTATCTTCTCTAAATCGGATCTGTCCTTAATAATATTATAGATTTTCAAGATGCTCTCCTTTTCGCCTTCGAACGTTTGTTCTTCCAGATTCACTCTCGACAATACGTCGGCTACTACATTTTTACTTCCAGGAACATACTCCCATTGTATATCGTAATCCTGCAGGGCGAGTACCCATCTGGTCAATCTACCATGGCTTAACTTGCATCTTCTGAGAAATGATATTGATTTGTGATCTGTTCGAACGGTCACTGGATATCCGAGGATATATGTCCGAAACTTCCCGCAGGCAAAGATTACACTTAGCAGTTCTTTTTCCGTCACATTATAGTTCTTTTCACACTGGTTAAGGGTTCTGCTAGCAAAGCTCACTACTAGATGGTTTCCACTTTCATTTTCTTGGTACAGTGTTGATCCCAAGCTAATGTTACTAGCGTCACAGTTTAGAAAGAAGGGTCGGTTAAAATCTGGATGGTTGAGCATTACTGCATCTAAGAACTTCTCCTTAATTGATTTGAAGGTTTCGTCTTGTTCTTGACCCCATCGCCATTTATTCTTGGACGATAACTGGTACTGAAACTGGGCTGTCAGTTCGGAATAATTATTCTGGAACTTCCTATAATAGTTACACAGGCCCAAAAATGATTGTAGTTGCCTTCTGTTTTTTGGTGTAGGGAATCGTTGTATGGCGTCTACCTTTTCTGTTGATGGTGTTATTCCTTGACTGTTTAGCTGGAAACCCAGGAATTGTACTTCTTTAGCTATAAGCTTGGACTTGTCCAGTTTAAGGGTGACATTATTTTCAGCAAGCTTCTTCAAGACATACTCCACACGGTAACAGTGTTCTTCCCAGTTGGTTGATGTTATTAGGAGATCATCAACATAGACAGTCGTGAATTGGAGCGCTTCTGGTCCTAGTATATGATCCATACAGGCGACAAAAACAGCTACTGAATTCACCAACCCGAAGGGCAACCTCTTAAACTGATAATTGCGCCCTTCGAAGATGAACGCCATGTATTGCCGGCTTGCTGGGTGCAACTCCACTTGCCAATAGCCGCATACGGTATCCCAAGTGGTAATGAATCGTGTTCCGTGGAACCTCTTCAAAATTTCATCAATTTCGCCAGGTGAGGTACGATCGTTAATTATCATTTTATTTATCTCACGTGCGTCAAGGCAAAGCCTTACCTTCCCATTTTTCTTTTGTATGGCCACAATTGGGCTAGTGTATGGCGATTGACTGCTCTCAATGATATCTCTACTGATCATATTCTGGATCTCTGTGCGTACGGCTTCTTTCAAAGATTGTGCTATTGGATACGACTTTCGGTTAAATTCTACCGGTTCTCTGAATCGTATGGAACATTGGTAGTTCCGGATCTTTCCAGGTTCGTCCGAAAATACAGCTCGATATTTTTCATATATTTCGACCAATTGATTCAGCTGGTTTTCCTTTAATTGCTCGTTAGTATTGTGGCACTGGAAGTTACGTATCTCCTGAATCTTTTGTTGCCATAGGTCATCCTCCGAATCCTGATGTACTGGCTTGTTGTTTGTTGAGTAGTTGGACAAGTAATTCACCTTATTTTGGTGGTCGAGAAGTTGTCTGGAGTCTAAAGTCTTGTTATTAGTTAAATTGGCTACCCAGGTCGAACCTTCAGCAAAGAGTGATACCTTTCCTCGGCACAAGTCGATAACTGCTGAGTTTCTGCGCAATATGTCACATCCTATCATGATGTTGAAAGGTAATCCGGCTGCAACAAGAAATATCATATCCACACTAATGCCCTGGCTGTTGACACTTAGGGATACTTGCTTTCTTATGGTCTTGTTCTGTCGGCCGGTAGCTCCTACAAGTACAATATTATTAATAGGTAGTACCGGTAAGTTTTTGTGGCATTCCTGCTGTATCCGGTCCAACTCATTTCGATTTATTATGGAGACATTGGCTCCAGTGTCTATCATTATAGGAACAGAAATACCCTCAATTTCTGCAATTATGTATATTATTTCATTATCATTATTATTAATATTAATCTCGCTTTCTTCTAGTAGGTCCTTACGGATATCTTTCAAATAATTGCTGTATATTATGGTAAAATTTTTTCTGTTTTTCTTCGAATTCATTCCTTCTTGGTTAAACCCAGCAGATTGGAGCAGTAAAGGGTTATTGGAGTTTATTACTGCCTCCGTTCGTTTAAATGTTCCGCTTCATTACGGATTAGGCCGTTGGAAGCATCAGCTTGGAGTCCTGAGACTGCTTCGTTTGGTTCTGCTCGATCGTCCTGTTGGGCTTCTGTTACAGGTAGTCTTCGCTGATTGTCCAGGCTGGAACTACGTCTGGGCTCGTACTCTCTGTACCTATTACTTCCCTGACTTCCTTGAAAGGTCTCGTACTCGTAGTATCGGCTCCTTCGTTGCGGCTGGTACCTCCTCTGTCCACTGCCTTCCGCTCTGTAGTTAATATTGGGTCGATATGTCCTGTAATTATTGTTATTACCTCCATTCGGGTAATTCCGGTTATAATTACCATGATAATTGTTATTAGAAAGGTTGGGGTTCCTCTGACCATTTGGAACATAGTTACGATTATTATTATAATAACCGTTGTTATTTTGTGGACGGTTATTATTATTATTATTATTATTATTATTGTTGTGGTTGTTGTCATTATTATTAATGCGAGGAATATTATTATTATTATTATTGTTGTTAAATATTGGTAAATTATTGTTATTTCGGGTGTTATAATTGTATTCGGCATTATTCCGATTTGCGGAATTATAATTATTATTGTTACCCACATTCTGCCGATTATTATTATTCAAATTATTGTTGTTACTTCTTGGTTCCGGCTTTTCATATCTCCTGCGGCTTTGACGGTAATAGTCTTCATGCTCATACATTTCTAAAAGCTCGGTCATGGCTTGCACAGTCTTTATTTGACTGTTTCTTCTGGCTCTTATAATATCCTCCTCATAATGGTATGAGAGTTGCTGACCAGGCATTCTTCCGGTATTCGGGGCTCTAGATGTTTGGCCACGCACACCTTTCCCAAAAAGTACGCCGTTAAAGTCTGGTTTCCATACGGGTTGTACTTTCCATGACAGATCCCGTCTCTGGCGATATTTTGTGTTGATTCAGACCAATATTTGGCTTTGAATAGCCTTCTGAATTGTTGATAGTCGGTCACTTCGTCTCTTATCGCCATCCACCAATTATCTGCTATCTCCTTGAACGATTCGTCAAGCACCTCTTTATTCTCCCTCCAGCGATTACCTCTGTGTTTGGTGAAGTATTCTTCGATTCTGGCTAGGAACTCCATTGGTTTGTTTTTATAAAACCTGAAGTTAATTCCTTCACGATTCTCGCTGTTAGGACAACTGGTAATGCTTGTCGGTCGACTATGGAATAGGTCTATATCTGTCTGGTTCTGTCGCACCTGACTGTTGATACTGGTCACAGTAGCTTCAATGACGTCGCATTTTTCTGTGAATCGGTCCTGCACTCGCTCCCAGTCTTCGCGTGTTTCTTTTAGTCTTTCCTCCAACGTCTTCCTAGTCGTTTCTTCAATGTTGTTAACTTTAGTGTTTATTTCTGTCTTGATACTCTGTACTTCTCGTTCAGTTTGACTCCATCTTTCGTCAGCTCTGGTAACCTTTTGTTCGATTACCGTTAACACCTCTTCTACCTTCTTGCTGATTGTTTCATTATTTTCAGCTATCTTCTGCCCCAGTTCTTCCTTCAATGCTTCCATTCTTCTGTCTAACCGGTTCATGTTCTCTTGGTTCGTCTCCTTCAATTCTTCTCTCAATTGCTGATTATTGCTTTCCATTTTCTGACTTGTTTCTTCCATCCTCTTGTTGGTTTCTTCCAGTTTTGGCTTATCTGGGTTAATTCCTCTTTTGACTGTTTATTGTCAGTCTTTATTTCCTCCATTTTCTCCTCAATCTTCTGAATATTTTCCTCCATTAATAATTTATTTTCGTTTTTTATTTCGTCCATTTTCTCCTCCATCTTTTTACTGTTTTCTTCCATTTTCTCCTCCATCTTCTTACTATTTTCTCTTAATTCTTCTTTCAATTGCTGGTTATCATCCTCCATCTTCTTACTATTTTCTTCGATTTTCTTGTTGGTATCTCCGATTTTATTACCCAACTCTTCTTTCAATTGTTGGTTATCGTTTTCCAGTTTCTTACTATTTTCTTCCATCTTCTCCTCTATCTTCTTACTGTTTTCTCTTAATTCCTCCTTCGTTGTTTTAAATTCTCTGAGCAACATCTCCATCATTTGATCAAATTTTGTATCTTCCTTTGCGGTGGATTTCTCCGGCTGTTCCTTCTGTGGTGCAGGCTTATTTGGTTCTGCTGGCGGTAACATTGACTCCACATCTTCCACTGGTGTCGCCTCTTTATCTTCCATGTCTACCTCCTGCTCGGCCTCCATAGCCCTTTTCCTTGATGTAGCTCTCCTGTGCATCTCGCTCCTTCTTCCGACCTATTGACCGTTGCCAAGCTAAAAATAGGAAATTGGACACTCGTCCTTATTTTATAACACTATTACCTCCTATTTAAAGCCCCTTAAGTTGGACGCCAATTTGTAATATAATCTTACAAATTCAAAATATAAAAATAAAAATATAATGATATGTGTTATGTGTAGATTTGCCCTGACTGTAAGCCCCACTGTTTAGGCTAGTCAATTTGTAATATAATTTCAAATATAATAATAAATAAAATATAAAGATATTGATGATAAGAATTGTGTATGTTGTCTGGATCTCGGTATTGAACTCACCGATGATACAGCTCCACTTTGGATTCACCAAATACAAAGAATAGATTTAATATAAATATGTTATAACTAGGTGTGATTGATTGATAAATAACAAATAAATCAAACTTTATAAATTGTGAAAATATTTTTTCTTTTTCTTGTATTGAGTTTTGATTTAATTATTTAATTTAATTAATTAATAATTAATTAAATAATTGAGTGTGTAATTTCCTTATATATCTATTCTCTCACTGTAAATTATTTTTTGTTTAAAAAAAAAATAATAGTAACATTAATTATAGAAATAAAAACAATTCTGGTAACTGAGTAATGATTTGCGTTTAGTAACATTCAAAATTATGCGCCAGTCAAACTGCGCATGACCAAGGCATTGGCTATTAGTTGCTCCAGTCGGTAGCGAAAAAATCAACAAATATATTTTTACAAGGTTAAATTTGTGGTTCTTTTAACGAGTCGAAATGGTCAGAGGGCAAGGAACAAGATACATTCTTAACAGGTATTCTTAAACTAAATGGTAATAGCTGAAATAGAACAAAATTATTATTGAAATTGTCAATTAAAAAAGATTGAATTGCGAACCAAGTCGATGAAATGACGTCACTCCCTTCAAGCTGGCAGTGCACTCGTGCTGGTGAGAAATCTAGTATGGCCGCCGTCTACTCGATTTTAACTGCGATGCTGTTGGAATTGGCTGGGCTTCTCCCGCAGAAATAAAATGATATTCCCTTCTCTGCAAAGTGGTGTTGGTCCAGGAATATAGTGTAGAATGTCCTCTCGTCTTCTGCGATGTCATTTTCGTGATGGATTCCTTGTGTTGTGTCCGGTGTTCAAATATGTGTATTGGTGTTCTGTGAATCTGGTCCAAAATTCTTCAAAATGGCTGTTGATTTCTTGTGTTGAGTTTTATGGTGTTATTACTGTGTTTTGGAAATTTGTGAAGTGTTAGAAATTGATAGTTAAGGTTATTTTCACTTTTTGGATCATCTCCGTTACACACCGCATAACCACACTTGGTTTTATACAAATTATTCTATTTTCAGTACTCTGCTAACACATTTCCAACTATTCGGTTTCACGATTAACAATAGACTAATAGACGCAACGTTGTCGTTTTAGGGTAATTTGTGCTATGTCTTTTTCCTCTTTATATTGTTTAACTATAAAAATATCTGTCTAAGACTTGGTTCACCATCTAAATATACATAATAAGTTTTCTTATTTTTTACTGTATTTCAAATATTTCTTAATTTTACATAAATCTAACTACTCAGTAATATTGATTAGTTAATTTTACATCTTTTGATATATAGCTGGGTTTGTTTCAAGCTCATTTAAGCCCAAAAATTACAATTTTATATAATGATTGTATGCCTCATATTTTGTACAAATTCAGTGTTTTAATGGTTTTTATTTGTTTTTTCTTATAATATTTCCATGGAATATGCTTAATAACTCCGTGACTACTTTGCTGTTAATAATTTGGTTGTTAAAACATTTCAATATTGATTAATTTACTGTTCAGTCTGATTTGATTACTATTATAGGCCAATTATTATCTGTTTCCAAAAGAAGTTAATTTCTTTTCCTTTGTCATTCTATTTGCTATTAACTGTATCTGTATTAATTATATTTTCAATTTCTGTATTGTATATATTGAATTCTATTCCTATTACATAGATTGATTCTCTGATAGATAATTTTTTGGTTTATATGCCAGTCTGTGTTTACTAAAATGGTGTCTTAGCTGGTCTGTTTGTACATTATTTATGGTTTACTGTTTTGAATAAAATTATTACATTTTTATGTCCTACGTGCCTCTCTGCCTTACACAATGGAAAATTAAATGACAAGATTTTAAAAATACAATGAAATATCTTGTATCTACTAAACTTTCTTTATAATAATAACATCATTGAACCATAACATAAACATCTTATGCCTAATTTTCTCTATACTTAGAATTATAATGAGAACATATTATTATCAGTCTTTGGCTGTCCTTTGTTTTTATGTTTCATTTTATCGCAACCTTATTCTATTAAAATATCTTATTCTTAGTAACAATTTCAGTTATTCACTGTCTCTTTTTATTTACTATAACTATTTTGCTAAAATATTAACATAAAAACACCTTAGAACTACTGACACTTTCAGTGATTAACTGTCTCTTGTGTTACCTATACCTAAATTGTTCATACAATAAAATAAAAACATCTTATAACTACTGACACTTGCGGTGATTAACTGTCTTTCATGTTCCCTATACTTAATTTGTTCATACAATAAAATAAAAACATCTTATACCTATCATATTGTTATTATGCCTAAACACTAAAACACTTTTATTATCTAAATTACACTCAGTCATTAGACTGTCTCTTTAGTTTTTATCCAGTATTTCCTACACTAATGGTAGTCTGTTTCCATAGGTTTGTTGTACCACACTTTATCATGATGTGTCCTTTATTTTGGCTACATTAATAGTAGTCTGTTTTAATAGTTTTTTGACATATTATTCTTACAACTAGTATACAATTTGGTTTTCTGGGATTGTATCTTGTAACTTGTTCTGGGTCTACATATATCAGTTTTACTTTTGTTTCATGGTATGTATTACATGACTATCATTTTTTGGAATATCTCTTACTGGTTCTGGTCTCTTTGTGGGAATCTTGACATTTTTGTCCCTTTTCTTTATTACATTAGTAGTTTCTGGTCTTGTGGTCTCTCTGCATCTTGACCTTATTATTTTTCCCTTATTAATATGGATTCTACTTTTATTTCCTTTTTTATGGTCCTTCCCTTTTGTACTGCTTCCCCAATCTACTGGGTATACTGCAGGTTTAACTGGTTTTTACATAGTAGGTTATTTTAATCAATGGTTTTCTTTGTTACTTTTCATTTTTATTAACATTTTATTGACTTAATATACAGTTTCTAGTGTAATCCTTAAAACAAATTATTCTTCTCACTCACTATGGAACGTTTCCTTTATTTATGTTGCATTAAGTCAAATGTTTAGCGTGATAATTTTGTTATGTTACAATATTTAAGATTGAATTTTATATATAGGAAAATATAATAAGTTATATAAAAAATGGATACTAACAAAAATAATAATGAAGACGTCAGCTTAACTTACGTTGAAACAGAGAGCTCAGTAAATGTTGATGTAAACGATTCAGGAATGGAGACAACTCCAAGCCTAATAGACGAATCTGTAATAATGAGTAAAGCAAAAGCAGAATCTACCCCAATAATAACTAAAGAAAAAGAGTTGTCAATGAATGACCTGTTTAGATAGTAATGATGAAAAATTCGATCGTCGCTTTGACATTCAAAATAGTAATTTTAATGCTAGATTTGATGAACAGAATGATAAAATTACAAATAATTTTAATGGAAAGTTGAATGAGATCAGAGATGAAATTAAACAACAGAATTTTGAGCTTAGCAAACATATCAATGAGGTAAAAATTAAGTGTGAGAGTAATTTTAACAAATTAAAGTGAGACATTGAGAAAGTGGTAGTCAGTAGAGGAACAGATTAAGAGTAAGGTAAATCAGATAGTTAATACAAAGGTAAGTAACAGTGGTAGTAATACGACAAAAAATAGTGAAGAAATAATTAATAAGGTGAGTAATAACGATAATTCTAAAAATGAATTAATAAATAGTAGTGATAAGATAGTGGAAAACAAGATACTTAAAGGTGATATAATGAAAATAGATAGTGATGATATAGAGATAGTTGGTGAGAGTGAGAGAGTAATGGGTTGTAAAGGGGTAGAAACAAATGTTTATCAGTTAATGCTGATGTAAACGATTCAGGAATGGAGACAACTCCAAGCCTAATAGACAGGTTAGATAACAACTCAGTGAATGGACATTTTAAATATTTTAGTTCATGGTAATGACCTAGCTAGATTATGAAATGAGGTGTGGTAAACAGAAATGATATGACGAAGAATTGTAAATAAATTTGAAGAGAGTACGAAGAGAGTGTACAGGTAGAGGGATGGCAGAGGGTAAAATTTTTCCGTGGTGTTGTGGGGGATGAAGAAAGTTCTTCACGAAGATATTGGGTAGATAAGTGTTCTACTAATAATTGTTTTTTGAATTTTTATGTTGTTCCTGGAGGAATCAGGAAATGTTTTAATGTAGCAGTACCCTCTGTATGGGATGGTAGAGAAAATGTAATATGGCGTTGGGGTGAGAGATATCTAGAGAGAGTTGTGTGTAGATAGGGAGATAGAATTATATCAGTTAAAGAGAAATTATAAAGAGCTGATAGAGAGGTTAGAAGTGGAGAAGATAAACAATATGAAATGCTTACCTTATGAAATGAAGATTGATGATTATTTTGATAACACTGTTGTAAATGATAATAACTTACATTATGTTGTGATTGATATAGTAAATGAGTATGATACAAATGACATGGGAATAACAAATAATATTAATGGAGACTGGACAAAAATAACTAATGCAGACAAGGTTTATGAAATAATAAAAAGGAATAATCCTATAAATTATACTGGTATAATAAATGACATAGAAGTAATGGGTTATTATCTAAATGGTCATAAAGTGACGTATGTTGACCAAAATGATTTATGTTATAAATACACCACACTAATACATGATGACAGGGGTTAGATAACAATTCAGTGAATGGACATTTTAAATATTTTAGTTCATGGTAATGACCTAGCTAGATTATGAAATGAGGTGTGGTAAACAGAAATGATATGACGAAGAATTGTAAATAAATTTGTAGTGAAATTAATCATGTTGTGTTGTAAAATGTATTTAATGTAAACAATGTGTATTTGTGGTAGAAATTGATGTAATAATAATATTTTGGCACACTAAATAAATAACAAGAATAATTATGAAGGTAATAAATGAATTGTAATTGTTTTGGAGTAAGGTAATTAAAATATGTTGTGTTTCAATAATTGATGGAATTATAATAATTTGAGATGAAGTAATTGATTAATTTAAAATGTTGTATAAAGAAATTTTGATAATGAACTTAAATGATTTTAGGAGATTGGAACTTGATAATAAATAATAAATGAATAAATGTAAAATGTATTTAGTTGTGGAGTCATATGGTTGTTAAAATGTTTCAGAAGATAAATGGAGTTATGTACATGATTTGGTGGTAACAATTGTTTATATTTTTGTGTCTATGACAGTATATGAGTGATGTAATGTATGAATTTTTTAATGCAATTTAAAGAAAGTGAAATGTTTCATGTTTAAAAGTTAGAGGTGTAGATGAGTCTAAGAGATGTTAAACATGACAATTTAAATAATAATAGAACCAAACATATAAGAATTTACCCTCTGTGAACTGTAGTAGCAGTATAAGTGTGAACCTTATATGTCTTTTGGTAGTTTCCCCACATTTCGGGCGGTCACAGCTTCACCGAACCCTGACCGTGGATTTATGTAAGTATATTCTAAATTGGTGAACATAGAAATTGACCGGGGGGTAACTTAGGGGAAACAACATAACTATGGAACAGCGGCTATCATCGAAGGTGGTGATAGTGCTGTAATAAGGGTGTGTGAATCATTATAGTAGGATTACTGGTGTCCTCAGACATCAGTAATGCCGAATTTTTATATAACGCTGAACCAAGAATGGTATAGGCAGCGTCTATACCATATATATGTAAACTTCAGTTCTTGGGGATGCAAATGGGCGCTACAGTCCACCCTCAGGAAACAATAGTGTGTGTGGAAAATGAGCTGGCCGTTACAAGCCGGGGCACAGATAACGCATGTGTGCATAAGGCAAATGCTCAATCCGGTTTATCCGGCAGGTGGTTACCTAATTGTAACTTGGTATAAGGGGGGAATTTAAGAAAATTGATGTAGTAGGAGGGTAACTGAAAAATCAGTGAGAGGGTGACGACGCCTGTAAACAGCGGGCGATCAATTTCACTTCCTCTATAGAGAGAGTTGGTGGTTGACGACCCAGTTCCTGTTCAGTAACAGTTGCTATAACTATGACTCGATGATTAGTGATGTATTTCCCTTATGAGAGCAAACAATTTTAAGTACTAGATAAAATTGTAATGATTTCAGATAACATTTTATGATGATAACTATATAACTTTGTGCATTTGTGTTATTTGTAGGCAGTAGGTTAGGGGTAAGGATTATAAACATGTGTACTTTGTAGAATTTTTTACATGTATCTGGAGAAAGGTCATTCACATGACAGTGAGACATCAGCTGATTACTGGGTGTTAGATATGTATTATGTCACTTATAATTGATGTGCAGATTTTGTTTAGCAATATAATTAAATGTTTCAATAATAGATTTTCAATGTGTTTAAAATGTTTTAAGTTAAAGGATGAAATTAATTTGAGATAGTTTTGAATTTTCAATGGGTAATAAAAGTTAGATTTTGAGTGATAAATATTTAAATAAGGCATTTGAAGTAGTCGGAGTTAATTGTAAACGGGTATTAAACAGAATAAGATTTTGGGAATAACAGGAAGATAGCAACTGAATATTAGTAGTGACACAGTAGCGATAGGGAGTATCTGTAGAATAATGAGAGGAATATAATTGGAGAGTAATTAAATGATAGAGGACTTTTGTAAAGGGGTTGGTGTGATAAGGAATCCTCAACGAAAAGCATTGTGGCGGGAAGTGAATAGTTTAAATGGGGTTTGCAGGGTTACCTAGGGAGGGACCAGGAACCAATAAGGGAATGAGCATCGGGAAGGGAACACACGTCCTAAGTACAAAGAGGGTAGAGGGTATTTTGTTATAAGGGTAGAATGATTCGAAATGAGTTGGAGTAGTAAGTTAGAGGAGATAAATATTTTGAGAGAGTGGTGTCAGACTAAGTAAATCTGTTAGTGAGTGTTAGAGTCAGAAGGGAGATAAGGTTGTATTTAAACACCCATAAGTAAATCTAATTATTATGAATAACTAAGAGTCACCCAAACTAATGGAGAATGAAAATGTTAAACAGAGAATCATAGTTAAAATGTAATAATAATTGAAACAAGTGAAAGATTTTAATAGAATTTGAAAATAAAATAAAGCTGTAAAGTGTGTAAATTTTGGTCAACTTAAATGTGAATTGTTTATTGTAAAGTAATAACAACAATGTTAATGATAAGTGTTCTATGTTTTATTATGTCGTACCATGTTTGAATGAAAAATTTATAAACATGTGATGTACTTTACCTTGTATAAATTTTGAGCTATATCTAGAGCAAGGTCATTCACCTGACCCAGAGAGATCAGCTGATGGCTGATGTTAGAGACAGGACAGGTTTCTAGTAATTGATTCATGAAATTTTGTTACTTAATTAAATTAAATAATTTTATTTTTTATTGATATTGATAAAAGAAATATTTTGGGAAATTAAAATTTTTGGAAAAAAAAAATTTGCTTGAAGTATAGCTTGTGTTTTGGTGTACAGAATAGATTGTTGATTATATGTTAATGTGTTAACTGATTTATATTATTCATACTATATATGTTATAAACAAATGTAATGATGAGTGAATTTATGATTTAATAAGATGTTCAGTTTGTTTTTTATGTCTGTTAGTAGTTAGTGAAGAAGAATAGTAAATTCATGTAAACGATTTTTGGGGTTTTGATGAAATTAATGGTAATATAACATTTTCATATCGGAATTAGATTAATTTCTTGGAGTTAAGAGAATTTCAATGATTTAAGTGGATTTGTTTAATTTATTTTGTATCTCTAACGTCTAATCGATGAAATATTAAGAGAAGTAATTGAAGTTCAAGTATGACATAAAGTTTAAATCAACAAAGTAGTATCTGAATATTATATGCAGTAATAATGAGTATGTGTACGCACCCAGTACTTGCTAAAGGCTACCCAGTATGCATGTAAGGGGAAACATATCGGTTGAGGATCTGGTATGGTATAAGGCCAGTGTTTTGATTTTGGGCGGAATGATAGAAGGTTAGGCGTGCCATGGTGAGTATCTGTCCGATTTTATGGTGTTGGGATCTCGAACTGAGAAGTCCAGTAATCTTGTTCAGGTGCAGCCATAGTCGTCGAGCTAGGGGTGAGTTTACCCATGAAGTGTTTTAAAGAATTAACGGGGGTTGTGGGCGCCATATCCTCACCGATCCTCTCAGGGGTTAACAATGAGAGTTTTTATGCTCTAGGGCATACAACCTCTCATTGGTAGGGGGGGTATTTTAATGGGACAAAGGGGGTCTTTATTTTTTTTATTAAATTTATTTAAATTTGTTTGTTATCCGCACAGCAAGCCCCACGTAAAAAAGGTTCAATTCAAATAATGAATGCTGGAATAAACTTTCGGGCAGAGTGTACCTGAAGAATGCCAGACTGTTTTGTTAAATCAAGTGTTTTGTCACGGACTAGTACGCGCAACACCAGCATGTGCGCAGATGCAAAACACATCAGTCCGAAGGGACACTACAGAAAATGGCGAAGTAGCGAAATTATATCACAATGTGCTCTGATGCTGAAGGAAATTAAATAGAGGCCACACCTACCTGTGCCTCCCGTACGTCACCGTTGAATATCGTCAACCTCGTGGGCCCATTGACAAACCATACTACATCTGCGAAGACGAACAATTTGTCACATGACGGCTGTGTGTTTCCGTCTGCTTAACAGAGCTTTGGTGGGGTGCATTGGACAGAGTTACCAACAGTCGACACCAAACTACAGACCACACGTGGTCAACAAAATACTTTGCTCGAGTAAAATTAGGGTCGGCAGACCGTTTAAAGTGTTTATTAAAATGTGTATAACCGTAAAAAACAGGTAAATCAACCGTACCAGTAAAATCAATAGTGAGGACAGAATTTCGGACTTTTGAATGAATCTCCAGAGTGCAACCCGTGGGCGAACGAGGGAACAGAGAAGTAGCAGGGCAACCTTTTCTTAATTTCCTAATTGTATTAAATTTTCAAAAGCGCTAATTCTAAAGTAATGGGGATGTAAAATGGTATGAGTGAGTGAATGCAGCAAGCTGGGTGGCCTTACTTAGATTTAAGGAATTAGCATAAATATAACATATTGCAGTAAAGGTGTGGTAATAAATGTTTTATTATTTTATGTTTTTATGTTTTAATAAATGTTTTATTAACAATTGAGAAAAGACGGATAGTAAAGAATTTTAAAGGAATATAAAAAAAAATGAAATAAAATGTGAGTTCTAATGCACAAATGAGAGTAGTGTACGTTACTGATACAACCTTGAAATCACATTTATATTCACAGTTCGTGTGACGGACCTGGGCTAAATCAAGGCAAGTGGGAGATAAATATTATTTTATAAATGTGTTAAATGATAACAGCACAAATGATGCCCGAGAACAGGGACATATTTAAATATTGTAATAATGTATTAATTTGACTTAACACAAATTGGCGCCCGAACAGGGACAAGTTTTATAAATTAAATTTTACACATGAACCGCACCTACAGTGAATATGAGCGTGTGTTGGAGGTTGGGTGATATGCGTACTAACGAAGTATAAAAGATAATAAGTTAGAGCTATACTATGTTACTTACGTTATATACTTATGTTATACTATATGAATAATATTGTGTATATTTAAGATTGAATTTTATATAGAGGAAAATATAATAAGTTATATAAAAAGTGGATACTAACAAAAATAATAATGAAGACGTCAGCTTAACTTACGTTGAAACAGATAGCTCAGTAAATGTTGATGTAAACGATTCAGGAATGGAGACAACTCCAAGCCTAATAGACGAATCTGTAATAATGAGTAAAGCAAAAGTAGAATCTACCCCAATAATAACTAAAGAAAAAGAGTTGTCAATGAATGACCTGTTTAGATAGTAATGATGAAAAATTCGATCGTCGCTTTGACATTCAAAATAGTAATTTTAATGCTAGATTTGATGAACAGAATGATAAAATTACAAATAATTTTAATGGAAAGTTGAATGAGATCAGAGATGAAATTAAACAACAGAATTTTGAGCTTAGCAAACATATCAATGAGGTAAAAATTAAGTGTGAGAGTAATTTTAACAAATTAAAATGAGACATTGAGAAAGTGGTAGTCAGTAGAGGAACAGATTAAGAGTAAGGTAAATCAGATAGTTAATACAACGGTAAGTAACAGTGGTAGTAATACGACGAAAAATAGTGAAGAAATAATTAATAAGGTGAGTAATAACGATAATTCTAAAAATGAATTAATAAATAGTAGTGATAAGATAGTGGAAAACAAGATACTTAAAGGTGATATAATGAAAATAGATAGTGATGATATAGAGATAGTTGGTGAGAGTGAGAGAGTAATGGGTTGTAAAGGGGTAGAAACAAATGTTTATCAGTTAATGCTGATGTAAACGATTCAGGAATGGAGACAACTCCAAGCCTAATAGACAGGTTAGATAACAACTCAGTGAATGGACATTTTAAATATTTTAGTTCATGGTAATGACCTAGCTGGATTATGAAATGAGGTGTGGTAAACAGAAATGATATGACGAAGAATTGTAAATAAATTTGAAGAGAGTACGAAGAGAGTGTACAGGTAGAGGGATGGCAGAGGGTAAAATTTTTCCGTGGTGTTGTGGGGGATGAAGAAAGTTCTTCACGAAGATATTGGGTAGATAAGTGTTCTACTAATAATTGTTTTTTGAATTTTTGTGTTGTTCCTGGAGGAATCAGGAAATGTTTTAATGTAGCAGTACCCTCTGTATGGGATGGTAGAGAAAATGTAATATGGCGTTGGGGTGAGAGATATCTAGAGAGAGTTGTGTGTAGATAGGGAGATAGAATTATATCAGTTAAAGAGAAATTATAAAGAGCTGATAGAGAGGTTAGAAGTGGAGAAGATAAACAATATGAAATGCTTACCTTATGAAATGAAGATTGATGATTATTTTGATAATACTGTTGTAAATGATAATAACTTACATTATGTTGTGATTGATATAGTAAATGAATATGATACAAATGACATGGGAATAACAAATAATATTAATGGAGACTGGACAAAAATAACTAATGCAGACAAGGTTTATGAAATAATAAAAAGGAATAATCCTATAAATTATACTGGTATAATAAATGACATAGAAGTAATGGGTTATTATCTAAATGGTCATAAAGTGACGTATGTCGACCAAAATGATTTATGTTATAAATACACCAGACTAATACATGATGACGGGGGTTAGATAACAATTCAGTGAATGGACATTTTAAATATTTTAGTTCATGGTAATGACCTAGCTAGATTATGAAATGAGGTGTGGTAAACAGAAATGATATGACGAAGAATTGTAAATAAATTTGTAGTGAAATTAATCATGTTGTGTTGTAAAATGTATTTAATGTAAACAATGTGTATATGTGGTAGAAATTGATGTAATAATAATATTTTGGCAGACTAAATAAATAACAAGAATAATTATGAAGGTAATAAATGAATTGTAATTGTTTTGGAGTAAGGTAATTAAAATATGTTGTGTTTCAATAATTGATGGAATTATAATAATTTGAGATGAAGTAATTGATTAATTTAAAATGTTGTATAAAGAAATTTTGATAATGAACTTAAATGATTTTAGGAGATTGGAACTTGATAATAAATAATAAATGAATAAATGTGAAATGTATTTAGTTGTGGAGTCATATGGTTGTTAAAATGTTTCAGAAGATAAATGGAGTTATGTACGTGATGTAATGTATGAATTTTTTAATGCAATTTAAAGAAAGTGAAATGTTTCATGTTTAAAAGTTAGAGGTGTAGATGAGTCTAAGAGATGTTAAACATGACAATTTAAATAATAATAGAACCAAACATATAAGAATTTACCCTCTGTGAACTGTAGTAGCAGTATAAGTGTGAACCTTATATGTCTTTTGGTAGTTTCCCCACATTTCGGGCGGTCACAGCTTCACCGAACCCTGACCGTGGATTTATGTAAGTATATTCTAAATTGGTGAACATAGAAATTGACCGGGGGGTAACTTAGGGGAAACAACATAACTATGGAACAGCGGCTATCATCGAAGGTGGTGATAGTGCTGTAATAAGGGTGTGTGAATCATTATAGTAGGATTACTGGTGTCCTCAGACATCAGTAATGCCGAATTTTTATAGAACGCTGAACCAAGAATGGTATAGGCAGCGTCTATACCATATATATGTAAACTTCAGTTCTTGGGGATGCAAATGGGCGCTACAGTCCACCCTCAGGAAACAATAGTGTGTGTGGAAAATGAGCTGGCCGTTACAAGCCGGGGCACAGATAACGCATGTGTGCATAAGGCAAACGCTCAATCCGGTTTATCCGGTAGGTGGTTACCTAATTGTAACTGGGTATAAGGGGGGAATTTAAGAAAATTGATGTAGTAGGAGGGTAACTGAAAAATCAGTGAGAGGGTGACGACGCCTGTAGACAGCGGGCGATCAATTCCACTTCCTCTATAGAGAGAGTTGGTGGTTGACGACCCAGTTCCTGTTCAGTAACAGTTGCTATAACTATGACTCGATGATTAGTGATGTATTTCCCTTATGAGAGCAAACAATTTTAAGTACTAGATAAAATTGTAATGATTTCAGATAACATTTTATGATGATAACCATATAATTTTGTGCATTTGTGTTATTTGTAGGCAGTAGGTTAGGGGTAAGGATTATAAACATGTGTACTTTGTAGAATTTTTTACATGTATCTGGAGAAAGGTCATTCACAGGACAGTGAGACATCAGCTGATTACTGGGTGTTAGATATGTATTATGTCACTTATAATTGATGTGCAGATTTTGTTTAGCAATATAATTAAATGTTTCAATAATAGATTTTCAATGCGTTTAAAATGTTTTAAGTTAAAGGATGAAATTAATTTGAGATAGTTTTGAATTTTCAATGGGTAATAAAAGTTAGAATTTGAGTGATAAATATTTAAATAAGGCATTTGAAGTAGTCGGAGTTAATTGTAAACGGGTATTAAACAGAATAAGATTTTGGGAATAACAGGAAGATAGCAACTGAATATTAGTAGTGACACAGTAGCGATAGGGAGTATCTGTAGAATAATGAGAGGAATATAATTGGAGAGTAATTAAATGATAGAGGACTTTTGTAAAGGGGTTGGTGTGATAAGGAATCCTCAACGAAAAGCATTGTGGCGGGAGGTGAATAGTTTAAATGGGGTTTGCAGGGTTACCTAGGGAGGGACCAGGAACCAATAAGGGAATGAGCATCGGGAAGGTAACACACGTCCTAAGTACAAAGAGGGTAGAGGGTATTTTGTTATAAGGGTAGAATGATTCGAAATGAGTTGGAGTAGTAAGTTAGAGGAGATAAATATTTTGAGAGAGTGGTGTCAGACTAAGTAAATCTGTTAGTGAGTGTTAGAGTCAGAAGGGAGATAAGGTTGTATTTAAACACCCATAAGTAAATCTAATTATTATGAATAACTAAGAGTCACCCAAACTAATGGAGAATGAAAATGTTAAACAGAGAATCATAGTTAAAATGTAATAATAATTGAAACAAGTGAAAGATTTTAATAGAATTTGAAAATAAAATAAAGCTGTAAAGTGTGTAAATTTTGGTCAACTTAAATGTGAATTGTTTATTGTAAAGTAATAACAACAATGTTAATGATAAGTGTTCTATGTTTTATTATGTCGTACCATGTTTGAATGAAAAATTTATAAACATGTGATGTACTTTACCTTGTATAAATTTTGAGCTATATCTAGAGCAAGGTCATTCACCTGACCCAGAGAGATCAGCTGATGGCTGATGTTAGAGACAGGACAGGTTTCTAGTAATTGATTCATGAAATTTTGTTACTTAATTAAATTAAATAATTTTATTTTTTCTTGATATTGATAAAAGAAATATTTTGGGAAATTAAAATTTTTGGAAAAAAAAATTTGCTTGAAGTATAGCTTGTGTTTTGGTGTACAGAATAGATTGTTGATTATATGTTAATGTGTTAACTGATTTATATTATTCATACTATATATGTTATAAACAAATGTAATGATGAGTGAATTTATGATTTAATAAGATGTTCAGTTTGTTTTTTATGTCTGTTAGTAGTTAGTGAAGAAGAATAGTAAATTCATGTAAACGATTTTTGGGGTTTTGATGAAATTAATGGTAATATAACATTTTGATATCGGAATTAGATTAATTTCTTGGAGTTAAGAGAATTTCAATGATTTAAGTGGATTTGTTTAATTTATTTTGTATCTCTAACGTCTAATCGATGAAATATTAAGAGAAGTAATTGAAGTTCAAGTATGACATAAAGTTTAAATCAACAAAGTAGTATCTGAATATTATATGCAGTAATAATGAGTATGTGTACGCACCCAGTACTTGCTAAAGGCTACCCAGTATGCATGTAAGGGGAAACATATCGGTTGAGGATCTGGTATGGTATAAGGCCAGTGTTTTGATTTTGGGCGGAATGATAGAAGGTTAGGCGTGCCATGGTGAGTATCTGTCCGATTTTATGGTGTTGGGATCTCGAACTGAGAAGTCCGGTAATCTCGTTCAGGTGCAGCCATAGTCGCCGAGCTAGGGGGGGTAGGTTACCCATGAAGTGTTTTAAAGAATTAACGGGGGTTGTGGGCGCCATATCCTCACCGATCCTCTCAGGGGTTAACAATGAGAGTTTTTATGCTCTAGGCATACAACCTCTCATTGGTGGGGGGGGGTATTTTAATGGGACAAAAGGGGTCTTTATTTTTTTTATTAAATTTATTTAAATTTGTTTGTTATCCGCACAGCAAGCCCCACGTAAAAAAGGTTCAATTCAAATAATGAATGCTGGAATAACCTTTCGGGCAGAGTGTACCTGAAGAATGCCAGACTGTTTTGTTAAATCCAGTGTTTTGTCACGGACTAGTACGCGCAACACCAGCATGTGCGCAGATGCAAAACACATCAGTCCGAAGGGACACTACAGAAAATGGCGAAGTAGCGAAATTATATCACAATGTGCTCTGATGCTGAAGGAAATTAAATAGAGGCCACACCTACCTGTGCCTCCCGTACGTCACCGTTGAATATCGTCAACCTCGTGGGCCCATTGACAAACCATACTACATCTGCGAAGACGAACAATTTGTCACATGACGGCTGTGTGTTTCCGTCTGCTTAACAGAGCTTTGGTGGGGTGCATTGGACAGAGTTACCAACAGTCGACACCAAACTACAGACCACACGTGGTCAACAAAATACTTTGCTCGAGTAAAATTAGGGTCGGCAGACCGTTTAAAGTGTTTATTAAAATGTGTATAACCGTAAAAAACAGGTAAATCAACCATACCAGTAAAATCAATAGTGAGGACAGAATTTCGGACTTTTGAATGAATCTCCAGAGTGCAACCCGTGGGCGAACGAGGGAACAGAGAAGTAGCAGGGCAACCTTTTCTTAATTTCCTAATTGTATTAAATTTTCAAAAGCGCTAATTCTAAAGTAATGGGGATGTAAAATGGTATGAGTGAGTGAATGCAGCAAGCTGGGTGGCCTTACTTAGATTTAAGGAATTAGCATAAATATAACATATTGCAGTAAAGGTGTGGTAATAAATGTTTTATTATTTTATGTTTTTATGTTTTAATAAATGTTTTATTAACAATTGAGAAAAGACGGATAGTAAAGAGTTTTAAAGGAATATAAAAAAAAATGAAATAAAATGTGAGTTCTAATGCACAAATGAGAGTAGTGTACGTTACTGATACAACCTTGAAATCACATTTATATTCACAGTTCGTGTGACGGACCTGGGCTAAATCAAGGCAAGTGGGAGATAAATATTATTTTATAAATGTGTTAAATGATAACAGCACAAATGATGCCCGAGAACAGGGACATATTTAAATATTGTAATAATGTATTAATTTGACTTAACACAAATTGGCGCCCGAACAGGGACAAGTTTTATAAATTAAATTTTACACATGAACCGCACCTACAGTGAATATGAGCGTGTGTTGGAGGTTGGGTGATATGCGTACTAACGAAGTATAAAAGATAATAAGTTAGAGCTATACTATGTTACTTACGTTATATACTTATGTTATACTATATGAATAATATTGTGTATATTTAAGATTGAATTTTATATAGAGGAAAATATAATAAGTTATATAAAAAGTGGATACTAACAAAAATAATAATGAAGACGTCAGCTTAACTTACGTTGAAACAGATAGCTCAGTAAATGTTGATGTAAACGATTCAGGAATGGAGACAACTCCAAGCCTAATAGACGAATCTGTAATAATGAGTAAAGCAAAAGTAGAATCTACCCCAATAATAACTAAAGAAAAAGAGTTGTCAATGAATGACCTGTTTAGATAGTAATGATGAAAAATTCGATCGTCGCTTTGACATTCAAAATAGTAATTTTAATGCTAGATTTGATGAACAGAATGATAAAATTACAAATAATTTTAATGGAAAGTTGAATGAGATCAGAGATGAAATTAAACAACAGAATTTTGAGCTTAGCAAACATATCAATGAGGTAAAAATTAAGTGTGAGAGTAATTTTAACAAATTAAAATGAGACATTGAGAAAGTGGTAGTCAGTAGAGGAACAGATTAAGAGTAAGGTAAATCAGATAGTTAATACAACGGTAAGTAACAGTGGTAGTAATACGACGAAAAATAGTGAAGAAATAATTAATAAGGTGAGTAATAACGATAATTCTAAAAATGAATTAATAAATAGTAGTGATAAGATAGTGGAAAACAAGATACTTAAAGGTGATATAATGAAAATAGATAGTGATGATATAGAGATAGTTGGTGAGAGTGAGAGAGTAATGGGTTGTAAAGGGGTAGAAACAAATGTTTATCAGTTAATGCTGATGTAAACGATTCAGGAATGGAGACAACTCCAAGCCTAATAGACAGGTTAGATAACAACTCAGTGAATGGACATTTTAAATATTTTAGTTCATGGTAATGACCTAGCTGGATTATGAAATGAGGTGTGGTAAACAGAAATGATATGACGAAGAATTGTAAATAAATTTGAAGAGAGTACGAAGAGAGTGTACAGGTAGAGGGATGGCAGAGGGTAAAATTTTTCCGTGGTGTTGTGGGGGATGAAGAAAGTTCTTCACGAAGATATTGGGTAGATAAGTGTTCTACTAATAATTGTTTTTTGAATTTTTGTGTTGTTCCTGGAGGAATCAGGAAATGTTTTAATGTAGCAGTACCCTCTGTATGGGATGGTAGAGAAAATGTAATATGGCGTTGGGGTGAGAGATATCTAGAGAGAGTTGTGTGTAGATAGGGAGATAGAATTATATCAGTTAAAGAGAAATTATAAAGAGCTGATAGAGAGGTTAGAAGTGGAGAAGATAAACAATATGAAATGCTTACCTTATGAAATGAAGATTGATGATTATTTTGATAATACTGTTGTAAATGATAATAACTTACATTATGTTGTGATTGATATAGTAAATGAATATGATACAAATGACATGGGAATAACAAATAATATTAATGGAGACTGGACAAAAATAACTAATGCAGACAAGGTTTATGAAATAATAAAAAGGAATAATCCTATAAATTATACTGGTATAATAAATGACATAGAAGTAATGGGTTATTATCTAAATGGTCATAAAGTGACGTATGTCGACCAAAATGATTTATGTTATAAATACACCAGACTAATACATGATGACGGGGGTTAGATAACAATTCAGTGAATGGACATTTTAAATATTTTAGTTCATGGTAATGACCTAGCTAGATTATGAAATGAGGTGTGGTAAACAGAAATGATATGACGAAGAATTGTAAATAAATTTGTAGTGAAATTAATCATGTTGTGTTGTAAAATGTATTTAATGTAAACAATGTGTATATGTGGTAGAAATTGATGTAATAATAATATTTTGGCAGACTAAATAAATAACAAGAATAATTATGAAGGTAATAAATGAATTGTAATTGTTTTGGAGTAAGGTAATTAAAATATGTTGTGTTTCAATAATTGATGGAATTATAATAATTTGAGATGAAGTAATTGATTAATTTAAAATGTTGTATAAAGAAATTTTGATAATGAACTTAAATGATTTTAGGAGATTGGAACTTGATAATAAATAATAAATGAATAAATGTGAAATGTATTTAGTTGTGGAGTCATATGGTTGTTAAAATGTTTCAGAAGATAAATGGAGTTATGTACGTGATGTAATGTATGAATTTTTTAATGCAATTTAAAGAAAGTGAAATGTTTCATGTTTAAAAGTTAGAGGTGTAGATGAGTCTAAGAGATGTTAAACATGACAATTTAAATAATAATAGAACCAAACATATAAGAATTTACCCTCTGTGAACTGTAGTAGCAGTATAAGTGTGAACCTTATATGCCTTTTGGTAGTTTCCCCACATTTCGGGCGGTCACAGCTTCACCGAACCCTGACCGTGGATTTATGTAAGTATATTCTAAATTGGTGAACATAGAAATTGACCGGGGGGTAACTTAGGGGAAACAACATAACTATGGAACAGCGGCTATCATCGAAGGTGGTGATAGTGCTGTAATAAGGGTGTGTGAATCATTATAGTAGGATTACTGGTGTCCTCGGACATCAGTAACGCCGAATTTTTATATAACGCTGAACCAAGAATGGTATAGGCAGCGTCTATACCATATATTGTAAACTTCAGTTCTTGGGGATGCAAATGGGCGCTACAGTCCACCCTCAGGAAACAATAGTGTGTGTGGGAAATGAGCTGGCCGTTACAAGCCGGGGCACAGATAACGCATGTGTGCATAAGGCAAACGCTCAATCCGGTTTATCCGGTAGGTGGTTACCTAATTGTAACTGGGTATAAGGGGGGAATTTAAGAAAATTGATGTAGTAGGAGGGTAACTGAAAAATCAGTGAGAGGGTGACGACGCCTGTAGACAGCGGGCGATCAATTCCACTTCCTCTATAGAGAGAGTTGGTGGTTGACGACCCAGTTCCTGTTCAGTAACAGTTGCTATAACTATGACTCGATGATTAGTGATGTATTTCCCTTATGAGAGCAAACAATTTTAAGTACTAGATAAAATTGTAATGATTTCAGATAACATTTTATGATGATAACCATATAATTTTGTGCATTTGTGTTATTTGTAGGCAGTAGGTTAGGGGTAAGGATTATAAACATGTGTACTTTGTAGAATTTTTTACATGTATCTGGAGAAAGGTCATTCACAGGACAGTGAGACATCAGCTGATTACTGGGTGTTAGATATGTATTATGTCACTTATAATTGATGTGCAGATTTTGTTTAGCAATATAATTAAATGTTTCAATAATAGATTTTCAATGCGTTTAAAATGTTTTAAGTTAAAGGATGAAATTAATTTGAGATAGTTTTGAATTTTCAATGGGTAATAAAAGTTAGAATTTGAGTGATAAATATTTAAATAAGGCATTTGAAGTAGTCGGAGTTAATTGTAAACGGGTATTAAACAGAATAAGATTTTGGGAATAACAGGAAGATAGCAACTGAATATTAGTAGTGACACAGTAGCGATAGGGAGTATCTGTAGAATAATGAGAGGAATATAATTGGAGAGTAATTAAATGATAGAGGACTTTTGTAAAGGGGTTGGTGTGATAAGGAATCCTCAACGAAAAGCACTGTGGCGGGAGGTGAATAGTTTAAATGGGGTTTGCAGGGTTACCTAGGGAGGGACCAGGAACCAATAAGGGAATGAGCATTGGGAAGGTAACACACGTCCTAAGTACAAAGAGGGTAGAGGGTATTTTGTTATAAGGGTAGAATGATTCGAAATGAGTTGGAGTAGTAAGTTAGAGGAGATAAATATTTTGAGAGAGTGGTGTCAGACTAAGTAAATCTGTTAGTGAGTGTTAGAGTCAGAAGGGAGATAAGGTTGTATTTAAACACCCATAAGTAAATCTAATTATTATGAATAACTAAGAGTCACCCAAACTAATGGAGAATGAAAATGTTAAACAGAGAATCATAGTTAAAATGTAATAATAATTGAAACAAGTGAAAGATTTTAATAGAATTTGAAAATAAAATAAAGCTGTAAAGTGTGTAAATTTTGGTCAACTTAAATGTGAATTGTTTATTGTAAAGTAATAACAACAATGTTAATGATAAGTGTTCTATGTTTTATTATGTCGTACTATGTTTGAATGAAAAATTTATAAACATGTGATGTACTTTACCTTGTATAAATTTTGAGCTATATCTAGAGCAAGGTCATTCACCTGACCCAGAGAGATCAGCTGATGGCTGATGTTAGAGACAGGACAGGTAACTAGTAATTGATTCATGAAATTTTGTTACTTAATTAAATTAAATAATTTTATTTTTTTCATGATATTGATAAAAGAAATATTTTGGGAAATTAAAATTTTTGGAAAAAAAAATTTGCTTGAAGTATAGCTTGTGTTTTGGTGTACAGAATAGATTGTTGATTATATGTTAATGTGTTAACTGATTTATATTATTCATACTATATATGTTATAAACAAATGTAATGATGAGTGAATTTATGATTTAATAAGATGTTCAGTTTGTTTTTTATGTCTGTTAGTAGTTAGTGAAGAAGAATAATAGATTCATGTAAACGATTTTTGGGGTTTTGATGAAATTAATGGTAATATAACATTTTGATATCGGAATTAGATTAATTTCTTGGAGTTAAGAGAATTTCAATGATTTAAGTGGATTTGTTTAATTTATTTTGTATCTGTAATGTCTAATCGATGAAATATTAAGAGAAGTAATTGAAGTTCAAGTATGACATATTTTTATAAAGTTTAAATCAACAAAGTAGTATCTGAATATTATATGCAGTAATAATGAGTATGTGTACGCACCCAGTACTTGCTAAAGGCTACCCAGTATGCATGTAAGGGGAAACATATCGGTTGAGGATCTGGTATGGTATAAGGCCAGTGTTTTGATTTTGGGCGGAATGATAGAAGGTTAGGCATGCCATGGTGAGTATCTGTCCGATTTTATGGTGTTGGGATCTCGAACTGAGAAGTCCAGTAATCTCGTTCAGGTGCAGCCATAGTCGCCGAGCTAGGGGGGGTAGTTTACCCATGAAGTGTTTTAAAGAATTAACGGTGGTTGTGGGCGCCATATCCTCACCGATCCTCTCAGGGGTTAACAATGGGAGTTTTTATGCTCTAGGGCATACAACCTCTCATTGGTGGGGGGGGTATTTTAATGGGACAAAGGGGGTCTTTATTTTTTTTATTAAATTTATTTAAATTTGTTTGCTATCTGCACAGCAAGCCCCACGTAAAAAAGGTTCAATTCAAACAATGAATGCTGGAATAAACTTTCGGGCAGAGTGTACCTGAAGAATGCCAGACTGTTTTGTTAAATCAAGTGTTTTGTCATGGACTAGTACGCGCAACACCAGCATGTGCGCAGATTCAAAACACATCAGTCCGAAGGGACACTACAGAAAATGGCGAAGTAGCGAAATTATATCACAATGTGCTCTGATGCTGAAGGAAATTAAATAGAGGCCACACCTACCTGTGCCTCCCGTACGTCACCGTTGAATATCGTCAACCTCGTGGGCCCATTGACAAACCATACTACATCTGCGAAGACGAACAATTTGTCACATGACGGCTGTGTGTTTCCGTCTGCTTAACAGAGCTTTGGTGGGGTGCATTGGACAGAGTTACCAACAGTCGATACCAAACTACAGACCACACGTGGTCAACAAAATACTTTGCTCGAGTAAAATTAGGGTCGGCAGACCGTTTAAAGTGTTTATTAAAATGTGTATAACCGTAAAAAACAGGTAAATCAACCGTACCAGTAAAATCAATAGTGAGGACAGAATTTCGGACTTTTGAATGAATCTCCAGAGTGCAACCCGTGGGCGAACGAGGGAACAGAGAAGTAGCAGGGCAACCTTTTCTTAATTTCCTAATTGTATTAAATTTTCAAAAGCGCTAAATCTAAAATAATGGGGATGTAAAATGGTATGAGTGAGTGAAGGCAGCAAGCTGGGTGGCCTTACTTAGATTTAAGGAATTAGAATAAATATAACATATTGCAGTAAAGGTGTGGTAATAAATGTTTTATTATTTTATGTTTTTATGTTTTAATAAATGTTTTATTAACAATTGAGAAAAGACGGATAGTAAAGAGTTTTAAAGGAATATAAAAAAAAATGAAATAAAATGTGAGTTCTAATGCACAAATGAGAGTAGTGTACGTTACTGATACAACCTTGAAATCACATTTATATTCACAGTTCGTGTGACGGACCTGGGCTAAATCAAGGCAAGTGGGAGATAAATATTATTTTATAAATGTGTTAAATGATAACAGCACAAATGATGCCCGAGAACAGGGACAAATTTAAATATTGTAATAATGTATTAATTTGACTTAGCACAAAATGGCGCCCGAACAGGGACAAGTTTTATAAATTAAATTTTATACATGAACCGCACCTACAGTGAATATGAGCGTGTGTTGGAGGTTGGGTGACATGCGTACTAACGAAGTATAAAAGATAATAAGTTAGAGCTATACTATGTTACTTACGTTATATACTTATGTTATACTATATGAATAATATTGTGTATATTTAAGATTGAATTTTATATAGAGGAAAATATAATAAGTTATATAAAAAATGGATACTAACAAAAATAATAATGAAGACGTCAGCTTAACTTACGTTGAAACAGAGAGCTCAGTAAATGTTGATGTAAACGATTCAGGAATGGAGACAACTCCAAGCCTAATAGACGAATCTGTAATAATGAGTAAAGCAAAAGCAGAATCTACCCCAATAATAACTAAAGAAAAAGAGTTGTCAATGAATGACCTGTTTAGATAGTAATGATGAAAAATTCGATCGTCGCTTTGACATTCAAAATAGTAATTTTAATGCTAGATTTGATGAACAGAATGATAAAATTACAAATAATTTTAATGAAAAGTTGAATGAGATCAGAGATGAAATTAAACAACAGAATTTTGAGCTTAGCAAACATATCAATGAGGTAAAAATTAAGTGTGAGAGTAATTTTAACAAATTAAAATGAGACATTGAGAAAGTGGTAGTCAGTAGAGGAACAGATTAAGAGTAAGGTAAATCAGATAGTTAATACAATGGTAAGTAACAGTGGTAGTAATACGACGAAAAATAGTGAAGAAATAATTAATAAGGTGAGTAATAACGATAATTCTAAAAATGAATTAATAAATAGTAGTGATAAGATAGTGGAAAACAAGATACTTAAAGGTGATATAATGAAAATAGATAGTGATGATATAGAGATAGTTGGTGAGAGTGAGAGAGTAATGGGTTGTAAAGGGGTAGAAACAAATGTTTATCAGTTAATGCTGATGTAAACGATTCAGGAATGGAGACAACTCCAAGCCTAATAGACAGGTTAGATAACAACTCAGTGAATGGACATTTTAAATATTTTAGTTCATGGTAATGACCTAGCTAGATTATGAAATGAGGTGTGGTAAACAGAAATGATATGACGAAGAATTGTAAATAAATTTGAAGAGAGTACAAAGAGAGTGTACAGGTAGAGGGATGGCAGAGGGTAAAATTTTTCCGTGGTGTTGTGGGGGATGAAGAAAGTTCTTCACGAAGATATTGGGTAGATAAGTGTTCTACTAATAATTGTTTTTTGAATTTTTGTGTTGTTCCTGGAGGAATCAGGAAATGTTTTAATGTAGCAGTACCCTCTGTATGGGATGGTAGAGAAAATGTAATATGGCGTTGGGGTGAGAGATATCTAGAGAGAGTTGTGTGTAGATAGGGAGATAGAATTATATCAGTTAAAGAGAAATTATAAAGAGCTGATAGAGAGGTTAGAAGTGGAGAAGATAAACAATATGAAATGCTTACCTTATGAAATGAAGATTGATGATTATTTTGATAATACTGTTGTAAATGATAAAAACTTACATTATGTTGTGATTGATATAGTAAATGAATATGATACAAATGACATGGGAATAACAAATAATATTAATGGAGCTGGACAAAAATAACTAATGCAGACAAGGTTTATGAAATAATAAAAAGGAATAATCCTATAAATTATACTGGTATAATAAATGACAGAAGTAATGGGTTATTATCTAAATGGTCATAAAGTGACGTATGTCGACCAAAATGATTTATGTTATAAATACACCAGACTAATACATGATGACGGGGGTTAGATAACAATTCAGTGAATGGACATTTTAAATATTTTAGTTCATGGTAATGACCTAGCTAGATTATGAAATGAGGTGTGGTAAACAGAAATGATATGACGAAGAATTGTAAATAAATTTGTAGTGAAATTAATCATGTTGTGTTGTAAACTGTATTTAATGTAAACAATGTGTATATGTGGTAGAAATTGATGTAATAATAATATTTTGGCAGACTAAATAAATAACAAGAACAATTATGAAGGTAATAAATGAATTGTAATTGTTTTGGAGTAAGGTAATTAAAATATGTTGTGTTTCAATAATTGATGGAATTATAATAATTTGAGATGAAGTAATTGATTAATTTAAAATGTTGTATAAAGAAATTTTGATAATGAACTTAAATGATTTTAGGAGATTGGAACTTGATAATAAATAATAAATGAATAAATGTGAAATGTATTTAGTTGTGGAATCATATGGTTGTTAAAATGTTTCAGAAGATAAATGGAGTTATGTACATGATTTGGTGGTAACAATTGTTTATATTTTTGTGTCTATGACAGTATATGAGTGATGTAATGTATGAATTTTTTAATGCAATTTAAAGAAAGTGAAATGTTTCATGTTTAAAAGTTAGAGGTGTAGATGAGTCTAAGAGATGTTAAACATGACAATTTAAATAATAATAGAACCAAACATATAAGAATTTACCCTCTGTGAACTGTAGTAGCAGTATAAGTGTGAACCTTATATGTCTTTTGGTAGTTTCCCCACATTTCGGGCGGTCACAGCTTCACCGAACCCTGACCGTGGATTTATGTAAGTATATTCTAAATTGGTGAACATAGAAATTGACCGGGGGGTAACTTAGGGGAAACAACATAACTATGGAACAGCGGCTATCATCGAAGGTGGTGATAGTGCTGTAATAAGGGTGTGTGAATCATTATAGTAGGATTACTGGTGTCCTCAGACATCAGTAATGCCGAATTTTTATATAACGCTGAACCAAGAATGGTATAGGCAGCGTCTATACCATATATATGTAAACTTCAGTTCTTGGGGATGCAAATGGGTGCTACAGTCCACCCTCAGGAAACAATAGTGTGTGTGGAAAATGAGCTGGCCGTTACAAGCCGGGGCACAGATAACGCATGTGGCATAAGGCAAACGCTCAATCCGGTTTATCCGGCAGGTGGTTACCTAATTGTAACTGGGTATCAGGGGGGAATTTAAGAAAATTGATGTAGTAGGAGGGTAACTGAAAAATCAGTGAGAGGGTGACGACGCCTGTAAACAGCGGGCCATCAATTTCACTTCCTCTATAGAGAGAGTCGGTGGTTGACGACCCAGTTCCTGTTCAGTAACAGTTGCTATAACTATGACTCGATGATTAGTGATGTATTTCCCTTATGAGAGCAAACAATTTTAAGTACTAGATAAAATTGTAATGATTTCAGATAACATTTTATGATGATAACTATATAATTTTGTGCATTTGTGTTATTTGTAGGCAGTAGGTTAGGGGTAAGGATTATAAACATGTGTACTTTGTAGAATTTTTTACATGTATCTGGAGAAAGGTCATTCACATGACAGTGAGACATCAGCTGATTACTGGGTGTTAGATATGTATTATGTCACTTATAATTGATGTGCAGATTTTGTTTAGCAATATAATTAAATGTTTCAATAATAGATTTTCAATGTGTTTAAAATGTTTTAAGTTAAAGGATGAAATTAATTTGAGATAGTTTTGAATTTTCAATGGGTAATAAAAGTTAGAATTTGAGTGATAAATATTTAAATAAGGCATTTGAAGTAGTCGGAGTTAATTGTAAACGGGTATTAAACAGAATAAGATTTTGGGAATAACAGGAAGATAGCAACTGAATATTAGTAGTGACACAGTAGCGATAGGGAGTATCTGTAGAATAATGAGAGGAATATAATTGGAGAGTAATTAAATGATAGAGGACTTTTGTAAAGGGGTTGGTGTGATAAGGAATGCTCAACGAAACGCATTGTGGCGGGAGGTGAATAGTTTAAATGGGGTTTGCAGGGTTACCTAGGGTGGGACCAGGAACCAATAAGGGAATGAGCATTGGGAAGGGAACACACGTCCTAAGTACAAAGAGGGTAGAGGGTATTTTGTTATAAGGGTAGAATGATTCGAAATGAGTTGGAGTAGTAAGTTAGAGGAGATAAATATTTTGAGAGAGTGGTGTCAGACTAAGTAAATCTGTTAGTGAGTGTTAGAGTCAGAAGGGAGATAAGGTTGTATTTAAACACCCATAAGTAAATCTAATTATTATGAATAACTAAGAGTCACCCAAACTAATGGAGAATGAAAATGTTAAACAGAGAATCATAGTTAAAATGTAATAATAATTGAAACAAGTGAAAGATTTTAATAGAATTTGAAAATAAAATAAAGCTGTAAAGTGTGTAAATTTTGGTCAACTTAAATGTGAATTGTTTATTGTAAAGTAATAACAACAATGTTAATGATAAGTGTTCTATGTTTTATTATGTCGTACTATCTTTGAATGAAAAATGTATAAACATGTGATGTACTTTACCTTGTATAAATTTTGAGCTATATCTAGAGCAAGGTCATTCACCTGACCCAGAGAGATCAGCTGATGGCTGATTTTAGACAGGACAGGTTTCTAGTAATTGATTCATGAAATTTTGTTACTTAATTAAATTAAATAATTTTATTTTTTATTGATATTGATAAAAGAAATATTTTGGGAAATTAAAATTTTTTGAAAAAAAAAAATTTGCTTGAAGTATAGCTTGTGTTTAGGTGTACAGAATAGATTGTTGATTATATGTTAATGTGTTAACTGATTTATATTATTCATACTATATATGTTATAAACAAATGTAATGATGAGTGAATTTATGATTTAATAAGATGTTCAGTTTGTTTTTTATGTCTGTTAGTAGTTAGTGAAGAAGAATAGTAGATTCATGTAAACGATTTTTGGGGTTTTGATGAAATTAATGGTAATATAACATTTTGATATCGGAATTAGATTAATTTCTTGGAGTTAAGAGAATTTCAATGATTTAAGTGGATTTGTTTAATTTATTTTGTATCTGTAACGTCTAATCGATGAAATATTAAGAGAAGTAATTGAAGTTCAAGTATGACATATTTTAATAAAGTTTAAATCAACAAAGTAGTATCGAATATTATATGCAGTAATAATGAGTATGTGTACGCACCCAGTACTTGCTAAAGGCTACCCAGTATGCATGTAAGGGGAAACATATCGGTTGAGGATCTGGTATGGTATAAGGCCAGTGTTTTGATTTTGGGCGGAATGATAGAAGGTTAGGCGTACCATGGTGAGTATCTGTCCGATTTTATTGAAGGTTCAATTCAAACAATGAATGCTGGAATAAACTTTCGGGCAGAGTGTACCTGAAGAATGCCAGACTGTTTTGTTAAATCAAGTGTTTTGTCACGGACTAGTACGCGCAACACCAGCATGTGCGCAGATGCAAAACACATCAGTCCGAAGGGACACTACAGAAAATGGCGAAGTAGCGAAATTATATCACAATGTGCTCTGATGCTGAAGGAAATTAAATAGAGGCCACACCTACCTGTGCCTCCCGTACGTCACCGTTGAATATCGTCAACCTCGTGGGCCCATTGACAAACCACACTACATCTGCAAAGACGAACAATTAGCACATGACGGCTGTGTGTTTCCGTCTGCTTAACAGAGCTTTGGTGGGGTGCATTGGACAGAGTTGCCACGCAGTCGACACCAAACTACAGACCACACGTGGTCAACAAAATACTTTGCTCGAGTAAAATTAGGGTCGGCAAACCGTTTAAAGTGTTTATTAAAATGTGTATAACCGTAAAAAACAGGTAAATCAACCGTACCAGTAAAATCAATAGTGAGGACAGAATTTCGGACTTTTGAATGAATCTCCAGAGTGCAACTCGTGGGCGAACGAGGGAACAGAGAAGTGGCAGGGCAACCTTTTCTTAATTTCCTAATTGTATTAAATTTTCAAAAGCGCTAAATCTAAAATAATGGGGATGTAAAATGGTATGAGTGAGTGAATGCAGCAAGCTGGGTGGCCTTACTTACTGGGCGGCGTACTGCCTCTGACAGGCGACAGGTTTCCCTTCGGTAGCGACAAAATACGATGTTATTCTTTTATGGACTCCGGGCCTTTTTATACATATTACGGTTTGACAGTAGAGGAATTGGACGGAGTTCTTGAAAAACTTGAAACTGACAAACACAAAAGAAATGAAACGAAAAGAAAAATGAAATCTTTCTTTAATATTTATAGGCTTACCTTTAATCAAGGGAGTGAAAACGTCTATAATATTTTGTCAGTTTTGAAGTATTTACTCATTAAACAGTTTTCCGTTACCAATAACTACTGTATACCAAACTTCAGTGTAGTTTACAAACGCTCTGATATATTCGACAGGCTGAAGATTTATCATGCATTGGCCCGAGAGTCAATATAAATACAACTTACAAGGTGTGAAATGCCAAGCTACATTACCTTAGGGGACATACCCACACGAATCATTTTGCCAATCAATAACGCAGATGTGTTAAGACCCCAGGACTCGTGAAGGTTGTAGCAGCCAGACAAAAATCTTGTGTGAGAAGACTAATCTATGTTTGGCAAGAAACAAAGACTTTCAAATTATTTCAACTCAATATACATATATCACTGTAACTCATCAGTGATAAATTTAATTAGAGGATAAATGTGTATTAATAATGTCACACAAAATTACAATGAATAATTTAATGATTTTAATATGTAAGGTAAAATTTTGTTACAAATTGCACTAGTTTTGTAGTGCCAAATATCGTACACATATTACATATTTGCAGTGGTACTATTACAGCATATATTAATTTATTTGTATAATTATGCTTGTTTAAGGGTTTCTGTTAAAAAACATAATATTGATAAGTTTTATTACATTGCTAAAACTTCTTGGGCAATAGAAATTATTCTCACATACCACACAGTAATGGTTCATAATAGCATAATGGATTAATTTACACTCAAATGTACAAACAGAAAATTTTGTTACAAACATCACTGTTATTTTTTATGCCAGCATGTTATTTATAACACAACAGGCTATGCCAAATTAAATACTTTTGTAGAAACAACTCACTGGTACTTCTTAATGCCAGAAAGTATTAAACTGTGTTTTTACAAACTGTCTCATGTAGTAAATGATTCTGAACAAACATCACGCTAGTACTTCTTAATGCCAGAATGTATTAAATTGTTTTTACAAACTGTCTGATGTAGTAAATGATTCTGAACAAACACCACACTAGTACTTCTTAATGCCAGAATGTATTAACTTGTGTTTTGTCAAACTGCATGACTGAGTAAATGATTTTGAACAAACATCGCACTGGAATTTCTTAATGCCAGTATGTAATAACTTGTGTTGTGACAAAGTGCTTGATTGAGTAAATGATTTTGAACAAACATCGCACTGGAATTTCTTAATGCCAGTATGTAATAACTTGTGTTGTGACAAAGTGCCTGAATGAGTAAATGATTTTGAACAAACATCGCACTGGAATTTCTTAATGCCAGAATGTATTAACTTGTGTTGTGACAAATGCCTGACTGTACATGATTTTGAACAAACATCACACTGGTATTTCTTAATACCAGAATGTATTAACTTGTGTTTTGACAAATCGCCTGACACTGTAAATGATTTTGAACAAACATCACACTGGAATTTCTTAATGCCAGAATGTATTAACTTGTGTTTTGTCAAACTGACTAACTGAGTAAATGATTTTGAACAAACATCGCACTGGAATTTCTTAATGCCAGAATGTATTAACTTGTGAGTTGTCAAATTGCATGACTGAGTAAATGATTTTGAACAAACATCGCACTGGAATTTCTTAATGCCAGAATGTATTAACTTGTGTTTTGACAAATCGCCTGACACTGTAAATGATTTTGAACAAACATCACACTGGAATTTCTTAATGCCAGAATGTATTAACTTGTGAGTTGTCAAATTGCATGAATGAGTAAATGATTTTGAACAAACATCACACTGGAATTTCTTAATGCCAGAATGTATTAACTTGTGTTTTGTCAAACTGCCTGAATGAGTAAATGATTTTGAACAAACATCGCACTGGAATTTCTTAATGCCAGAATGTATTAACTTGTGAGTTGACAAATTGCCTGAACGAGTAAATGATTTTGAACAAACATCACACCGGTATTTCTTAATGCCAGAATGTATTAACTTGTGTTTTGTCAAACTGCCTGAATGAGTTAATGATTTTGAACAAACATCGCACTGGAATTTCTTAATGCCAGAATGTATTAACTTGTGAGTTGACAAATTGCCTGAACGAGCAAATGATTTTGAACAAACATCGCACTGCAATTTCTTAATGCCAGAATGTATTAACTTGTGAGTTGTCAAATTGCATGAATGAGTAAATGATTTTGAACAAACATCGCACTGGAATTTCTTAATGCCAGAATGTATTAACTTGTGTCTTGACAAATTGCCTGACTCTGTAAATGATTTTGAACAAACATCGCACTGGAATTTCTTAATGACAGAATGTATTAACTTGTGTCTTGACAAATTGCCTGACTCTGTAAATGATTTTGAACAAACATCGCACTGGAATTTCTTAATGCCAGAATGTATTAACTTGTGAGTTGACAAATTGTATGAATTAGTAAATGATTTTGAACAAATATCGCACTGGAATTTCTTAATGCCAGAATGTATTAACTTGTGTCTTGACAAATTGCCTGACTCTGTAAATGATTTTGAACAAATATCGCACTGGTATTTCTTAATTCCAGAATGTATTAACTTGTGTCTTGACAAATTGCCTAACCGAGTAAATGATTTTGAACAAACATCACACTGGTATTTCTTAATGCCAGAATGTATTAACTTGTGAGCTGACAAATTGCCTGACTGAGTAAATGATTTTGAACAAACATCACACTGGAATTTCTTAATGCCAGAATGTATTAACTTGTGTGGTGACAGATGGTCTCCCAGAGTATTCTGAACTGACTTTCCCCTATATAGTTCACAATCCAGAGTAGAATCCTCTTCTTTACAGATATTATTCATGGGTGTAAATAAGTAACACTGGAACAAATGAATACACAACTGTACTAATTCAAAATTGGAACACTGAAGCAGTAGAAAATAGTATTAAAAATCATGTTCTATCTGTGAGGTAGCTTTCGGCTTGCAAAACTTAACCTTACCCAATGTCTGATTACAGTATTGCATTACTCTTCATAGGAAGAATAGTAGATTTTTATAAGTAAATGTGTATATATATATATAATTGAATGGTGAATGGCGTGCGCACACACACACATACACACATTTGCATATATAACCACACTAGAATTTTTGTAAATAATTAATATAGAGCAGTTGTTAAAAATAATTTAAGTAGTGCTATGTGTATGTGCAGGGAAAGCTCACAAGCTGTAGCTTGTCAAAGTGAACACATGTTGATTTTAAGCTATGTGTGTGTGATTTAAAGTCAGTAAAAGGATATTTGAAAACATAAGGAAGACACAAGTGTTAGAAGTCTGAACTACTCATTGGAAACTGCCATCATCTACCAAAACCACAAAAGACTATCCAAGTCAAATAAATACGTTCTACAATGATTTACACATTGAAGTAGAAAATCTTAGAATGTAAATAAAGAGACGACTGGTTCAGATGATTGTGTATCCTACAGTACGGAAGAGAGGACTAATTTAATATTCGAGGATTGAAAAACAATCAAACTGAATTCCATCTGAATAGTGAACAAGAAATGGAATCGATAGGTGATAATATAATTGACAGAGAAGCTTGCTTAGTAAATAAACATTTTCAAGATTCTGCTGCCACATGATTGTTTGAGCAAGTAAACTATTTGTGAACAACACAAGACTTGTTTGAATATTGCTGCTATTGGAATACTGATACACAAAGACAGGTAAGATTCCAATTGTGGTAGACATTAAACACATGGAAAACTTACCCTTAAAGAGAACATCACTCAGCCAGCTGAAAGGAGTAAACAAATCAAAATTCACTGAACACAAGTTAGTGTTAAAATTACCATACCAATTGAACTGAAATATAAGATTAGGAATATATATGTAAATATACATACAAGGAATTAAAACGATTGAAGAATTATTAAATTTGCTCACAGATTACAAAAATAAAAGCAATTCTCTAGAGGTGATACATGATGGCAACCAAAAGGAACTGCAAGAAAGAAGAGAGGAAAGTATAAGAGAAAACGTTGGGCAGAAAGAGAAGGAATCGCTATGAAGAGAGAAATGCAAGCAAGGTTGGAGAAGAGCAAAACGATATGAACAACGAAGTGAGAGAAGACAAAGAGAAATTATTTCCCACAAGGAGAGAGAGAGAGAGAGAGAGAGAGAGAGAGAGAGAGAGAGAGAGAGACCAAGGGTGAACACAGTACGAGTCTCACAATAAACAGCACGTTATTAGAGAAACAGGTAGAAATAGCACCATGTAAAGAAAGGTATAAAAAAGCCTCTTCCTACAAAGCACGTAAATGTGACACAGGATATCGTCAACAGAGAACAATACGTCCAAAGAAAGGTGGCAGAATGTTGTATTCCTCCATGGCAGTATTTACTATGTTCGATTAATTAAATCTTTTTTTTTACGTATGTGAAGATGTAAATAAAATACGAATACCATTCAAATCCAATAACACCTAGGGAATATATGCAACAACACATATATTTGCATATTTAACAATGGCAGTATTGTTGTAAATAATTCATAGGAGAGAAGGTGTTAGAAATAATTTTAAGTAGTGTATGTACAGGCAAAGATTACAGGTCAAACGTGATCACCTGTCGATTTTATGCAGTGTGTGTGTGTGGTCTACCAGCAGAAACAGGTATTGTGCTGCAAATGGGGACGATCTCTGTGTACGCATGTATTTTGCTTGGTTAGAGAACTCCTGTCCATACATGAATGAATTAATGATAATAATTAATCATAGTTATTTAATCAAATTTTAAGTCTACAAAACATATTTTGCAATTCAGACAATGCCATAAGAAGAAATGTATGTACTTTCTTTCCACTGCCACCGGAAGACGCAAATGACTTACTCATGGGGCCACTCTTGAGGTTTTATTAGCGACAGGAAATCGGCATCGGCAACATCATCACCATCATCATTGTTGTCGTCTCATACATCCAGAAGCTGCGCGCGCGCGCGTGCACACACACACACACACACACAGAAGTAAAAAATAAACAATTATTTTCTTCAAAACAAAGAAACAACTCACAAAGAACTGAAGTATGAGTTAATGAAACGAAAATGTAAATAGTTGAAGTAAAATAAGTAATATGGAATTTTAAATTTTATTAGAAATATTTTTTCCAATCAAGTTAGAATGGGTGCTGTCTTGTAAACAATAATTATGTTTACTTAAAGTGAATATTATTTTATTAAAATATTAATATACTGAATCTGAAATTGATTTGTTTGATTTAACAAAAAATATAATACTATTTTTGCAGATTATTTGCAAAGATTTAAAATTTTAATAATGATTCAAAGTTTATATTCCTGTCAGACACCTGAGAAATTTACAGGACTTTTACAATTTTTTTTAATGTCTTTTCTTTTGATGTTATAGATTAATATTGTTGTGTCTTACATATAAGAGGGATTAATAGTATGTCAGTGTATCTTCTTGGAAAGGGAATATTCTGAATTCACATTTCAAATTTTTGATATTTAATTTTTTTAATGTAATTGTTAATAAATGGATGATTTATTATTTTTCAATATTGTAATTAGTTATTTTATGCCATCAATGTCTCACTCCTCTATTAAAAAATTGACTGTGCAACAATTATACTTAACACAATGAACAAGCAAATTCATATGACCCAGCTTGTGGTTTACACAACATAGTAAGGTTGGGTATAAACACAGAAATGTATTCATTAGTATTATTTTTAACACTGCATAATAAATATTACTGCTGCCAATAAGTGACACAAAAATTAGTACATTGTTCTATTATGATTAGTATTTTATATTTTAATGTATTCAAAGATGGTATTATAATTTTATTATTGCTGTGTATTTCATAACTGGCGCTGTGCAAAATTTAAAGAGAAAAATTGTTGTTATGAGATAATTATAATAACAAATACAGTTAAGTAGATAATATTAAATAAAAAACAAATGGAGTCAAGGTTTACAAAGAATCAGTACACATGAAACCACGAATTTAAATTTATTTATACTAAAACGAAAATTGCTGAACTTGTCAAACGATGTATATATGTATACGTATTGTGATGTACAGGTGTCACATAGAATAACTAGTCCGAGATTGGCCTATGTTTCAAGTGGATGCTATTAATAATGATGCTATTATTTTTGACAATCTCCTGAGATTTTAATACAGTTTATAAAAAAAAAATTAAATATCTCTGTGTTGACCTTTGTAATACAAAATAAAAGATTCCCTTTATATACAATGAAGTAAAGTAATATTTAACATTCTTTTGTCTTGTTTACCATAAAGTCTTTACTGATGTGATAATCATTCTTTTAAATTATATTTTTAATTGTGCATAAATAATATAAGTTTGCTTCCCTTTTATGTAGACTTCAGATGCTTCAGATGATGGGTTGTTCCTGGATTGTGGATTGATAATCTCTGTCCAGCTGCAGGGTCACTTTCAGGCATGTAGTTATTTCTCATGGGCATGGTTACATACTTTCACGGCAAACTAATACTGATTACTAAAATGGTGTGTTATGCTAACACCCCTTTTCCAGTCAGCTTAAAGCATCTATATACCTAATCGGATATCATGCACTTTCACAGAATAGCACTACTATATTTCTCGCAGCAACAGTAGTAATTTTCTAACTTGTGTGTGTGGTGATTGTAACGATAATAATTACAACAACAACGGTAACCACTATCAACGTAGTTACCAAAACAACAATAACAATAACAACTATCCACGAAATAATGTGGCAAATAACAACAACAATAACAACAACCACTATTACCGTAGCTCTCCTATGAATAATAATAATGGATACCAGCGTGCCAGTGATAGAGACAACCATTACCAGAACAACCGAGGTTATAACAACAATTACGATAACCGATACAGACAGAATAATAATGGCAATTATAACAACCAAAACCAAACATATCGAAGACATGTGAATTATGTGAGCACTGACGATAGAGATGTGGGAAGACGCTCGTACCAGGGACGAACGAACTATAATGGGAACCGTGAGAGAAGTTTTCAGGAGGAGAATAACCAGCGCTACCGGGATGAACATAGACGAAGTAGGAGCTGCGACGATGACAGGAATAACAGAAACTCAGTGACGTTCAATAATAACGCCATTGAGGTACAAGAGTTACAGAATAGAGACAGACCCGGTCAACCAGACAACAGGACTGAGGAGATCAGCCCTGATTTAAACGGACCGCAGCAGTGAAAAACCAACAGGTCCCATCACTGAACCGACAATTTGGGTACTTACTAGGACGAGACAAAACGACTGACAATACAATAACGATAGTGCACAACCACTTCTTAAAAAATGTGAGAGAAGAATTGCTAAACGAAGATATGATAACGCACAATAGTCCGAATAATGAGATCGCCTATATTATCGCCCAAGTGAATGGACTAGATACAAATTTCATGATAGATACGGGCGCAAACGTGTCGTTAATCGATAACAACGAATACCTCAAAATTCAAAAATTTAGTAAGATCATCTTACCAACTCTACCAATCCAGAATATAATTTTAATTGGAGCCATCGGAAGGCAAAACAAGTCAATAAGAAAACAGGTATCATTAGCAGTGACCAGCGGAAATGTAGCTATACGTATGATTTTTCTAATAGCTAGTAATCTACCATTTAATCTACTAATAGGCTGTGATATTTTGAGAAAATACTCAGCAATAATTGACATGAGACAGGCCATAGTGTCGTTAAAAATGGATAATATAGAATGGACAGCAAAATTAGTAGAAAACAAAAATGTACCTTCATGCAATAGTATAAGAAAATTCAATAATAATCAAGATGATTCATGGAATATAAGAAGGGAATACTTTGGGAGTGAAGACAGTTTATGGTTGGAAAAATTAGAAGAGATCCGACAATTTCGGTCAGAACAAAATGAATGTAATTTAACTACACAACAAATAGAAAAGTTAATATCAATATATAATAAATACCGCTATGTTTTCTCTGATATACCTGGCAAGGTAAAGAATTATCAATTTACACTACAATTCAAGGAGCCTGTAAATTTTAATAAGAAATCATATCCCGTTGCTTATGCATTAAAAGAAGCAGTGAGGACTGAACTAGACAAAATGATAGCAGAAGATATTGAGTATAGCTGTTCCCCATATACCAGTCCGTTAATAGCCGTTCCCAAGAAAGATGGCAAAGTACGACTCTGTTTGGATGCTAGAGAGATCAATAAGATCATAGTTAACGACAGAACATCTCCCGGAGAGATTGAGGAGATATTGAAAAAATTTAATGGCATACAATTTATCAGCACCTGGGATACTGTTTGTGGGTATTGGCAGGTGGAGTTACACCCAGATAGTCGAAAGTACGTCGCCTTTATTTTCGAAGGGAGGAACTAGCAGTTCAAGCGACTACCGTTTGGACTGGTAAACTCAGTAGCTGTATTCGTAAGATGTATGGACCAGGTATTGGGTCCAGATTCTATTCCATTTACCACAGTCTATGTTGATGACCTGTTGATTACTTCAGTGAATTGGGAAGACCATTGTGACAGAGTAGGGCAAGTATTACAAAAATTATCAGACAACAACGTTACCCTAAAGCTTCAAAAATCCAAACTTATCGCCAGTGAAGTCCAGTTCCTGGGTTTTAACTTAACAAGACAAGGAATAACACCATCCAATGAAAAGATAGAGGCTATCCAGAAGTTACCAAGTCCTAAAAATAAAAAGCAACTTCAATCATTTCTGGGACTTTGCAATTACTATAGGAAGTTTCAGAGAAATTATTCTGAAATGACAGCGAAGTTTTCTCCACAATTATCCTCTAAGAACAAATGGTCATGGGGACAGGAACAAGACAACTTACTCCAAATGATCAAGCATAATTTCCTAAGTTCAGTTATATTAAAACATCCTAATTTAAAACAACCTTTCTTTATGAACTGCGATGCCAGTGATATAAGTTTAGGATCCGTATTATATCAAGAAGATAGTGAGGGAGACCATCAGGTGGTGAGTTTTGCAAGCAGAATACTTAATGGATGTGAACGCAATTATAGTGTAACGGAAAACGAGTTATTAAGCGTTGTATTCGCTTGTGGAAAATTCAGAACCTATATTCTTGGATACCCGATAACTGTGAGGAGCGATCATAAGTCAATATCTTTCCTAAAAAATTGCAAAATTAACCATGGAAGATTGGCAAGATGGATACTCGCACTACAGGAATACCATATAAATTGGGAGTATGTTCCAGGAAAAAAGAATATTGCTGCAGATATATTGTCCCGGATTAACATAGAACAGCAAACTTTTGAAGGGGAAAAGGAAACAATCGTCAAGGTATATACTATCATAAAAAACAAATCAGTTTTGGAAAACATCATGAAATCAATTTCACAACAACAAACAGAGGATACAAAAATCAACAATTTTAGGCAAAGACTGATCCAACAGGATGAAAAAATTACTGCATATTGTCTACATGAAGACATATTATTTTACAAACCAAATAATAACCAAGGATCATGGAAGGTGGTGATACCTAAAGCTTTAGAAACAGAATTAATACTGGAGTACCATAGTCGATATGGGCATATGGGTGCATTAAAAGTAATGAAAGCACTTGAGGAACACACTTACATTAAGAATATCAACAGGAGAGTTAGAGAATGTATTCGGCAGTGCCACATCTGTCAATTGGCAAAATGCAATAACGAAAAAACAGAAGGAATAATGCAGCCAATTACATCAACTGGTAAATTAGAGAGAGTATTTTTAGATGTGTGTGGACCGTTACCTCGTAGTGGAGGGAGAAAACAATATAAATTTATTATAATCATGTTCGACCATTACTCCAAATTTACAAAACTATACCCCATTAATCGGGTAACTACAAAAAAGATTCTGCAAATAGTAATCCAACAATACATACCAGAGTTAGGAGCTCCAAGGTCAATTATTACAGATCACGGAACTCAGTTTCGAGGAAGGGTATGGAAGGAGACTTTGTTAGATCTAGGTGTCAAGACATATAAAACATCTGTCTATCACCCAAATAGCAACCCGGCGGAAAGAGTACTGAGGGAGGTCGGCCGAATCCTCAGGAACTATTGTTTCGATAAACACCAGAAGTGGAGTGACTACATTACACAAACAGAAAGCTTTATCAACTTAGCTTACCATGAATCAATACAAGATACTCCATATACTATAATGCATGAAAGACTACCACACTGAGACATTATTGAAATAATCAACTTCCCAAACAACCCAGCTTACCAGTTCGACAACGTGAGATTCCACAGCAAACTGAATGAACAAGTGGAGAAAAGAAGGAAAAAATACAAAATAATTCAGCAGAAAATGATCCAGTACAAGATTGGAGACAAAGTATTGTTAAAAAACCGCGAATTGCCAAGTTCTAAGGAAGGAATAGCAAAAAAGCTATTATTACTGTATAACGGACCATACGTTGTTGTAAAAAACAATAACAATAATACTTATGTAATTAGTGATGTGGAAATGAAAAAGATTAAGGGAACATACAACCAAGTTTCCTTAAAAATGTATTATGAACCTAATAAATGAATTGAATAAATCTCAAAATTCAAATAAATAGTAAGGACAACTTACAGTACATTTTGATAATGTTATTTTGAACCAAGTGAATAAACAAATTTGAATAAATTTCAAAATTCTAAACAAAATAAGCACCTCTTATTAAATATAATTATGAACTTATTATTGGAATATAAAAGAAAGAGACAACATCCATGAATCAGAAGAAACCATAGTGCTATAAAATGAATAAGAAAAGACAAATGTAGACAATCGACGATGAAAATAAGCCAAACTAGAAACGAATTTACTACGAATAACCTATCATGATTGTGAGAGAATCAACAACTATAGATACAGATACTTGTTATGTTTTCATTGAATAAAGATAGTGAATGAAAAATGAAGATTAAGCAGTACTGATAAAGAAGGAAAGAAGATAGTACCAATTGAAAATAAAAAATGTTATTAATATCGCCACAAGAAAATAAACATCTGAAAGAATCACCATGACATAGGCCAATGTTAAAATAAATAAACTATTATCAGAATAGCCAGTAAAGTAACAAACCATTATAAATTAATAAGAAATAGTAAAAATAACAAAACAGACAGTAGTTCTATAACGGTAATCACATTTTTTGAACACATAAATGATTTAGCAAATATTTTTGTGGATGGCAAACTGTATAAAGCCATGTAAAACCAAATTTTGTAAATTTTAGGAATTACTGTTAGAATTTTGTAAAACAAATGTTGAAATATGGATAGATTTATAGTTAATGGTATACACAACAAATATGGAATCAAAATAATCCGTTTTAAGTTATTAAAGAAAAATTCAAATAGCAAAAATGTAACATCAGTATTTCTTAAGCAAAAATAGGCATGTTTGGTGTCTATACGTCACAAATGTTAAGACCAAAATAATGATGCTAGTAGTTTTAAATTCCCAATCAGTACAGAAAAGTTACACTAATTTAAAAGTTTTGACCAAATTCAGACATTGAAATAATGAATTTGTATGACAATGTATATCTGAATCAACCAACCAGATTTCAAGTTTTACCTTAGCAACCAAAAATTTCAGATAAATAAAATAAGACTTCTTTAACAACGGTCATTGAAGACAGACGCGTTAATAAAACGTCTCATATAATTATATTTTAAACAGTGAAAACACGTACCAGACTTAGTAAAACAAATCGATATACTTAATACAAGATATTATAATAAAGAAAGGAACATCCAGAATTTAATACAGAAGAATTGAGATCCGGGGAGAAGAAGCGAAGAAGACGTGGACCCTATCGTCGTCCTGGAAGAAGGAAGAAGAAAGAAGAGGATCTGGTGAATTTGAACAATTTATTATCTTATGTGTCAAAACCAACATTTGTGTACACGAATATCTAGGAATTAAACAAAATAAAACTACAGACACTATACTACACCAACACTAACGAACACTCAAAAAATAACACCAATTGAGTTTTACACTTTTTTGAACACCATAAAAACTTTAACGATAACTAATAAGCACCTAAACTGGTCATAACCTCTAATAATAAGTCACCAATACACGACTGCCAGTTTGCACTTTAAACACCAAAACCTTGTGATATCCTTACACTGTGAAATTTGTATTTTGATTTTAAGAATAGTATTATTTGTTTAACCGTAATCCCCGAACCAGATACGCCCTGAGATAATTTATTTTAATAGAAATAACAATCTGCATCATTCTTTTGGCCTGGCCGACTACAGAACAATATTTTTAGCTACTGTACCAACTGATAAAAGAAGACGTATAATTTTGTCATAACTGTAATTACAAACAGAAAACGAGAAGTAATTAATCAATGCTTCATTGAATAAAGGTCGTTACAAGGAAGATATCTGTTTGGTGTTATATTTGCATTATTATTACTGTGTCATTTAAGAATTACGTTAATATAGCACAGCAAACGGAGCAACTGTTGGCAACTCTGAGTGACGTCATTGGAACTGCACGCATAGTGGGAGCGAGCGGCAGAATACGAAATAATTTACCGTTCAACATATCTATTATTGGTTGTTACAAATTAACGAACACAACGGTATGGTTTAACATAATTTTACACATATATATTAAATTTGTTACAACTTGACGCATACTACGTGGAGCATAAGAACTCGTCTCTCAACATAAATTGTTACGTTGTTTACTCGCGCAAACAATATAATCTCACCTCATTTAATTATTATCGTTACATGATTGGGAGGTCAATGATCATGTACCAAGTGGCAATTACATGTTATCGATTCCAAAGAGAGACTGATCAATCGGTTAAAAATAATTTTCAACTGGATTCACATAATCAGATTGGTTCTTAGGTAACCCCTACTCATGATTTTCTACAGATAAAAAAAAGTCCTTGTCGAAGGAGGCGTCTGAACAGAACAATTCTTGTTCAAAAAACCTGAATATTTTTACAATCAAATTTATGGCCATAAACTCTTTTTACTTAAAAAACATACATTTAGTTACTAATTTTTAAAATAATTACCATCATTAATTAGGTTGAACCTTTTTATTTTGAACAGTCTGATATAAGTCCCATCTCTAAAATTTACATATCACAAAAATTATTTAAATTAACATGCTTTATATATATATCCCATAAAATAATTTTGTACTCTCATACATGCATACTACAAACATGGCTACAAATCCTTACATACCATTCCACTATACTTAACATTTTGAGTGCAATCACCTTACAAACAGTTCCACACCGAGGAACGTACTACTTTTTTTGTAAAAATGCTTGTTTTTTGAAAATTATTAAAAATTTTAATTTTAATGTAACTGCCGCACATTGTTACATTCAAAGCGGCAGTTTGAATGTAATAGTAACCACAATTACACAGATTTTGCTACAAATCTTATACCCATACATGTTTGCAAGAAAGGCCGGTACATGAGTGCTGCCGAGGAGTTTGAAGTGTATAAGGCGTATAAATTGTATCCCAAGCATTTGTTAAACGACCAGCTGAATTTTCATTCCAATACACTGTATGATACAGCATTGCAATTCTCAGAACGCCTAAGCCCCCATCACACATAGCGCACAGACAACAATGACAACAGATGGCAGTATGGATATTTACACCGCACGGTGTGCACTGTGAACTTCGCGCGCTATTGTTAATTAGTTTTTTGTGTTTAAATATGTGTTGTGTCTTAATGTGTTGACGACCTCCAACGAGTGAAACGCACCTGATGATGGAACACAAGTTCTGAAACACGTTGTTTTTACATCTTTAAAATTTATATAAGGAAGCCACAGGATGGACTAAGAAGGTAATACTTATTCATTTAGTTCATTAAAAGTATCCAGGCTTAGATATAACGACAAAAAGAAGAACATCAGCAAGAAACAGAACACATAAAAGCACTGATATAGGAACAAAGGTATTTGCAGGAGCATACTGCTGCAGAGTTGTGTTCTACTATGTGGAGGTGTGGGTGAATTACATGGTGATCTCAGTGGACAAGAGGTAAGATTATCTGTAGTAGAGAAGTGGACTGCAAATGTAAAATAACAGATTAAAACAGAAGCTGAACAGTCAATGAAAAAACAACCCTGTGTCTCAAATCAAATGGCTCAATAGATTGTTCCAAAAAAGGTAAAGTAAAAAAAAAAATACGGAAAATAAGGTAACAGAGAGAGTTACATTGACTGCAGTCATGCCTATTCATATCAAGGGCCCAACATTTCATGGAAGCACTACTGGACAACATATCTTCAGCAATTTGAAGTCGCAAGCACATACTATTGGTTTCACTTATTCTTGCTTTCAAGTATCTGCCTTAGAGCTACTACAGAAAGTATCACCTTACAGCCAGAACTCTTATGCAGAACAGTTTGAAGCAAGTATTGACTTGCTAGTTAGACTGGCCTATCATAGAGCACCAGAGACTTTCTGAATGACATTGGAGATACAGATATTTACTGATGGTGTCAGAGATAGTGAACTACAACAACTGTTACAATGGCAATACACCAGAATAGAGTGGATGCGCTTGTCTATGCTGTACAGTTTGAGGCTGCCAAGTCAGTGTCTGGTTGGGCGAATCATAAAGTGGGCACACTAACAGATTGTGACGACACAAATGATTAAGAGGAAGAATAAGAGACAGAGTATTAAAAGTTCGGCACCACAGTATGAAGGTAGAAAGTAAGGAAGACCGAAGCTTTTTAGATATGGGGAACCTGGGCGTCTACAAAGAGATTGTCGGTCCATTGTTAAGCAGTAGGGAAATGGGCAGTAGTCAGTACAACTAATTGGAGGAACGCAGCACCCAGACAATACACAAGTTATACACTTTACAAAAACAGTAGGAACTCAGCGTATTATCTAACATGAAGTACGACAAATAAAATGGTCGCAATCAATTCATTTTGTTATAGTGGTCACAAGTGCTTAAAAGAGACAGAAACAAAATATAGGGAGATAAAAAAGAATAAAAAAGATAAAGGGAATTGTAAAGAATAATAAGTATAACACCAATATAGTGGATAAAGTTATGGAAAGTATTAACATGCAAAAAACTAAAAATGAAACAAAACAAAAGAATTATGCACGGTCACTGACATATGTAGGATCACATACCAGAAAAATTATATGTTTTAAAAAATACTAGTAGATATAGCAATTAAAAAACGTGAAACAGTATTTGGTAAGATAAGAAATAAACATAGAAAAAAATCCCAATCTTACAGAGAAGCGGAGTTTATAAATTAAAATGTAAATAATGCAACAAGTGTACCTAGGTGAGACAGGATGGAAATTCGAATCCAGGTTATCTAACCAGAAACGTGGGAAAGGTAATAGAACAAAAAATGTGTTATATGTCCAAGACACTTCATAGAAGAGAACCATAAGTTTATTAATCCTTTAGAAGACTGGGAAATTTTGAAAGTAGTGAGTAACACAGTTAAAAGAAGGCTTAGAGAGGAGTTAGAAATATTGAAAGAAAGAGAGAAAAGGTTAGAAAATTTAATGAATACTAAAACTAAATGAGAAAGAATTTGAAACGTTAGGTATTAAAAAGAATGTACACAAAAAACACAAACACACATACAACACACAGAATATACTAGAAAGAAATGAAAAATTACCAATATGGCTGACTGAACTCACTAGTTAATAATAGCCAGAAAGGACTTAACTTAGCTTGTTTATGAAAATGTGTATGCTAGTGGTAGGGCAAGTGGGTATAAAGAAGTTGTCTAGGCCTATTATTGTTATTTCCGATCTGATGAAGACCTGTAAAGCTTGAAAGCTCTAATCGGAATAATTTTTCTATAGTGGTGTGCACAGTGTTAATTCTGTTCAAAACAATATGGTAATCAGGATTTTCTGCTAATCGAAAATGATGTAATATAAAAGTTCATTCAGTAATAAATGTACTTTGTTCAAAGTAGTGAGCAAGTTCTGCAGCTCAGGAAGCATATTAGTGTTGTTGCATGTCCCATCGGTGTCTCTCACATGTCTACACAGGTTTTATAATTGTTTTGTATATAAAGAGTGGCTCACAGAGTTGACTGTCTGGCAGCCATTATGGTTTTTAGTCATGTGATAGTTCATTTTGTTGATTGTAGCAAACTATACACACAGCAGAAATGCCACTACATATAAGGATTTGACAGCATATCATTTCAAACAGGTTTATCTGTCTTCATTTCAGATAATATATTGAGCTCCCACTGTTTTTGTGATGCGTATAACTTCTGCATTGTCTACGCGCTTCATTCCTCCAATTAGTTGTACCAACTAATGACCATTTCACTGCTGCTTAACAATGGACCAACAATAGTGATTATAACACAACTTTCTTAATTAAAAATACCCTATTTTTTGTTCAGAAATGTAACAACTATATAGTAAGCACACAATACAGGCTAGCAATTTTTAATATCTAATTTGTAAATATCACTATTGTTTGACGACTCGGAACACTAAGTTTTTTATAAGTAAAATCTGATGAAGCCTTCTAAAGGTGAAAGCCGGTTTAGGCTGTAAGGTAAATCTTTACAATTTTACTTATAAAAAACTTAGTGTTCCGAGTCTTCAAACAATAGTGATATTTAGTTAAGTAACGGACACGTCATGGACAACGAAATCCAAGAATCTAATTTGTGTTAAAATATTCTTTAGTTTGACCACGGCCGGATTTCAATAATTTTTTATTCCATTCTAGGCTGCTGTGTTAAAAATTTGCATTCCAAAATATTGAAATTTCTAAAGCTCACCACTACATTCAGATTTTAGTTAATATTCCCTTTGATATCCCACATGCCATATGACCAATAATCCCTTTGAATTTTTGCTATTTTATCAGAATTTTCCCTCACTTTTTGGCCCCTGGCATCCCAAAATTTTGAGATTTTTAAAAATGAAGATAAATTCATAACGGTTAAAGTTCTCTTTAATTCGATATTCCACACAGACTTTTGTGATTTTTTCCAAATTTTCACCCTCACACATTTTTACCACTCTCCCACCTACATTTTGCGGGATCAGTGTCAAAAACAATAGGGGTCTGTAGGGTAGAGTTACATACACACAGGCCAAGGTTTACAAAAATCATTTGATGTGTTGAAAAGTAATCATGAGACATACCCCAACAGACAGAAAGACAAATGCCAAAAAAAGGTCGAGTAAAAACAAAATTCGATTCATTCATTCAATCATTGATGTACTTACAATGTATTCATATTACATGTTGATAACAATCATCAACCTACCCATTGCTCACAAGGAACAAAAGTTTAGAAGACAACATTCAAGTGTTTCACTGGTATAGGAAATTCAATGTTATTGTATAAACTAACAACTGAAATTGAATCACCAACCCCAAACAACTAGCACTCAACTTGTTGGGTGACAGCACCAATGCAAGACATCTCAGGTGTCTCCATCTTTTAACCTTTTTGCTGCCAACACGTGTGAGGGGTTATGCTTTGCCCGTGTGCGATATTTTTAGCAGCAGTGTGTGTATATACGCGTGGAGCACTCTACCATTTACAAAATGGGCCGCTGTAACGTGTCGAATTTGGGTCATTTCATTTATTACGGTTATGGGGTATTTGTATTTTCATTTATTTCATTTTTTGGGATTTTGTAAAAAATACTGGGCAAACGTTATTTCCATTGGAAGGGACCATGTGGCAAGAGAACAGTTAAAACAAAGGCAAGGTGCAATTTCTGTTGTGTAACCAAGCCAAGAATTTGTATCACCCTCGAATTCTCAGAACTCTGTATAAGTGTGACGATGCACGCACTCAACGACTCAAGCGTGCGCGCTGTTGGGACGCCGCGAGAAACAAACGACGCTGTAAAAAATGGCGCTGGAGCGAACAATTTGTGACATCAACCAGCCAACTACAGGAAATGTAGTTAAGTCCCGCCTACTGCTAGTGACATCAGACTAGCCGTGTCTAGAGATCGTCGACACACTTTGCTGATATAACTACTATGTTTCATGCATAAAGTTGATAAGCCACAGCAAATCAGCTAGGAACGGTGACAAAACCAAACGAGCAGTGGTTACGAACTTCCTACCGCTCAACAAAGGACGATTCTCAGTCCTACTCTGTACGTGCCGGCCGACACCAGAGCTAAGTATGCTCTATTAAATTTCATCAGTTTTTTGATATAAAAGTGAATCAATCTCTTTAAACAAGTGACAGTGATGGAGGAATAGTTACAGAACATTCACATACAAATTTGTTGATTCAGTTTTTGTTTTTCGGGACGCTTACAACTTACCGCGGTGTGGCCACGAGGTCACTGATGAACGCGTTGCCGGCGGGGACTTTATATCATGTATTAACTCGAGTAATCAGGATAATGGGGTTTTATATTAGAATGTGAGTAGTGAGTGAAAGGCAGGCTGGGCTATCTTGAGTAAGTAATTAGTATTAGTTATATATATATAAAAGTAAAATGTAGGAACCAGAGTTGCACAACATTTGATGACATGTAAGTGTATTTGGTTAACAATAATTTCAATAGTTGATCATTAAAACTAATTATTTCTCTTCATAACGATGTGTAGAGTTAGTTATTTCGATAACCCATGAAACAATGTTTGTATCTAGCGTTCGCACGAAAGAATCCTGGCCCCAGAGAAACAAAACTTTGAAGGTAGGTGGGAGTTGTATTTATATATTTTTATATACAGTGGAAATCGGTTAACACGAAATGACGGGGACCAGTTATTTTTTTCGTGTAAACCGAATTTCGCGTTAAGCGAACAAAAAGTGAAACAAAATGAGGAAGTGAACAAATAGTGTACTGTAGATTATTTATTGTACTGTCTAGTAAAATGCAACAAATACAACCTTTTATTTATCCTCATGGTTTATTATTGTTAATTTTTCTTAAAATTATTATTAGCTGTTCTAAATTTAGTCCTATGATTTAGGTTTTCTTATAGACTACTGTATGTCTTTCAACTTTACCGTAGTTTTCGTGTTTATCTTTATTTAAAATAATCCGTTATTTTCTTTTGCACACAATTTTGCACTATTTTATTTTCAACAAATTGTTCTAATTTATCAACGTGTTCAAACATTTCACCTTCCGAGTTGCCTTCAAAATATCGACGAACACGGCTCAGCAACGAAAGCATATCGGTAGCGGTAGGAACATTTTCAATATCATTTTCCGTGTCAAGTTCGTCGTCACTATCATCACCTTCACAGTTGTCAACTTGCACTGTTTCCACGATATCGGTATCTGCTAATACGGGAGCTGTAGTTACGTTCTCGTCGACAGTCACGTACTCATTTAGAGAAATTGAAACATTTAATACAGATGACACACGATTAAACATTTCAGATAGTGTAGGATCAATTTCATTTTCTTCGGGTTGTTCAGTTTCTGAATTCAAAATGAATCGAGCATGAGCGAAACAATTTTGAATTGTTGTAGGCATGACGAGGTTCCACGCTGTTCTTAAAAAGTTACAAGCATCCAGAACATTTACACAGAAATCTTTTTTCCCCTCAATAGTGGCCAAGTATTTCCGCAGAAGTAACTTTCTGTACTGAAATTTTAAATTTTGAATAATACCTTGTTCACAAAGTTGTAGGACACTAGTCGTGTTCGGTGGTAGAAAAACAAGTTTAATTGCCATCAATTTTAGGTCACATGGGTGGGCAGGACAGTTGTCAATAATTAACACAATTTTCCTTTGAGAATTGAAATGTTTTTCTAACGAAACCAGCCATTCGGTAAACATTTTAGACATCATCCATGCTCGTTTGTTAGCTCTATATTCTACTGGCAAATTTTTAACATTTTTAAAACAGCGCGGCTTTAAACTTTTTCCTATAACAAGTAACGGAAGTTTTTCTGACCTATCAGCATTGCAACCTACCATCACTGTCACTCTCTCTTTGGACTTTTTACCACCAGAGCACTGCTCCCCTTTGAATGAAAGTGTTTTATCGGGCATACAACGGAAAAATAGTCCTGTTTCATCGGCGTTGAAAATATCCTTACGTGGATAGTCTTTTAAAATTGCAGGCAGCGTAGATTGCAACCACGATGATGTCATTTCTTGTGACACCTGTCCTGATTCGCCACAGATGTTTTTAAAGGTTATGCCATTTCGTTTTTTAAACCTTTCTAGCCAGCCAGGATTTGCAGTGAAATTTAAGTTCATCTGTTCAGCAAAAACGTTTGCTTTCTCCATCAGTAGTGGTCCAGAAATAGGAGCATATTGTGATCTTGCTTGCTTAAACCAAACAAGAAGAGCAGCCTCTAAGTTTTCGTGGTTTGCCTTACGGAAACGTTTTCTGCCTGGTTCAAACTTGCCCGACTCACACAGTTCTAAAGTTTTATCTCTAGTTTTTATAATCGTGGATAACGTCGAGTTTGGTATACCGAATGTTTTACAGATTTCTGTTTTAGTTCGAATACCCTCATTAACAGCTTGGAGGAGTTCAACTTTTTTTCTAAAGAGAGGGCACTTTGTTTACGCACTTTCTTCTCCATTTTACTTCCGGACTGCAAAAACGAAATTTACAAAAGCGTAACTTCACTTAACACGTACACGTCACACGCTTAACGTCACTTAACTGGCTGTAAAAGACTAAGAAGTTTGTACAGTAAAAAAGTAAACAGATAATCCTCACAACTGAGTAAATTTTTTACAATAAAATGTTATCGGTACTGTACCGCAAACTTTACCACCGCTGTACACGCACAGAATACAACTGAACTGAACTCACCACACCCTATAGAGTAGGTAGTTGATGTAAGCGATAACGGTTTATTTGCGGTCAATGAACAACACATTTGGTGCTGAAGGAGAGGCTATGGTTTCTCGTAAACAACGGTACACTGTATACAGTACGTACTGTAAATAGAACTTGGTACTGAAGACAAAACAAACTATGGTCACTACCTGCTCTTTCTCTTTTAGAGATGAAGAATGGATTCCTTTACATCGAAAACAAGCTTTTGGGCGTACTTGTGTGGCTTTATTTTGTATGCAGTTACTTAGAAGCCAGCCAAAAAAAAAATATTTTAAACAAAAATTTTTCGTGTTAACCGATATTTTTCAGGTAAACCTTTCGTGTTAACCGTACAAATAATACACTGTACATAACAAACGGCGATCGGTACCCGAGTGGTATTTCGTGTTAACCGATATTTTGTGGTAACCGTTTTCGCGTTAAACGATTTCCACTGTATTTATTAATGAAGTTGAATAGCACAAGTGGCTTCCGATACAGGGACAGTTTTTATTAATTAAAAAACTACATTAGTAAAAACCGTACCTACAGAAAAGATACAAACATGTTTTTGGGGTTAGCGGAATAAAACAAAAGTGCGTTATTAACGCAAAATTGGTTATATAATACATTATATTGATTATATTATATTTACACACAAGTATCAAGTATAAAATAAGAAATGGCAGATAACAATGAAGTCAGCTTATCTGACAGTCAGACCGAGAGTCAAGTAAATGCTGACTCCGGTATTCAAACAGAATTAACGTCAATAAATGAGTATAACGTAGAAGTATCTGTACTTAGCACACCGGGAGCGATATCAACTCCCGTAACAAGTAAAGCAAAAGAGTTGTCACTGGACGATCTATTTAATTTCATGAGAACCATGTCTAGTGATATTAACGTAAAATTTGACGTGCAAAACAGTAATTTTAATAAAAAATTTGATATACAGAATGACAAGTTTGATGCAATTGACAAAAAATTTGAGAGTCGTTTTAATATTAATGACGAGAAATTTGAGATTTTAAGTAACGAATTCAAAGAACAGAAAATAAAATGCGAACAGCAGAATATTAAAAATGATATTATTTTTAATGAAATTAAACAACAGAATATTCAGTTGCAGCAGAGTATTAGTGTAAAATTTGATGGTTTAATAAATGACATACAAGAAAAGAATAAATGTCTAGAAAATGCTAATGAAATAAAAAATAGTTTGAATAAAGTAGAACAGAGTAAGAGTAATACAAGTGAAAGTTGTAATGGCAATGTTGTATTAGATAAAGAGTTAACAAATGATGACGATGATGTAATTGAACATGTAGTATCGCAGAGTACCGATGAGTTTGCAGAAAGTGATTATGAGATGTTAATGTGTGTTAATGAGTTAGAGAGAGAGCGGAAAAATAGTATAGTGGTAGAATGTGGGCAGAGGGTAAATTTTTCCTTTATTTTTCCTGAACCAGAGTGTTCACAAGCATTGTTTAAGAAGGGCAAGAGACCCGTATTAGTAGAGGATTTGAAGTGTTTATTTTTGTTGTATAAGGTTTTACCCTGTCTGTAATAATTTTGAGAGTGTGATTTGGTATTGTGATGAGAGCGATTTAAATAGAGAATTGTATGTTAATAAAGAAACAGAATTGTATGAATTGAAGAGAGAGTATGATGAATGGAAAATAAGGTTAGAAGTGTGTCTAGATAACAATGATTTAATTGACAATAAAAAATTAAATAACACAATAATGAATATGATTACTGATGGAGACTTAACAAATGTACTTAACGTTGTCTGGTTTTATGATTATTTCGGTAAGATGAATGAATTTGGTTTTTTTGGTTACAACACACAAAACAGTAATTTGTGTGCGAATGAAATTGAACAATGTTATATAAAACCAAGGTTAATCTATGACGATGGAGGCTAAACTATAAAACAATAAAAGACAGTTATAAACATTTTGTTTTGTGGATTTGACATGGCAGATTTGGACAATGAAGTGCGGAAAAACTGAACAGTTAATAACTAAAGTTTGTAAATAATTGTAGTGAATTTATTTGTGTGCATTGTAGAATGTTGAGTAAGTAATGTGTGTACGTAAGATGGTTGTTGCAATAATAATATTAAAATATTTGCAATTTAAATAAATATCAGAATCAATTTTGAAAAACAGTAATTGACTAATTGCAATTGCTTGGTAGCTATGTAGTTCGTATTTTCAATAATTGGTATTTTAATTTAATTAAAACAATTTGATGTTTTAAATATTTTGATTGATTTAAAAGTTATATAATTGAATTTTTTTTTAAGGTAAATTGTTTTACGAGATTTGTGAAGTTGGTAATTAAATGATAAATTGTTTGATTTAAACTAATATTTGCGTTAAATGTTTCAGTGGTGAGGTGAAAGTATTGGGGTGTAGGGGGTAGATGTTTTGTGTATATCATGTTAAACGGACTGTAAGTATAGAACTTACAGTATGAATCATGTATAATAAAAATGTTTACAGGTAACTAAGATTTTAATTCAATAGTGAGATTATTTGAAATAATTGTGTTCAATAAAAATGATAATTAAAAAATTTAATAATAACTGAAAAATGATATATACCAATTATTAATAATAAATTTTGAAAATTTTAAGAAAGTCCAATGGTAGAACGTTATGAATGAGTTAAATGATTATTGATGAAAATATTATATTAGAATGTATATAAAAATTTAATTAGTTAGTTATTAAGGTGCTATTGCGGGGGTGGCCTGTGCTCTCGTAGATAGTGAAATGGGTTGGGGGTAACAGAGAGTGTTACCCCCATCGGAGGCCGAAATGGCGAAAATGTGCGAGACACCTTTTCGTGCAAATTAAATTTGCACACGGATAGACTCTCGTGTCGCACATACTAATGATGAAGTAGAGCAGGCATTGAACTGCAAGTTAGATTTCCCCGACTTTTCGGGCGATTACTCCCTTACCAGCACTAATCGTGGATTTGGCTAGCGGCCAGCTATGGTCATACCAAGTCCCTTGACCATAGCTGACTTGAAATTGGTATATAGTAGAAATTAAATGGGGGTGAATTTTAGGGGAAATCCAGGCACTATGGAACAGCGGCTACCACTCTGTTCGAGTAGGAACAGCAAGGCCAGGTGGTAGACCCGTTTAAGGGCGTTTAATTATAGACAAGAGTATGTTGATATTCAGACGTTAAAATGTAACAGCTGAAACAAAGACACGGAGAGGTCAAACTACTCCAAAATATGCCGTCTTTGTGAAAGTGAAAAGACGCCACAGTCTTACATAATTTGCAATAGAGTGTGTGGATGGGAGGTGACTCAGGTGAGACACGAATTTAAATTTTATGACATGAAAAATTGCTAACTCAAATTTTGATCCAAGAGAAATGCTTGTGTTCTATTTAAATAACTATACGCTCAGACATTCAATATAAGGTGTTCATTCCATAATTTTAAATGTATTATTTTAGTGTCATACGTTAGATATAGGTATTGATAAAAATATGTGTTTTCATTATGTGTGTATTTTTGAACCTAAGTAAATAATTAAACCGTCTGGCAGGCGGTTAACATGAATTATCAGAATCAGAGAAATGGGAAACAAGGAGGTGAGAAGTAAGGAGAAATAAATATATATAGATTTCATGTAATTTGTTCAAGTTTGAGATGTGTTTTCATTGTGTTAGGGATATCAGCTGATCAGCAATAAAACGTCACTGGTAAAATGGTTTATAAATATTCCAAGTAATTAATGTTTAATGTAGTGTATTAAGGTATTACAGATGCTATTGAAATAATGAGAAAAGTAATTTAATGTGGTAAGATTTTAAAGGAATTGTCAGAAATAATAAAAGATAGTTGTGGGTGATGAATATTTTATGGGACATATAGATCTGTCCAAGTTGAAGTCAAAGTTAGAGTTGAAATAGTAGAGAGGAGAATAATGTAATGTTGTTTTGAATTAATGTATGTTAGAGAGTTTTAAGAAGTATTGATGTTGACACAGTAGTAATGGAGAATCTATGTAGAGTTTTGAGTGATATATTGATGTTTATAATTAATGATGTTATTTTGTTGTAGTTGTAGTAAGGTAATGAGATTGACATTTTGGGGATGGCAATTTTGTAGTAGGGGGTAGTGTAATGTAGGAGTCCGCAACATAATGATAGTTTGGGACAGGATGGGATCGATTTAGTGGGGACGGGGGCACCTCAGGTAGCATCCAGGGACCAGATAAAGGGAAATGAGTTTTTGGGGGGGAACACGTATCCTAAATACAAAGGGTTGGAGAATATTTTTTTTATATATAGAGAGAAGGTGGCGATTTGAGTTTAATGATAAGTTGGGTTTAGAGATTGATGGGATAGATATTTTGATAGAGATGGGTGTCATGGGAGTTGAAGTTGTTAGAGGTTAGAGTCAGAGGTAGAAAGATTATATATGTATACAGATCAAGTAGTAAATTAAATGAGATAAATGTTTAAATCACCCAAAGTAATGTAGAATAAAATTGTTAAATGAAGAAAGTTATAGTTGAACATATAAAATTTTCATCTTGAAACCAGTGACAAAGTTTGATGGAATTTGGAAAATGTAAAATTAAGAATTGTTTATTTTAAATAATGTGAATGTCAATTTGCCTATTATGTACAATAATATTTTGTTATTTTAAATGTTTTGTTTTATTATGTTTTGTGTTTCAAGTAGGATGTTACAGATGTCAAATGTATTTTCAGATAGAAATTGTACATAACGTATGTGGGTCAAGGTTGTGCACTTGACCTAGTTTTGATCAGCTGAGAGTGAGGTCATGTAAGTTAATAGCAAGGAAGTCAATTCAACTTTTGTTTTTGATCAATTTAAACAAATTTTAAATAATTTCTATATGTAAAGGAACCCTTTAAAAAATTAAAATTTTTTTTTAATTTTAAAATGTTTTGGAAAATTTTTTTTTTAAAGAAAAAAAATTTATTTTGCGCCTGCCAGCTAATGAATAATTTTAAGCTTTGATTATTTGTGTATTAACCATGTTTATTTTTATTGATTTATTGTATTGACTGGTATTGTTAGACTATAAGTATTCACATGTTAGGTTACGGATATGTTTAATTAGAAGAAATGTTTAAATCAACTTATTTTAAATAAATAATAAAAACAGAAAACAATAAAGAGAATAATTTAGAATTTATACAAAATTTATGATTCAATTTTACCTGAAAACAACCAATGGGTTGTAATTTAAATAACTTTTGGAAAAGTTTTCAATTTTATGATATGAAATGTCAGTATGTAATGTGAGTGTGTGTGAGCCCAGTATCTGCTAAAGGCAGCCCAGCTTGCATACAAGGGGAAACATATCGGTGGAGGATCTGGCATAATCTAAGCCAGGGATTGAGGATTTTGGGGGGTAGCATGTTAGAAGGTGAGGTGTGCTGTGGTACTTGTCTGTTCGATTTTTCGGTGTTGGGATCTCTTACAGAGAAGTCCAGTGATCTCGTTCAGATGCGTCCATAGTCGCCAAGCCAGGGGGGTCATGTACCCATGAAGTATAAGAACAAGGGGGTTGTTGGCACCAGTTCCTCACCGGTCCTCTTAGGGGTTTTATCAATGAGATTTCTTCTGTTTTGGACAGCGGAATTCTCATTGGGGGGGGGGTATTGTAACGTGTCGAATTTGGGTCATTTCATTTATTACTGTTATGGGGTATTTGTATTTTCATTTAGTTCATTTTTTGGGATTTTGTAAAAAATATTGGGCAAACGTTATTTCCATTGGAAGGGACCACGTGGCAAGAGAACAGTTAAAACAAAGGCAAGGCGCAATTTCTGTTGTGTAACCAAGCCAAGAATTTGTATCACCCTCGAATTCTCAGAACTCTGTATAAGTGTGACGATGCACGCACTCAACGACTCAAGCGTGCGCGCTGTTGGGACGCTGCGAGAAACAAACGACGCTGTAAAAAATGGCGCTGGAGCGAACAATTTGTGACATCAACCAGCCAACTACAGGAAATGTAGTTAAGTCCCGCCTACTGCTAGTGACATCAGACTAGCAGTGTCTAGAGATCGTCGACACACTTTGCTGATATAACTACTATGTTTCATGCATAAAGTTGATAAGCCACAGCAAATCAGCTAGGAATGGCGACAAAACCGAACGAGCAGTGGTTACGAACTTCCTACCGCTCAACAAAGGACGATTCTCAGTCCTACTCTGTACGTGCCGGCCGACACCAGAGCTAAGTATGCTCTATTAAATTTCATCAGTTTTTTGATATAAAAGTGAATCAATCTCTTTAAACAAGTGACAGTGATGGAGGAATAGTTACAGAACATTCACATACAAATTTGTTGATTCAGTTTTTGTTTTTCGGGACGCTTACAACTTACCGCGGTGTGGCCACGAGGTCACTGATGAACGCGTTGCCGGCGGGGACTTTATATCATGTATTAACTCGAGTAATCAGGGTAATGGGGTTTTATATTAGAATGTGAGTAGTGAGTGAAAGGCAGGCTGGGCTATCTTGAGTAAGTAATTAGTATTAGTTATATATATAAAAGTAAAATGTAGGAACCAGAGTTGCACAACATTTGACGACATGTAAATGTATTTGGTAAACAATAATTTCAATAGTTGATCATTAAAACTAATTATTTCTCTTCATAACGATGTGTAGAGTTAGTTATTTCGATAACCCATGAAACACATGTTCGTATCTAGCGTTCGCACGGAAGAATCCTGGCCCCAGAGAAACGAAACTTTGAAGGTAGGTGGGAGTTGTATTTATATATTTTTATATATTTATTAATGAAGTTGAATAGCACACCGCAATAACAGTTATACATGTCATTTACTGCAAAGATAACACAATCTCAAAACACTCAACTGTCAATTAGCAAATATAGATAAAAAATAAACTCGCCACACCAACAATTACATTTATTGCTAACGACAAAGATTACACAACCTGAGCAACACTCAACTATCAATTGCAGATGTAACTAAAAGGAACACGCCACAACAAGAAATATACATATCACTTAATGGCAGCATTTACAAAAACTCATCTGCAAATTATCTCAATTTTTACATGACACCAGACACTCTGAATGAACTGACTTTGTTTCAAAACCTAACTCATAACTAAAGACAATTCGTTGACCTTGTACGCACAATGCTTGTTCCGTGTGTCACAGCCATAGGCGTACTAAACCGTTCTGAGCACTTTACCGATTTAAAATGACGTGCGACTTACCACATCCGGAGCATCATACTGACATAAACATTTCGTGTGTATACACACCCAGAGCACGGGAAAGGCTAAGACTGAATCTAATTTTCAACTATAAATGTTCAACTTCAAAAATACTTTGTTAATAAAGTGACCACCTTCAAAGGAAGACTGATCTACCATGAATCTCACTTGTCTCACCTACTTGTAGATGGAAGACTGATTGTATATTAAAAAAAAATACTTTACCTCTTGTGTATTCATTTCTTTTTCCACTTCTTCTAAAAGAATTTCATCCTTTATAATTGTAGTGATGCCTTCCAAATTCTGTAACAAAATAAATATAAATACAGTAGACTCCTGACTATCCGGCCTAATGTGGCGGAAGGGCAGGCCGGATAACAAAAAAGCCGGATAGGCCAGAGTTCTATAATTACTCACTTCCTGCCCCACCCATACCATCAAATCACAGTTTTTATACCAAAACCCGTTCTTATTCATATTTTCTGATGTCTTAGTACAGTCCTTTACTTTATAAATGTTTGTTATGTACTGTACTGTATGTTTTAAAAATTTATTACAGAAAAAGGAAGTCCAGGAATAAAAATATTGTATACACATTTTAAGATACATTTATTAAGGTCTAACTTAATTGCAGGAAACATAAAATGATGTACACTGTACAGTATAAATACATTCAATTTTAAAATAAACAAAACATTAACGTAAAACGTAGGCTTAATTCTTAAAAAATTATTTAAACTTATTTTACTGTTCATTGATAAATGATTACACATATGCGTAAAATCCTAAGATAAAAGAGTGAAAACTTAGTTTTTTTGTTTTTGAAAAAGCCCTTGATAGACTGCTTATCTGATTTAGCCCTCTTCCGCGATGCAATGTCCCTCCACTTACGCAACCAGATGATATCAGCTGGTGTCGCTTCCTCCTGCTGACTAATGTACTCCAGCGCTGCCTCAATCGTCTTGAACCCTTCCGAATGTGGGATGAGATTTTTCCTGTCATCTAAAGATGCCTCCTACTCCTCTTCTTCTATTTTGTCTCCCAGTGTCAAAATTTGCACACTGCCTTTATCTGTTATTTCATCAACTTTGTCGTTTGCCATCCATTCTCTAATGTCCTCTGCATTGACATCGTCACACCCCGGTACTTTTTCTAGCAACGAAACAAGCTTATTGTTTTCATCTTCCACTTCGGTTTCACACACAGGTTCAAGGTTGAAATGTCCACCTTCATGGTTCAAAAGAATTTTCCAAGACCTTACAAGTGATATATTTGGAAAATCTCTTCCCATGTTTCGGCCAACCACCTTATGGCATCTAAGTAGAAGAGTGGGGGGGGTGAATCCGCGCTTTTCATGTTCCAACTTGTGTTTTGCACAAGGCACGTAGGTTCAAAAATAGGCCGGATAGTACAGGGAGGCCAGATAGTCGAGTCTACTGTATAAATATCTGCCCTAAAATAAAAAATAAATTATTTTTCCAAATGAAATGCGGCCGTTTTAACAAACTGTAAACATTTACTGCAACTGTTCAAATTGGTCACACATGCGCGTGCGTGCGTGAACACGCACACACACACATTTCAAACACTTTTTGCTACAGTCTATTTCTTGATGCATATATAATTTATTTAATATTTATAATTTCTTTACATCAAGATGTTATAGCCTATTTATAAATATACAAACACAAAACTAAACAAACTAATACACAAATCAATACAAAACATGACACAATTTTCAAAGTACTCAACATCGAAAACACTCAAAAAGTTAATATATACACAACAATCACACACAATAATTTATTTATTAAATACCCTTATACCATATTGGTGTCGGGTTACATCAATATTGATAAGTACATCAACTACACTCTATATACAAATTTTTTCCATCTTATTCTATCCACTGACAATGTCTTCGCTTCCCTCCAGCCTAAGCCTCTTTCTATCAAAATGTTTCCCATCATTCCATCCCAAGTCAGTCGCGGTCTTCCTCTCTTCTTTCTCCCCCGATTTTGCCTCCCAAAACTGTTTTACCATTCTATCACTATCCATTCTCTGCATGTGTCCCCACCAGCATAGTTGTCTCTGTTCAATAAAATCCAGAATCGATATCACTTCCAGATCCTCTCTTGTTTGTGTATTCCTAACTCTGTTCTTCCTTGTTACTCCTACTACTCTCCTAAGATATTTCATTTCTGCCGCCTGGATTTTACTTTTTTGGCTTTTGGATAGCACCCACGTCTCACAGCCGCATGTTAAAACCGGTCTATATACTGTTTTATACACACTCATTTTTGTTTTTCTTGATACCTCCTTCTTATTTATAAATCTATTGTTTAATGCATAGTAAACTTTTATTGCCTTTTCAATTCTTTCATTTAATGCAGCTTCTTGTTTTCCATTACTGTCTATTATAACCCCTAGATATTTGAATTGTCTGACCTGTTCTATCTTCACTCCTCCAATCTCTATATTTATTATTTTCTCCCCCATTACCATTACCTTTGTTTTGGTCTTATTTATTTTCATCCCTTTTTCCTGGAGAACTTCATTCCATATATTCAAATTACCCTATAATACCCTTTCACTGGTACCCATTAGCACTACATCATCCACAAAAGCCCCTTCTGCTACTTCTATACTTCACAAGTTCCTGTATCCAACATGCATTTTCTTAACCTTCAGTGAACACTTCTTAATAATATCGTCCATATACAAGTTGCATAATGTCGGACTCAGTCCACCTCCTTGTCTTAATCCATAGTTTGTTGTAAATCCTAATGACCTCATATTTTTACCAATTACATAATTAACATTATTTTGGTATAACCTCTGTACTACCTTAATTATTTTACTCCTTATTCCTCTATTTTTTAAACTTTCCCATATTTTTGCTCTAGGCACACTATCGGAAGCCTTCTCAAGATCAATAAAAGCCAAACATACCAATTTATCTTGTTGTATCGACTTCTCAGCTACCTGTTGCAGAGTAAAAATGTGATCTTGCCCACTTCTCCCTGATCTAAAGCCAGTCTGCGATTCCTCCAAACTATTTTCTAAAATTGGGACCAATTTATTATTAATTATCTGCTCATAAACCTTAACAATTGTATTTAACAGATTGATACCCCTATAATTATTACAATCTCTTGCGTTACATTTCTTAAAAATAGAAACTATCAATGCTTCCTCCCATTCTCTTGGTATCTCTACACTTGTCCACGCTTTACTGATAATTTCTAAAAGTGTTTCTTTCCCCTTTTTCCCCATATTCTTTATCATTTCTGCTGTAATTCTATCTGTTCGAGGTGATCTCCCACTTTTAAGCCCTTTAATCACTACTTCTAATTCATGCATCGTTATTTTTTCTTCTGCAACTTCACCATCCTCTCTATCTTCTTATGATCATCTTTGTTGATTTCCTTACCACCTAGTAATCCTTGAAAGTATTCTTTCCATCTATTCATTATATCGTTTCTTTCTATCAGTATTTTCCCATTAGCATTATATATACATATATCATTCTCAGTTTTTTCTTTTCTAAAAGATTTCAATACTCTGAAGAAAAGCTTTTGATTTTCCCACCTATCTCTTTCCAATTTTTCTCCAAAATCTATCCATGCACTCTCTTTCGCTTTTCCAACTAATTCTTTAGCAATTTTTCTTTGTTGCTTATATGCTTAATAGTTATCCACAGTTCTATTAGCTGTATACTTTTTCTATTCCCTTTTCTTCCTTTTAATCTGCTCCTTTATTTCATTAGTCCACCGTACCGTCTGTTTTCTTTTATTATTCATTATAGTAACACCACAAACCTCCACTGCTGTATCTATAATGATATCTTTCATTATTCTCCAGCCTTGGTGTATATTAGCATGTCTTATATTTTCACTTACCTTTTGTAATTTTTGCTCGATCACATCTTTAAACCTATTACTTACATCTCTACTTTTCAGTTTATACGATCTGATAGATTTATATTCTATTATTCCTTCTCTGTTGTATATCTGTTTTTTATCTAATTGTTCTTTACATTTGGTCATTACTAAATAATGGTCGCTATATATTTCTGCACCTCTTCAGACTCTAGTGTCCATTACCATTTTCCTACTGGTCCTTTTAACTAGTATATAGTCAATTATCGACTTCTCTCCTCTATTTGGTTGTTCCCTTGTGAATTTATGTATATCTCTGTGCTGATAAAAAATGTTCGTCACAATAAGATCATGTAATAAGAAGAAATCCAACATTCTCCTACCATTATTGTTTCTCATTTCTTCTCCATATATTGCTATTACTCTTTTATATATCTCATCTCTTTTACCCACTCAACTGTTAAAGTCACTGATAATACATGATATATGATTAGTTAAAACTTCCGGGCTGAAAGGCCGTGGTCGATTGCCTGATGTATTGGAGCTAAACGTTTCGGCCGCACCACCGGTGGTCATCTTCAGTAGCGAAAAATTGTGTTCGAATAGATGACACGCCGAACACGTCCCCAATGAACTGGGAACAAGCAACAGTGAGTTACGGCCACGATGCCTCTATTTATAACTTTTTGGCCGCTTAAGGTGTATCACGTGGACCAATGAGAAGCCAGCTCGTCATTCTCGATTCTGATTGGCCATGGAAAATAAACCATGCCAGACACTATTTAAGGAGATGCTTTCACTACGGCGGTTCATTGCGACGGACGCATTCTTATGAATATGGATGGACTCCAGATGCAGGCGAGTGAAGTAACCCCGGACAGAAGACAACACGCGGGCTTCATCAAACATCACCCGGTGATCGTCATGGGAAAGAGCGTGTTCAGCAACTGCGGACTTTTCCGGCTGGCCCAGGCGGCAGTATCTCTGATGTTCAGAGAGGCGCGTCCGGACACTACGCTTCGTGGTGCCTATGTAGACCTGGCCACACGTACACGGAATACTGTACACCCCGCACGACGAGAGTGGATCCCTGGCGTCTTTCACCGGTCGCAAGAACTGTTGGATCTTTTTGGTTGGCTTGAAGATCGTCCTGACGCCCTGCTTACTCAGCAACTTGCCGATGCGGTCAGTCACGCCACGGATGTAGGGCAAGACAGCAGAGCCAACAACCTCAGGCGACACCGACTCGTCCGGCCTACCAGATCTTCTCGGCCGGGCAGCTCTCCTAACCTCCGCAGCAGAATAGCCATTGGACTGCAGTGCTTCCTCGAGATGCCGAAACTCATCTTCGAGATACTGGGGCTCACAGATTCTTTTTGCCCGGTCTACCAGTCTTCAGCACCGCCCTCTTCTGCCTAGGATGATGATTGGAGGACTTGTGCAGATATCTGTCGGTGTGCGTTGGCTTCCTATAAACTTTATGTCCCAAGCTGCCATCGGTCCTTTTCAGGACCAACACATCCAGAAAAGCCAATTGATCACCACTCTCGCGCTCCATCATAAACTGTATGCGCGGGTGCACAGCGTTCAGATGTCCAAGGAAGCATTCCAACTCTTCGTCCCCATGGCTCCAGACCACGAAAGTGTCGTCCACATACCGCAACCAACACTTCGGCTTCAGAGGCGCAGGATGAAATTGCCAACTCTTCAAATTTCTCCATGTAGAAGTTTCCAACCACAGGGCTGAGAGGACTTCCCATCGCGACGCCATCCAACTGTTCATAGAAGCCGCCATTCCACTGGAAGTAGGTCATTGTTAGGACCTGCCGGAATAAAGCAGTGATGTCCGCCGAGAACAGATCACCCAAATACCCTAAGACCTCCTGAACAGGAACCATGGTGAAAAGAGAGACCACATCAAAACTCACAAGAACGTCGCCAGGCTCCAGCACCAACTCCCGGATCCTCTGGAGGAAATCAGAAGAGTCCCGGACGAAAGAATCCGTCTGCCCGATGTGCGGCTTGAGCAATCCAGTGAGGTGCTTAGCCAAGTTGTAAGTAGGCGAGCCAATAGCACTGACGATGGGCCTCAGCGGAACGTCCTCCTTATGGATCTTCGGTAAACCATAGAGACGAGGGGGAAGGGCCTCCGAACACCGGACGGCCGTCTTCACATCAGGCGCCAGAGAAGATTGCTTAACCAAAGAATCCGTTTTTCTTAGAACAGTAGTAGTTGGATCTTTGTTCATCCTCCGATAAGTGGCCGGATCTAATAAACCTTCAATCTTCCGCTGGTAGTCTTCGGTGTTCAAGACCACAGTGGCGCTCCCCTTATCCGCTGGCACAATGACAATGGATTCATCCCTTTTCAATTCCCTCAAGGCTCGCAACTCCGCCGACAGAAGATTGCATTTTGGCGGAGCGGCCCTTCTAAGGGCCCTAGAAGCTTCCAATCGGATTTCATCTGCCTGGTCTCGGGGTAGTCCTCGGATGCCTGCCTCCACGCTCGCAACTATTTCTTCCACCGGTACTGTCTTCGGGGTAACCGCAAACTTCTCACCTTTGGCTAACACCGAGGTCTCATGTGGTGTTAGTTGACGGTTCGATAGATTCACAACCATCCTGTCCATCCTGTCACGATCTAGTACTCTTCCCCTGATGTTCTGGGAACCAAACCGCTCGAATTTGTCACGCTGTCTCTGGCTGATACTGGCATAACACGACTCGAAGGCATTATATGTGAGCCCATCCAACATCTCCCAATCATGTCGTTGGAGGGAACTGCTGAGATGTAAATGCAGCTTCAACAGGTCTTGATCATTTAGTGGCACTGTTGGTTGTCACTTTCCATCTTCTTACTATTTTCCTCAATTTTCTTATTGGTATCTCCAATTTTATTACACAATTCTTCCTTCATTTCCTTATTATTCTCCTCCATTTTCTTACTGTTCTCCTCCATTTTCTTACTGTTCTCCTCCAATTTCTTACTGGTTTCTCCGATTTGGTTACTCATTTCCATCATCACTCTCATTATGGTTTCCTGAAAATTAACATCCCCTACTTGTGTATTGTTCTCGGGCTGTTCCTTTTGTTGTGTAGGTTTGTTAGGTTCTGCAGGAGGTAGTAACATCTCTACATCTTCCACTGGTGTCGCCTCCGTGTCTTCCATACTAATCTCCTTTTCTGCTTCTCCTGCTCTCCTCTTTGATGTTGTTCGTTTGTGCATTTCTGTTGTTTTATTTAACCTATATCAGCCGCCACCTAAAATTAGGAATTGAATTTTGTTATTATTTTATTATTTATTTGCCTATTGTTTCCCTAATTACAGCCTCACAGGTTGGACGCCAATTTGTAACTAGACGTGATTATTCCCCACTGCTGGGTTCGCCAATCTATTACCCTTCAGGACTTACAGGTTCTTTATGCCTCACCTTGGATGTGTCAAATTACCACAAGACGGGTTTTAAATTAATTTATCCCTCTCTTTGTGTACATCCATTAGTAAACCTTGTTAATTCTATATAAATAAAAACACATGGAATAGTATCTGGTAATAATAATAATATTGTATTTTTATTCAAAAAAATTTCTATAGTCTATTCAGTGTAACTATTAATATAATTTATAAATCTCAGGGTCGATTCTCTTCTCTTTGTTTATATTATTTTTAGGTTATTTTGGCTGATATAAAGGTTCAGTAATTATCAAGAAAAAACAAGTATAGAAAGTACATTACATTACAAACAATAATAATAATGAATAATATAAATTAAGTATTAATTGTAAGAATATATATACGTTACACAATATTATTAGTTCAGTTTGGTTTCACACAGCCTTCTGGTATCCGTGATGGAAAATTCCAATATCAGTTTGTTTATGTTGTCCAGATGACTGAATCCATTTCTTTTGGTGTTCAATATATGTTTATTTTCTCCTGTTAGTTGTCCGAAGCCTTATGGTGGAATATTAGGATTGAAGTCCAGTGTCCTGTTATTAAGTTGATCCAAGTGTAGTTGTTCCTTCTGGTTGTTGGATCAGTAATGTTTTAAAGGTGATTTGTTTATGATATTTCGTTATCTGCTCCAATTTTATATTCTGTTATAGTTTGATATAAGGTTTTTTACTTTCTATTATATTATTTTTTTAATAATATTCATATGTTTTGTATAAATAATTAGCTTGTTTTCAGAATTTTTACATTTAACTCTCCTTCTTGGCTTATTATTTTCTAATAATAATCAACAACATTCTTTTTCTCTCTTTTGGTTTCCTGGATACACATAAATACTCTGGTCATATCTGTTCAAATTGAGATTTAGTTGTCATAGGATATTGTTTTTATATAATACATTATTTTACCTTCTACATACAAGTTGCTTTTTAGTTATTACATCATAATACTTAATACAATCTACATATTATTTTATCTGACAAAACTATGAATAATTTTAATATCAAATATTATAGTTATTTGTAATTTGACAAATATTTTTGAATAATTTATTATTTACTCAACATAATCATCTAGGCCTATGTTGACTGGTTATATTTTTATATTGGAAGGCTCATAATCAATCCTGCTTACACTTGTTTTATATTAATTAATTTTTTAAATATAAACAAACTATTAATTAACAATTATATTTTAATTACTATAATTCCCTTCAGGGCTTAACTGAATGCACACTTTTAAACCATTGTCTGTGTGATCAATATCTATTAAACTTTAATAACTCAAACACTAATAAAGAAAAAACTAAATGTTAATGTTAGTATCATCTGGTACTATGGATTAGTAATTCATTTCATTAAATAATTGTTTATAATTACTATCCACTCACAGTTCTTCTTAATTGAATATCACTGTATTTCACATCCTCTTACCAATTATTTACACTTGTTTATATTACATTTATAGCACATCTTAATTACATTTTACTTTTACTTCTAAATTTGTATTGTATTTTATATGACTTTCTAATTGATTCACTCATTATTCATTAAATTTATTATCATTATTTATTTGTTTATGGACTACTCCAAATCTAACTGGGTACTGTCTTATATAGTATATTAATCTGTCATAGTAATGTCTGTTGTAGGACTTTTGGTTTTGAAATAGGTTCACACTTTTATTTATTATTGTTTCTTCCTTCAAATTATTTTGATTTCGATTTGTTTAGATAACTTGTTGTTATTGTTTGCTGATGTCTTCAACAGTTGAAGTATCTGATATTATGGTATTAATATTGCTTGGTGATAAGATTGACATTTATTAAACAAATTCTTAATTATTATAAGCAAATTGAAACCTACTTTTCTTGTCGATACCAATTATTTTCTTCTTTATCTCTGGAGTTTATTTATTTGTATTGGTGGCTTTAACGAATTGTAATTCTTGAGTTTTTTCTCTTGGTTCATTGTATATTTTATTTCTATATTCCATTCTTTTATTAAAATTGATTCCATACTAATGTTAAATGATTCCCCCTATATTAATATGGTATTATGAATGAATATCGGCGTTGAGTGGCCCTTTTACGTCCAATTGCTCATCCGAACATTCACATACCTGGTACAGTGCACATTGGCTGCTGCCCATAAAATAATTCTAAAGTGGCGCCTTAGCTTCCTCACTCTATAAATAAAATAATTATAAATCTTATCATTATACACATCATTGGAATCTTTTATCTTCTGAATATTTTTTCTTATTCTAAATTGCCTTCCAATAACTCCATTTATTTATTATATTCAATATTACTGTTGGTATATTTCTTAAGTAGATATCTTTCTCTTTTATATAACTTCACTTCAGAATTCAATGATTTATTAGCCTTAATGTCATTCACCTTTGTTATTCAGTACCTCTTGCAATATAGTAGTTTTAATTATCCTTCTATTATTCTATTTCTTTTTATACTGCAACTCTTCTTCAGCAAGTTCATTTTCTAATTAGTTTATTGAATTTCTCTTATGCTTTTGTCATTAATATTGTGCTCCATTATTATTATTATTATATTACTACATATACTATTTAAGCTGGATTTAAATAGATGCGCTTATTTCTTTTAGAATTTTGGTGTCGTTACAGTATCTATGTTGGTGTAGCTGTGGTTTTTTGTGTGTATGTGTGTGGCAAACGCGGAACGTTTATTGTTGCTGGATAAAGCTTGTAGGTGTTCAGAGTAACGAGATGAAAAAGATCTTCCCGTCTGCCCTATGTAGAAACTATTGCAGTCATTACAATTTAATTTGTAACCACCTGTTTTGTTGTATTTGTCTAGGTCCATGTTTGTATCATTGATGTGTTTTTTGATGGTATTGTTTGTTCTGTATGTTATTTTGTACTTGTGTTTTCTGAATGTGTTGGTGAGTTTGTGTGTGTTGGAGTTATGGTATGTGAGTGTGATGTATTTAGTTTGTAGTGTGTTGTTGGTATTTTGTGTTTTGTTGTTTTTGTTTATGATGTGTTTGTGTAGTTTGTTTATTAAATTAGGGCTTTATCCGTTTTTATTGCTATGTATTTGATTGTGTTGAGTTCGTCATTATAGTCCTGTTTGCTTAATGGTATTTTAGTTAGCCTATGGAGCATATGGTTGAAGGCCGCATGTTTATGTTGTGTTGGGTGGTTTGATGTGTTGTGTATAACCATGTCTGTTGTGGTTGGTTTTCTGTATATTTTATACGTGTGTGTATTGTTAGTTTTGTTAATTGTTAGGTCCAGAAAATTTATACTATTGTTTTGTTCAATTTCCAGTGTAAATTTTAGTTTGTGGTGTATTGTGTTTACGTATTTGTGGAAGTTTTCAACCTGTCTTGTGTTGCCATTGAATAAAAGTAATATATCATCTACATACCTGTGCCAATAAATGATTGTGTTGGTGTATTTGTTGTTGTTTATTATGTGGCTCATTTCTATGTTGTGTATATATATTTCAGCCAGTATTCCTGATATGGGGGATCCCATCGGGAGACCGTCTGTTTGTGTGTATATCTTGTTGTTGTATGTAAAGTAGTTTTGCGTCACAACAAATGTCACAACAAAAAAATAACAAACCTCACAACACGCACAATAGAAACAATACCTGAACCGACACACAAATTCCACACACACACATTAAACACAACTGACATTAATTTCACAACTGATGAAATGGATTTATTAAACAAAGAACTAAAACATAATCTGAAAAACAGTACAACTAACAACAAAAACCACAATAGACATATACGTGACATAATCATAGACACAGAAACAGCTGTACAAAACACGCACATTAATGATCAAGACCCAATATGTCACGACATAAAATGAAAACTCCAACGCACACATATACAACCAAAAAGAAACAACAATGAAATAAAAAAGCTTAATAATGTAAAACAAAAGTTACTTGAACACAACATAACAATAATAAAAGCTGATAAAGGGAACATAAATGTCATAATGGAAAAACATGAACTAAACACTAAAATTGAGAATTTCTTCAACAAAAATAAATAAAGACCCCACACTAAAATTTCAAAAACAGATTAACAAATTTATAAATAACACAAAACACATAATCAAACCAGAAAGCACCAAATACCATAAACAAATCAAACCTAACCCCCAAAACTAAATGCATTACCGAAAATACACAAACCTAACATTCCCATCAAACCATTAATAAACAACACACAAGCTCCCTCCCACAAAATCGCAAAACACCTAGACAAAATAATCAGAAAAAACATTAATCTCAGTAACAATACTTCTATCAAAAATAACATCGAACTAGTCAAGAAAACCGAACACATCCACATCCCACACAATTCAACATTAGCATCTTTTGATATAACCAATTTATACACCAATGTACCAATTCAAGAAACCATACAAACACTAGAACATTTACTCAGACAAAACAACACGCCCGAAACACACATACATGAGATCATCACACTCACCAAAATAATCATTGAGCAAAATTACTTTAAATACAACAACAAGATATACACACAAGCAGACGGTCTCCCGATGGGATCCCCCATATCAGGAATACTGGCTGAAATATATATAAACAACATAGAAACGAGCCACATAATAAACAACAACAAAAACACCAACACAATCATTTATTGGCACAGGTATGTAGATGATATATTACTTTTATTCAATGGCAACACAAGACAGGTTGAAAACTTCCACAAATACATAAACACAATACACCACAAACTAAAATTTACACTGGAAATTGAACAAAACAATAGTATAAATTTTCTGGACCTAACAATTAACAAAACTAACAATACACACACGTATAAAATATACAGAAAACCAACCACAACCGACATGGTTATACACAACACATCAAACCACCCAACACAACATAAACATGCGGCCTTCAACCATATGCTCCATAGGCTAACTAAAATACCATTAAGCAAACAGGACTATAATGACGAACTCAACACAATCAAATTCATAGCAATAAAAACGGATAAAGCCCTAATTTAATAAACAAACTACACAAACACATCATAAACAAAAACAACAAAACACAAAATACCAACAACACACTACAAACTAAATACATCACACTCACATACCATAACTCCAACACACACAAACTCACCAACACATTCAGAAAACACAAGTACAAAATAGCATACAGAACAAACAATACCATCAAAAAACACATCAATGATACAAACACGGACATAGACAAATACAACAAAACAGGTGTTTACAAATTAAATTGTAATGACTGCAATAGTTTCTACATAGGCCAGATGGGAAGATCTTTTTCATCTCGTTACTCTGAACACCAAAAAACATTATCCAACAACAATATACATTAATATCTCTAATCATGGCACATAACCTACATTCTGAATTATATCACTATACCCATTCACAAAACTTTCTTTTCTTCCAATAGATTGTAACACCCATATTCACCCTTCAACATTTATCTCTATACCGTCGTTTATTATCCTTATCTTGCCAATAATTAAAACTTTTAAACAAATATAACAACAAAACTATCACTACGAAGGCAGGCCGACTTGTCGGTATCTACCTGTCGCTACCTCTCCTCACACACAATAATACCAGTATAAAATACCAAAAACCAACAGTAAAGCATAACAACAAGAAGGATGGGAACAATAGGATTCCCGAAACATGTTCCAAATACAGGAAAATACATCTTGAGGTAAAGAAATTAAAAATATTCAATAAATTTCTCTAGCTACGATAGAGAAATTTTGGTCAGATGTCAAAGTCCGAACAGTGCTATGAAGAAGTATGGAGTTAACAACTACTTGCTGTAAAGGGACTTCTATAGGGCAGTTTCACAATAATTATGGAGTCAATTTATTTAATGGAAATTTTATAATCAATGAGAGTGAAGGACATAATATTAGACCAAAGGATGTTCATTATTAAAGATATGTGGACATCTGGCTATTATAGCAAGAGTGAAGGTATATTTATATGGTAACTTATACATTTATACGGTATTTATAAATGTATAAGGTACATTTGGACCTTAAAGCAAGCATGACGGTATGCACACATGCTGTAAACTCGATTAAAAAAAAAAAACATTCAAAGCCAGTCACAACAAGGTTCTGCATAGCCTTAACTTGGAAACAATCCGTAACAGGGACGTGTTAAAATATGAGTTAAACTGTTAGCATAGAAAAAGCACTGATTTACTGACATTTTTGATACACCATCATCATCTTCACAAGGCATAGGCAAGGTGCTGCCTGTTCCATCTTAAAAATCCTCCAGCCATCTCTTCCTGGGTCTACCCACACACCTGTGTCGTATAGGTTTGAATTTCCAGACTTGTTTGGTCAGTCTGGAATCTGTCATTCTTTCTAAGTGTTCTTTCCACTGTTATTTGTAATCTTTTAATTTTTCATTCAAGTTAAAAACTTTTAACTCTTCTCTTAATCAATTATTTCTTATAAGGTCAAGTTTAGAACACCTTTTAACTACTCTTGAGAATGCCATTTTCGAGGTCTGTATTTTACCGTCTTTTCTCGTTGTTGCCCATAATTCACACCCATAGTGTGTCCCTTTACATAGTACAGGGACTCCCATAACTTTGTAAAACTTTAATTTTGCATCTCAATCTACCTTGCTTCTAAAAATACGGTTGATTGTTCCACAGATCATTTGGCACTTACCTAACTTGTTGCGCACTTGTTACGGTGCAGTGGAGGAGGAAGTGATCTGCCATATGATCACTTGTACTTGAGAAATGGAGCAGTGCGGACAGTATTTCGAAGCTCGATTGCACACTTACTACATTGTTCAACATCATGTGAACATGAAATTTTACATTTGTTTTTCTATAAGGTAAGCCCTAGTAATTTTCTATATATTAATTCTTCAGCGGTTTCATTTGTAACTCTATTTCCACACGTTGACGTCTGTTATAGATTCACTGCCAATGTTAAAACACTCTGACAATTCTACAGGTACTTTAAGCATGTGTGTGTGTTTTTATTGCATTATGTAATACTTACCTGCGTACATTTATTGCACTATTCTTGATTGTGTAATTATACTTATACACATGATTGATGTCGTGTTTTATTTTACACATACTGTTTCGCACTGTGAGCGAGGAGAATGATTGTTTTCATTAGGTTACAACAATACACAAAATCTATGTGCACACATAGACATCAAGGTGCTTTTATGCAAAGGCTACCCAACCCACACACATTTTATCTCTACACAGACAGACAACACGCCCATATACACATTTCGCTTTCCTCAACACTCATTAATCATTTGTGTGAAGGTTAACCTTACTTTTGAACACTGAAAAAAAACCTGTGACAACAAAGACAAGAAGAGCAGTCAAGACAGTGTTTTAATTCACACACACACACACACACACACACACACACACACACACACACACACACACACACACACACACACACACACACACACACACACACACAGTGCGCGCACGCACACACACACAAACATGCATGAACGTTAACCTTATTTATGAACGTAGAAAAAACAAGACAAGAAGAAGAAACCAGGAACTGGCCACTTTATTTTCTTTCATACACACGTATACATTAAGTTACACAATTTTATGCCTCACACAACATCGCCCTATTAAATCAAGACATGCAGAGGACAAGATGGCCACGGACACACTGGATACACTTGTTAAGGGAACATAAATCCGTTCCCGCCATGACATAGACACACTGGTGGTAGTGGCAATGCTAAATTTTCCATCACACATCCTTCTTTAACCTATTTCGCTTCTAGAGGGAATTTTCTTCTCCCTTATCACATGTTGTAATGGGGCAAACGAAGGGTTTTTGTAATTTCATAAATTTCATGTTAACAATCTGTACCAAACCATGCTAGGCAACACTTTAAGATCACCAAAGGTGTGACTTTTGTGAACACCCGGTAATCAGTTCGGTACCATGCTGTGCATAAAGAAATCATAAGGTACAAAAAAATTATAATGTAATGTGTAAGAGCGCGCGTGTGCCGCCTTGTGCGACGTAAAAGTCATGTACATGGTCTCCTCACCGCATTTCATGAGATGTCGAGAAAGGCGCGGGACATTCACCAGCCAATCAGGGAGCAAGTTGATGGCATCGGAAGGTCCACCAAGCATATTCTCGCCATTTTGGACGCTTTCAGTTGGCCAAAATTCTTCAGACCGTGCGGTCATATAAAAAGTGCTCGAGCAAAATTTTAAAGTCGGCTGACAAATAAAAAGTGAATTCAATGTAAAAACAACTGGAAAGAATATCAGAGTGAACCAGTAACAATAGTCTTACAAATTTAATTGTTCAAAACTTATTTTTGGAGTGTTAAACAAAAAAGTGAATCAACAATAGTGGTGAAACCACGTGGAGACAGGGATGAGTACCTAAAATAATAAACTAACTAACCTACACAGCATTTACCATTTTAAATGGGTGATCAGTAAGACAAATTAGTTCAGAGAGCTCTATAAAAAGGGGGTTTTAAAATGTAAATCAGTAGAGGTATGAGAGCGTGTGTGTCATGAAAGCACTGGTTTGTCTATAAAAAGAAAACATCTAAAAAACTAGTTACGTAAGATTGTGTTTATAACTATTGTTAGGGGAAGAAATTGTAAATTTAAAGGTTTGGAGTGACGCAACATCACGTTGCCCAATCGCTTGTAAAGTAATCAAAACGGAAAGTTAAAACAACAGAAAGAAGTTAAAATTTGTAAACAAATAAAAATGAGCTTGGTTTATCAGAAAAATGTGTTAGTAATTATTAACCAGCAAAACCCAGTAACCACTTTTACAGGTCACGAGTTCGTATATAGAATCCTGGACTAACGTGTGAAGGTAAGAGCTAAAATTAAATATTGGAAGTTGTTTTTTTTTACCTTTTCAAAGATTAATTATTAAAAGAAAAGTTACAATGGCGCCCAAACAGGGACAGTCTGTATAAATTTATTTTGTACAGGCTGTACCTACTTGTGGATGTAAAAGGAGGTTACTTGGGGTTAGAGCATTTTACGGATAAGTACGTAGAAGAACGTGAGGAGAGGTTATGTGTTTGATAGACTAGTAAAATAATATAGAGTTAAGTGGGAGATTTTTATTGTATATGCAAATTAGAGAATCATTTAATTGAAAATAAGTAAATTTGTAAATGATTGAAGAAAATAATGAAATTGAGGTAAATATAACTGACGTAACCGTCATTGATGAATCTGAAAGTAAGTCAATTCTTGTAAACAAAGAAAATGTGTCAATCGAGTCAGCTGATACGAATGATTCGGGGTTGGAGGCGACTCCAACCGTGGTAAGCGAAAATAGTGTAACTGACTCAATTGTAATTAGTAACGCAGGAGCGAAATCTACGCCCGTGGCAACTAGAATAAAAGAAAGAGAGTTGTCAATAAATGACCTATTTAACCTTAGCAATGAACGTTTTGATATAAATGACATTATGTTTAATGAACAAAGTGAAAAGTTAGAGAGTAAGTTCAATGAGTTAAAGAGTGATGTCCATGAACAAAAAATAAAATGTGAAAGTAGTGTTAATGAAGTAAAGAGTCAATTTGACATAAATGATATTAAGTTTAATGAACAATATGTTAAAAGTGAAAGTAGATTCGATGAAATAAAGAGCAATTTTAAGTAAAACTTAGCAAATTAAAGAATCGCTTTGATGTTAATGATATTAAATTTAATGAGTTAAGGAGTGACACGAATGAAATAAAAGAGCAGCAAAATGTAAAATTTAATGAGATAAATTGTAGTTTAGTAAAGCAGTTTGAGAAGCGTTTTGATGAGATTAGTGAATCACAAAAGCAATTGGATGAGCATATAAACGCCATCGATGAGCAAATAGATAATCGCATTAGCGATGTAAATACACAAATGTCAAATACAGTGAAAGAACAAGTTAATGAACAACTGACAGAAATAAAAAATAATGTTGAGAGTCAAATAAATAAATATAATGCTGATACTGAATCTAAATTTAGTTGTGCTATTGATAAAATTGAAGAGAATATTGTAATGGGACAAACTGAAGGGGATTTTATAATCTAATAAATTTCATGTTAAATTCTCTGTAGACAACCTTTGAGGTAATCTTTTTATTCACCCAGAGTGTATTTTTGGTCACCGACTATAGCTCCGTGACAGGTATGGCAAAGCACCGGAATGTTAATTGTCAGAAGGGTGCGTATTTGTGCGTACACGTGTGTGCCACTTTTGCGACGTAGAAATGACACGTGGGAAAGTAAAAGGAATTCCATGGTCGAATATGCGATTAAAACAACCAATCACAGAATGAGTTGAGACCGCGCGGCCAACACCTAACGCATAGCAGGCATGCAACCAAGCGCACACGAGGTTCGGCCAGTTCATCACCACTCATCAAACAGCATAGACGGTAGTAACAACAGTCTCAGTAAATTAGTGACGGGAGGCCGCGCGTGTAAGTATGCGCGGCCTGTCCAAAACATTATGTAAAGAAGAATATGGTAAGTGAGAGTGTGAATTAATAAAAAATGAATTCGTAAAATAGAACGTATAAAGCAGTGTTCGTTGTGACGAAGTGAAAGTGAACTAAGAAAGATGGCGGATGGTGCGTGCAGGTACAATGAATAAATAACTGTATTGGCCAATAATTTTAACAAATACAAATGTAATGCCCTTCTGATCTAAGGGCATTACCTGATCAAAATTAATTAAGGGTAAGTATCACGGTTTCGATGTATATCCTTAAAACATCGTGGCGACCATTTTAGCGAGTTTGGAATCTTCTGGGGAGTTTTTATCAAAAAGGTAAGTGTAACGGAATCAGGGTAAGTAAATTTATGGCGTGGAAAAAGGTAAAAAAGTTTGTTTCTCCACAATATTAACAAAAATATGGATGTGTATAAAATTAATACTAACACTAAAATAAATGAAATAGAAAATACTTGTAAAGCAAACATACAGTCATTACAGGATACAGTCAATGAGATAAACAAAAGTAGTATTCAGTCCGAATGTATCCATAATAATAAATTCATGTCAAAATGAACAGAGTATAATAAATGTAAAAGATGAACTGAGTATGGCAATCAGCCAAAAAGTAAATAATGTTACAGAACGAGTGATTATGACTCGCGATGTAAGTAATGAAACTGAACTAGAACAATTTAGTTGCGACAATCGGGGTGTGCATTCTACGCATTTTTTGAATCGAGTATGGGAATTTAACCGATTTAATAACAGTAGCTGGGAACTACAACTACTAAAGATTAGTACATGCTTTAAGGGGAGTTACGCGATCTGGGCGGAGGTTCATAAAAACGAATGGGAGAGTTGAGAAGATTGAACGAGCTTTCCGAGAAAAATATTGGTCAGAAGAGGATCAGGAGGTGTTGAGAAGTAAGATAATGGGAACGGGGAATTTTGGGATGCATAGTGACAACGTGACCATCTATGTGATGAAGATTTTTAATGAAGCTAAATACCTTGAACCTCCACTACCATTTAGATTGTTCGTGAGACACATTAGCAAACATTTACCCCGTGAGGTACAGATATTGTTGATGACCCGAGAAATAGCAGAGATAAGTGAATTGGAAAAAATTTTGGACATTTTCCAAAATATAAGAGACCGTGAGATAGGTAGGCATCTGAACCCACCGGGGACCCAAAATAACGGAAACCATAATCAAACAAGGGGGTCACCACACATACATCGAGATGCGAGGGGAGAAAATAATAGTCGAAACGAATATTGGACATGTCAGGGGTCTATAAATTTGAAAATTTTGCCCAACGCATATTCTGTTATAGATGTAAACAGGCGAGGCAGTCGGAGGCATGGAACACTACCACAACACAACAATCCAAATCAGCGAGGAGAGGATGGCCGCCACGGAGCACCAAGGAGTAGCAGGAATATCACCAGTAACGGAAGTTGGTTAGTACAGGGTGGTGCAATACCCCAACAGGGAAACTAGAGAGGACAATGGAGGAAGGGGCCCAGCCATTGTCACTAAATAACAGCATAGTCCAGGATGACAACAGATCGGAGTCACCTCGTAATAACTGATATATCCCAGGAATTAATAGAAGAGGACAACTCCGACATGATGAAACCAGAGGTCGGATTGACTGAGGTAATGATCACCATAGAAGGTAAGAAAGTGAAAACCTTGGTAGATACGGGGAGCGAGGTGTCAGTAATTTCAGAACATATTTTAGAGGAATTAAAAGGGGTAAACAAAAATATTCCATCATTACCAACAGTGGGCGTTACAATAGTAGGGATTACCGGGGTGAGGAGTAAGTGTGTCACAAAACAAGTTCAGTTAAACATGGTCCTAAATGGGGGGGGGGAATATGAAAAAACATTTTTAGTCGTATACGTGGTTTAAATTTGGACGTTATTTTAGATAACAATTTTTTAATAAGGCACAAAGCGGTGATTGATTTCCATAAATGGGTATTAGAATTACATGAGATTGAGCCAATCAGAATTAGTTTTGAATGGGTAGTGGGCACAATAAGAGTTTCAGATATAAAAGTGATACAAAATCAGGTCGGTGATGCGGATACAGTACCAAGAGTCGATGTGTGTAGAGAAAGCGAGTGTTGAAAGTAAAGAACGAATATGGGAGGACAGGGAGTATAAATTTTGTAGTGAGGGTGGCGCTGTAGAGAGTCCCCAATGTGAGGCGTTGTGGCGGGTTGTGAAACGTTTTAAAGAGGGGTTCGCAGATTTGCCTGGTCGAGCCAGGAACTATGAGTGTGTGCTAAAAGTGTAAATAAACTAACTTTTTACCTTTTTTACACCCCATAATTTTACTTATCCTGATTCCGTTCAACTTACCTTTTTAATAAAAACTCTCAGAAGATTCCAAACTCACTCAAAGGGTCGCCATGATGTTTTGGGTTATACATCGAAACCATCATACTCATCCTTAATTAATTTAGATCATGTAATGCCCTTAGATTAGAAAATTCACAGGTTTCGTTTAGACGAATTCTTGATGCAGAACTCATGTTATGGGTGTGACATAATAATTAGTTTAACAAATTTTTATGCTATTTAAACAAACTCTTTTATTTCAATCACTTATAAAATACTTTCTTTCTCTTTTCTTTATGAAATATTATTTACTCTTATCTCTATCATATAAAAATTGTCTTATACTACTCTACATAAACAAACCAGTACTTTTACTTTTAATGTTTTTCCCAAATTTCCTCACACACACTCTCACACGCTAGTTACAGATTTTCTTCTACGTTTATTTAATGAGCTCTTTTATATTTTGTCACCAGACAAAAGGCTTACCGCATGACAAATGGCGCCAATCGTACACTCTAGTGTTTTTGGTGGCCATAAAAAGGACCGTGTGGCGAGAAGGCTGATGATGGTTAGGTTAGGTTAGGTTAGGTTAGGTGCCGCGCTGAGATGTTCGGCGGCTGCGCCCGCTGTTCGTGGCACACTGCAGTCCTCCTCTTCTTTTGGCATCGGTTGTAGAGTCGGCTGCTGTCCCAGCGAAATCCATCCCTGGCACAGAACTGGAGGGCGAAGAAGCAAGAACACCAGTTCTATCTTTGGCTGTTCCTTCCGGCTGACTCCGCGTCGATGTCGTCCGAGAGAGGAGAGGAGATGAAGTGCGTCCGATGGCGTGGCGATGAAGAGTGCATCAAAATTTTCTGCTTGCCCGGGTTTTATGCACTAGCCAGGATCGCTGATTGGCTCGCTGTGTCCACCGCTGGTACCGGAGAGCAGATGTTCGCATACCACTGCCATCACAATTTGTTAAATTATTGGCCAATATAGTTATTTATTTATTGTACTTAACTGCACGTGCCATCCGCCATCTTTCTTAGTTCACTTTCACTTCATCATAAAAAGAACACTGCTTTATACGTTCCACTCTAAAAATTCATTTTTTAATGACACTCTCACTTACATATTCTTCTTTACATAATGTTTGGGGCAGGCCGCGCGTACGCACGGCCTCCCATCACTTTTTTACTGAGACGGTGCTGGACTTTCGACTACACTGTTTGACTAATGTTGACCAACTGGGCGAACTTCGTGCGCATGGTTGCCTACATGCCAGGCGTTAGGCATTGGCTGCTGCTGTCAACTCGTTCCATGATTGGTTTAAATCCAGCGAGCGGGAATAATTCGCCTTACTTCCGTTATGAAGTTTGGGTTTTAAGATTACATATTTTCTCATGCCCTTTCGTGTCCTCTGAGCACATGTCGCAAAAGGCAGCACACACGCGCGCTCTTACATATTCCATTGTTCACCCGTACCTGACTCTGCCTCGTACGGTTTCACCCATAGGGTGTTTAATAACAAATGTTATCCAAAATGGTTTGTTACAGATTGTTACAATAATTATGAATTAAAACCCCCTGCTTTATTTGCCACGTTACAATACCCCCCAATGAGAGGTTTTCTCCCAAAACAGAAACTCTCATTGCCTAAAACCCAAGAGGACCAGCAAGGATATGGTGCCACGACCCCCTCTAATTCCTTATTAAAATTATGGGTAACTTACCCCCCCTAGTCCGGTGATTGTGGCCGCTGTATCACCAGACTCTGAAACAATTCATAAAAACATCAATAACTGGCCTTTCACAATACCATATCCCCAACTGATTTGGTTTCCTCTTAGCCCATACTGGTTTGTCTTTTGCAAAGTACTGGTTTCTTATTTAACTTGTTAATATACAAATACATTTGTTCTACACTTATACACAATTACCTAATACTCAATTCAACACTTTATGTTTCACCAATAAACATGATACAACATAATAAACATTCCAAATAAACATTACCATTATTACATTGAAATAAATTTTTCACCTTTGAATTTGCATAAAAATTACAAACAAAACATTACCACTTTAGTATTCAGACTTCAACTCTGAATTTCTATTAAACATTTCAATCATTTAATTTTACTTGTCTACCATTTATTATCCACTTCAAATCAAAAATAAATTATTCTAATTTATTACACATTTTTCCATCTGTTAAATTAATTACACCATCTCTTTTAATTAACTACTTTAACTGCATTATTAAAAACCTTTCCAATTAATTTAATCTTCTTACATTGATTTAATTTCATAACATTCATTTACCATTTATTATAACCCTCAAATCAAAACTTTCAAATTGATTACCAAGATTCCTATCTTTTAAATAAATTTAATTTACATGAATTTAACTTTCATTATAAACATTCATAATTAGATACTTACAATTATTCAAATACAAAATTTATTACTATCATAGAATCAATTGCAACTATAAATTGGTTACACAAAATATAATAAACACATAACACCATGTATCAGCTGATATCTTATCATAACAGCATAACCTTATACCAAGAACATGAAAACATAATACAACTTTAATTTCGACTTTCTATTGAATCTTCCAATTGTTACATTATAATTTGTACTCAGAATTTTTTTTTATATTCTCATTTATCAATAAATGGGTGGCTCCCTTTCAGCAATAATAATCTGGTTCATTCTATGGGTATTTAAACCTACTCTCACTCTCACCTTCTTCTTTATATCAACAACTCACGGATTTGAAATAGGGTGACACCGTTCTCTTAATAATATTTCCCTCCAACCTTTTCTCTAACTCTACTTGAACCTCTTCTTTCAGAACAGGGCACCTTATAACCTCTTTTGTACATAGGATGTGTGTTCCCTTACCTTATACTCATGCCTTTATTAGTTCCTGGACTGGTATAGGTAACTCCGCCAACCCCCTTTAAAACTTTTCACGACCTGCCGCAACGCCTTACGTTGGAGACTCCCTAACAACTCCACCCTCATTTTTAAAAAATTATGGGCTCTATTCTCCCATATTCGCTATTTACTTTCATCTCTCCCTTTCCCCCTGCCTACATTCACTCTCGCATCTGTGTCCCCCCTACTGACCCGTGTTTAACTCACTTTACCTCCAGAAATTCTTATGATGTCTAATACCCATGCAAAACTAACTCTGACCGGTTTAATTTCATTGTCTAACTCTAACACCCGTTTACTGAAATCAATTACTGTTTTATTAAAAAATCGTTACCCAAAATCCAACTTTTACCACATTTTAAATTCATTTAAATCCATCTTTTCAATTAATTTAAATTAATTACCTCAAATTAATTTAATTACATTAATTGCAAAAATTTAAATTACTTCAATTACATTATAAAATTTCAATAATGTCAATTACTTTATCAAAATAAAATATAGTTATCACTCACTCAAAACTGTAAACATTGCTTACAAAAACTGCCATGTATGCACACAACACTGTAATTATTTTGATTGTAATATCTTTACCATTACATTATAAAATATTAATAGTTACATACTGTTAATCATTTCATCACTTATCATTACCATCATGTACTCAATAAGAATTATCAATGTTAAGTACCCAAAATACAATGTACATACACATAATATAACCTATTATACAATCCATACTGCCTGTAATCTCAATATATACACACCTTTTACGTTTAATTATTTATCATTTATTATACAATTTGTAACGGGGCGAAAGGGGGAAAATAAATTTTAATCATTTTAAAACCAGTCAGGGTACTGTTCCATAACCATCAGAAAATACGCATCGGGAATTGTGAAGAAGAAATTACAGTGAGTGGACTATATAGTCAAACAGTTGCTTTGTGGCACTGGAATGCAGGTTATCAACGAGGGGTGCGCTTTCTCAGCCACACGCGCACACCGACGGCCAACTTTCCCATTGTTTCGGCACGTACTAATACAGTCTTTCGCGCTGTGTGCGCAATAAACAGCTCAGTCGACTAAGAAACCTTTCCCCGGCCGGGTGAACACATAGGCTCATAAGCCTAAAACCTATTAAAATTTTAAAATATGATTTAGAGTGTGACAGAGTACAAAGTGTAAAAGCAGTTATAATGCAGTGACGCAAAAAAATTAACCAACAGAACTTTTTTGGACAAAACAGTGAAATTTATAAAGAAGGTGAGAACGTGACTAAAATTTACAAATGAGAACTTTTCGGATATAAAACAGTGAACCACCAAAACGACCGAACTACAACATTTGACATTGAAATACGCACGAAAGGAAGTAGCCACACGTAAATCCATTTTCAATAATTATAAAAAAAAAATTCTTTAATTAATAGAGCTCTAAATGAATGCATGTGTGTGTGCGCAAATACTGGTTTGTTTTTACTAATTAGTTAATAAATGATTTAAGTGTTAATTATAATGGTTAGAAGAGGTAAATGGTTTTTATGTATCAATGTGGTTATAATTTTGTCAGAGGGGATTGATATCCCAGTATTCATTTGTTCATCAAAAATGTAGAGAAGGAGGAAGTATGTTTATTGAACCATAAAAGAATTATGACATAAAAAATAAATAAATCAAGTGAGTTAGTTAACAAATACAATGAGAGTAATTATTAATAACACTTAACCCTAAATCACTTACAGGTATGAGTTCACGTGAAGACTCTGGCCCGATACAGGTAAGGGAATGGTGATTGTGTATATTGTTTAAATATATTGATTAATAAAAAGGTGTAACTTCTCAATGGCGCATCCGAACAGTGACAGTTTACACAAATTCATAATTTGTGTAGACCACGTCTACTTGAAAATAAGTGAATTAGAAGTTGAGTAGTAATACGTATAAATGACGTACAAAAAAATGTTAGGTTAAGTGAGTGATAAAATGATTTGGAGTTAAGCGTAAGATGTTTTATATGTAAGTTAAGAGAATCATTTAAACAAAAATCAGTAAATTTATAAAAATGGCAGGAAATAATGAAAACGATATAAATGAAATTGACGTAATTGTAGGCGACGAAGCCGAAAATAAATCGATGTTTGAAAGTATGTCAACTGAATCGGCTGATAAAAGTGACTCAGGAATTCAAACAAGTGAAAGTAATTTTGACGAATCAAAAATAATGCATGAAGTTGAAATTCATTCAACACCTATTTCAATTAATCAAAACAAAAAAGCTGATGACAGTAGTATGTTAAAAGACTTGTATAGTTTAATATGTAGTATGAAAGAAAGTTCAGAAAAGCGACACAATGAAGTAAATAGTAACTTTAATAAATTGGAAGAGCAAAATAACAAGTTAAAAAGCGAAATACATGAACAAAAATTAAAATGTGAAGAGAATTTCAATGAATTAAGAAAGCAAAATAATGAATAAAAAAACGATATTAATGAAATTAATAAGCGTTTAGAAAATACAAATGAGATATTTACCAGTAACGTTAACAAATTAGAACGGAATATTGAGAGAATGGGAGAGTGGAGAGCAGATATAGGTAAGTGCAAAACAAGCGAAAATAACGGAGATATAGGTGTTAGTAATAATGGTGTTAGTTTAAATGCAGAACAGGTGACGATAGACAAGGTAAGTAATAATGATAATTCTAATAATGAGTCAACAAGTAGTAGCAAAATAAAGAGTGATAACAGTGGTATAATTAAAAACGTGGTGTTAGAGAGTAAGGTTGTGAGCATAGAAAGTGTTGATGAGGTTGTGAGAATGTGAAGAGAGGTTAGGTGGGCAAAGGGCAGATTTTCCCCAAGTATATAATGAAACAGGGTTTTCACCGTGGTGTTATGAGGACAGAGTTTCCTCCGGTAGTTGTGTGGAAGACGAGGTATCTTCAAATAGTCCCTTAATTTTTTGTGGTGTTCTCGGAAGTGCCAAGAAGTATAGTAAGTTTGTAGTGCCCTTTGCGTGGTATGAAACAGGTCAGTGGGGTTGTGACAGGTGTTATGATGATGAGAGATATTTTGAGAGAGAGTTGGGCGTTGATGGGGAGGTAGAATTATTTACGTTAAGTAGGAGTTATAAAGAGCTGAAAGAGAGGTTAGAATTGGAGAAAATATACTATATGAAATGCTAACCTTTGTGAAATAGACATAGATGGTTATTTTGACGATACCGTTGTAGATGATAGACACTTACCTTGTGATGTGATGGATATAGTAGAAGAATATGATAAAATAACTTACCTTATGCTGACCAAGAATACTGATGGAGACAAGACAAAAAATACCAAAGTAGACGGGTTTTATGAATTAATAGGTAATAATGGTGTCAAATACTATGTTGATAATGGTCATTACAATAATAATAATAGTGTAACAGGTGTGAGTAAGGACGATAATTGTTATATAAAAGTAAGACTATTATATGATGATGGGGGTTAAATAAAAAATCAGTGAATGGACATTTTAAATATTTTAGTTTATGGTTATGACCTTGCTAACTTGTGAAATAAGGTGTGGTAAACAGAGAAATAATGACAAGAAATTGGAAATAAATTTATAGCGAATTTAATTGTTTTTGTGTCGTAAAATGTATTTTATGTAAACAACGTGTGTAGTAGAAATTGATTAAATAATAATAATAATATTTTATCAGATTAAATAAGCAATGAGAGTTGGTAATAAATGAATTGTAATTGTTTTGGAATTGTAACTAAAATAATTTGTGTTTTAAATAACTGACTGAATTAAAGAATTTGAGATTAATTAATTAATTAATTAATGTGGTACAAATAAATTTTGATAATGAATTTAAATGATTTTATATGATCTGAACTTGAGAATAAATAGTAAATGAATAGATATAAAATGTGCTTAGTTGTGGAGTCATATGATGTTATAATGTTTCAGAAGATACATGGAGTTGTGTACATGATTTGGTGGTGATAAATGTTTATATTTTTTGTGTCTATGACAGTAATCATGTTGTGTTCGAGAATTTGAGTGATGTACTGTAAGTATGGAGTTTATAATGCAACTTAAAGAAAGTAAAATGTTTACTATTTGAATAATAAATTTCAAACGTGTTTAAAGGTTTAAATTAAATGATTAAATTAATTTTAGGTAATTATGAATTTTCTAATATAATTTTCTATGACCATATCAAGGTGAAAGGTTGTAAAATGTTTGGGTAATACTGATAAGGCATTTGAGTCAGTCAAGATTAATTTTAAATGGGTGTTAGACAAAATAAGATTTTTGGAATATAAGTAATAGAGAAAAGGGTCAATAGTAGTGACACAGTGGCGTTAGAGTATATATGTAGAGCAATGAGAGTGATATAATTGGAGAGTAAGTAATGATGGTGATATTTTGTAAAGAGGGTGGTGTGGTAAGGAGTCCTTAACGACAGGCGTTATGGCGGGAGGGAATAGTTTTAAATGGGGTTTGGCGGAGTTACCTGGGAAGGAACCAGGAACTAATAAGGGAATGAGCATAAGGGAGGGAACACACATCCTAGGTACAAAGAGGGTATAAGATATTTTATTATAAGAGGAAAGTGGTTTAAGTGGGATTAGACAATTAGTGGAGTTAAATAGTTTTGAGACATTAGTGTCACCCTATACAAATCTGTTAGTGATTGTTAGAGGAAGCAGGAGGGTAAGGTTATATTTAAATGCCAATTTAATAAATCAAATCATTGTGAATAACGAAGTCACCCAAACCAATAAATGATGAATAATTGGTGGCTAATTAATAAAAGTTCAATTGAAATTAAAATGTAATGTTTATAATTTTATATGCAAATTTAAAGATGTAAGGTGTGTAATTTCTGATCAAATGTAGATGTGAATTGTTTATTTTAAGGTAACAACAACAATGTTAATTATGAGTGTACTATGTTTTATTATGTTGTATTATGTTTGTTAGAGTGTAGGAAAATTAAATAATAAAATAACCAAACATATAAGAGTTTGCCATCTGCGAACTGCAGTAGCAGTGTAAGTGTAAACCTTGTATGTCTTTTAGTACGTAGTTTCCCCTACATTTCAGGCGGTCACGACTTCACCGAACCCTGACCGTGGATTTATAATGTAAATATATTCTAAATTGGTGAACTTAGAAATTAACCGGGGGGTAAATCAGGGGAATCTACATAACTATGGAACAGCGGCTATCATCAAAGGTGGTGGTAGTGCCGTACTAAGGGTGTGTGAATCATTATAGTAGGATTACTGGTGTCCTCGGACATCAGTAATACCGAATTTTTTATATAACGCTGAAGCAAGAGCGGGGTAGCCAGCATCTACCCCTAACAACCTTCCGTTCTTGTGGAAGCAACTGGGCGTGGCTGTGGCAGTCCAGTGGGGGATCATAGTGTGTGTGGTAAGGAGGTTACTCAGGGGAGTAACGAACTAAAAGTTGAAACTTAATGATGCTGACTAGCTGATAAGCTAATTAAATAATTTTATTTCGATTCAAGAGATGATTACAGCATAGGATTTGTTCAGAAGTAATTGCTTTAAATCTGTTATGCTCTGTATAAGATTTGATAGATGAATTTACTGATTTTGAAAAGATTAATGCTAAGGAATTTATGATGTTTTATAATGTTATTACTTTTATTATGTTAGAGTGTAAGAATTATAAACATATGTAATGTATTTTTCATGGTATAGTTTTGTGTAGTGTATCTAGGGTAAGGGCATTCACCTGACCCAGAGAGATCTGCTGATGACTGATGTTAGAGACGTGATATGTTTCTCTTAAGCAACTCATGGCTTCTTTTGTTAGTGAATGTAATTAGATAATTTTGTTTTATGGGAAGATACTTAAAAAAGAGATTTTGGGAATTAAATTTTTTCTTGAAAAAAAAATTCTATTCTTTGCAGTAAAGAACGTTATTTTAAATTGTAATGTTCATTATAAGTAGAGAAGGTGTCAGCTGATTCATGATGTGTATCTTATGTTATCTTTTGTACTCAAGTGCAGTTATTTTTGAATTTATGGTAGAAATAAGTTGTGTAATTTTATTTGTTTATTATGACTGTTAGCAGCTAATTAAGAAGAATTGTAAATTCATTTAAAAGATTTTGAAATTTTGAGAGTAAATGGAAAGAGATGATCAAATTAATGGCAATATGAATCTTTGATATTGAACTTAGATTAATTTCTCTAGGTGAACAGAATTTAAATGATTTAAGTGTTTGATTTATTTTGATTTGAAACCGTAACGTCCAGCCAAGTAAACTGAAAAATGAAATTAAAAATAAAATAGAAATTATTTTTGGAATTTGATGCCAAGAAGTAGAATGTAAATGTGTGTTTAATGTAATAATGAGTATGTGTACGCACCCAGTACTTGCTAAAGGCAACCCAGTATGTATGTAAGGGGGAACATATCGGTTGAGGATCTGGTATGGTATAAGGCCAGTTTTTTATTTTTTTGGTGGAATGATTGGAGGTTAGGTGGTACTATGGTGAGTACCTGTCCGATTTTATGGTGTTGGGATCTCGAATAGAGAAGTCCAATAATCTCGTTCAGGTGCAGCCATAGTCGCCGAGCTAGGGAGGTAGTTTACCCACGACGTGTTAAGAAAGAATTAAAGGGAGGTCGTTGGCACAATATTCTCACTGATCCTCTTAGGGTTAGCAATGAGTTTTTCTGTTTCGGCAGAAAACCTCTCATTGTGGGAGTATTGTAACGGGGCAAAAAGGGGGAAATAAATTTTAATCATTTTAAAACCAGTCAGGTCCGTAACCATAAGAAAATACGCATCGGGAATTGTGAAGAAGAAATTACAGTGAGTGGACTATATAGTCAAACAGTTGCTTTGTGGCATTGGAATGCAGGTTATCAACGAGGGGTGCGCTTTCTCAGCCATGTATTACCAATACTTTTTAGACATAAGGAGATACAGAAATACATCTGGACTGAAAGAGGTGCCTGTTCTATAATAGATTATATTATTGTTAATCAAAAAATGATGAACCTAGTTCTGGACACAAGAGTATTTAGAGGAAGTGACGTCCATACTAACCATCTACTAATTAGTAAGATTAATTTGTTAAGAAAATGGTACAGGAACTCGAATAAGAAAACGAAAAGACAGAGCAAGGAAGATGAATTCAAAGTACGGCTTTTGGAAAAGGACTCCATAAAAGATTTGTATCAACTAATCGGAATTTTTCGTTACATCTGAAATGGTGGAGGTCCCTACGTCGTATCGATCAACGAAAACACGACCGGATTCACAATTTTTTAACCACTCTACAATTTCCAGTTTATTTTTAAGTGACAAAACAACTTTCTTTCTATTCGGCATTCTACAGAAGTCAAACCCCTGAAATCAGACAGACCGGAGCAAAACAACTGACGACCTAATGTGCAATAAATGACATGTACTAAAAAAAAAAATGCGAGAAACGTAAATTACTCGTGAATGTTTTAAATTCAAACTGAAGCAAGCGCATTTATATTGTCTGAACACTACGATCTGAAACATTCGCGGAAGGTTCTCTGAAGCCCGTAAAAGCCGTCGACATGCAAGGCACGCGCTGGAACTCTGGCCCGGCCGTTTTTCGCGAGATCTGACATAAGACTCCCCGGATTCCATGGACGGACTCCGGGAAGGCCCGTCGGACGACTCCCACAATATTCCCTACACAGGAGGCTTTTACCTATGCCGGGACACCGCCTGCTTCTTCCGACATCCAGGCCGGTCGAACTCCCGCTCTAGGACATTGTCAGAGACCTGCCCTGGGTACGGAAGGTTCTCCGAAGCCCGAAAAAGCCGTCGACATGCCGGGCGAGGCGCTGGAAATCTGGCCCGGCCGTTTTTCCCATGATTCGACATAAGACTCCCCGGGTTCCGTGGACGGACTCCGGGGAAGGCCCGTCGGATGACTCCCGCAATATTCCCTACGCAGGAGGCTTCTTCCTATGCCGGGACACCGCTTGCTGTTTCCGGCATCCAGGCCGGTCGAACTCCCGCGCTAGGACATTGTCTGAGCCCTCCCCGGGGTACGGAAGATTCTCTGAAGCCCTAAAAGCCGTCGACATACCGGGTGAGGCGCTGGAACTCTGGCCCGGCCGTTTTTCGTGAGATCTGACCTAAGACTCCCCGGGTTCCGTGGACGGACTCTGGGGAATGCCCGTCGGAGAACACCCGCGCTATTCCCTACGCAGGAGGTTTCTACCTATGCCGGGACATCGCCTGCTTTTTCTGGCATCCAGGCCAGTTGAAGTCCCGCGCTAGGACTTGGTTAGAGACTTCCCCGGGGTACGGAAGTTCCTCCGAAGGCCGGGAAAGCCTTCGACATGCCGGGCGAGGCGCTGGAACTCTGGCCCGGCCGTTTTTCACGAGATCCGACATAAGACTCCCCGGGTTCCATGGACGGACTCCGGGGAAGGCCCGTCGGACGACTCCCGGGCTAGTCTCTACGCGGGATGCCTCCACCGATGCTATGGTAACCAGAATGTATTCTATTGGGTTGCCATGGTAACCAGATCTAATAGTTTTTAAGACCCTAAAGGACCCCCGCCCACCAAAGGATTGTATAAAAAAAAACACCTGTCCTATGTTGGTTCTCTCGTTGCGTAAAATATTTGTGCCAAGTTTGGTTGAAATCGGTTAAGTAGTTTAGGAGGAGATGTGGAACATACATACATACATATATACAATGACTTTTATTTATATTAAGATAAGCCCTCAAGATTCTGACTGCAATTATGTGGATTCATATATACAAAGTTTATATATATATATATATATATATATATATTGTAATGGTACATATCTTCAACTAACAATAATGAAGACACATGACAAAATAAATTATATAAATAAATAACACTATGAATAATAAGGGATGAGTCAGAGATTAAAGAATTGGTGATTAAAATAATAAAACGATCAAACATATGAAGGTAATCAGGAAAGTAACCTCTAATAATAAAAAAGTAACAAACAACGAACCGAAACGTTGAAAAACGATAATACATGGCGATTTAACCACAATAGCCCAATAGATGGTAAGTGAGAGAGTAGAACCAGCCCCAAAAAACCAAGGATATAATATAAATTATGACATTGTAAGCGAGAAACCAGAAGTAGCCACCACACTAACACGAGGATATATAAACAACCAAATAAGGATGTATAAATAATTAGCATGGAAGTGAGAAGATAGAACCAGCCCCAACACCAAGGAAGGGATATATAAGATATAATAAAATGAAGTAAAGACAGTGAAAGTGTACAACACCAGATAGACCAAGTGAAAAGAGACCAATCAATGATAATAGTATATAATAATAATGATTGTAAATACAGACAAACCACCTATAATAAGAAGTGTTAAATTGTAGTGACTTAAATTGTAGAAGGGTACACTAACCCAAATAAATAGAGATAACTATGACAAATCAAACTAGCACGACACAAACTTATTAATTGTATAATCAAACTTAGTAGAATGAGAGATAGTGAGATAAAATGATAATGAACATTTTTAAACAAATGAGAAAGAGAATTTTAGAAAGCAATACCCACCAGTAACACTTAAACCATATAGAGTGCAAGGTGTTAGCATTAATATAACCCATAGTAAATGTAACCCCATTAATAGTGATAAACACTGATAAGTCAGTGAAAAAAGGTTTATGAGTGCATAAAAAGTGAGTGAGAGCTAATAATTGCTAAACACAGGAAGGACTGTGGCGATTAAAAGCAATTATAAGTGAACACCAGTATGTGATAAACTAAACTAAAGTGTAGTAGAATTAAGTTAGCAGTAGTAGTAACTACATATCATGTTTTAAATTTTGAACAATTAATATTTTAAGTGACAATTTATATTATTACCCATGAGTTTAAGAAAAATGGACTATTAGTGTGTTAATACACAGCATAGAGAATTTCTAATATACAGAGGTATAAAACCAATCTTTATTAACCCAAAATGATAAGGGAAAGACAATTGATAATAAAATAATCATTAAAAGATTTTAATAAAAAATATAGTAAAATATTATTAGAGTATCATATTAATGACCTAATGTCATAAAGGATTAGAAATAAGGAATTATCATTATAGTCAAAATATTTAATTAATGTTTATATGTTTGTTGTTTATACTATGTAATAAATGTTACTCACCAACGAGTATGAGTACATGATGAAAATGAACATTGTGGGTAATGAAAAGTAAATAATTATGTTTTAATGAATAGAATTATGTCTGTGGGAATTATTAAACCATAAGATTCAATGTTATATGTTAAGTAAGAAATAATAGTTAAAAACAAACAAAGACAATAAACAAAAAGCAAAATAAATACAGACAAATACAATGATACTAAAAGGCAGTTATGACAATAGGCAAGCCAGAATATGAAACCAGTAAAATCACATATAATTACAAGAACAGACATAAAACCATAGAACAAATGAATAAAATCATGTATTAAACCAATCAGAACCCATACAAGGGGAAAATAAAATGTAATCTCTGTAATTTAATAAAAATAGCCAATTGCTGTTTAGGCCTAGGCAAATGCCTAACTGTAAAACTACAAAAAACTTCAATTTTGAGAATTAAACAACAACATTAGCAAAACTAAGGCATATAAACAATAAAAGACGATTAGACAATCATGTTAAGAAGGAAATATTAAAGTAATCATGTAAATTAAGAAAACAGTGTAATTAAACAAAATCAACAGAACTGTCAAAATGTTAATACCTAAATAAACACAATAGTATTGGATGTCAAATTAATCCTTGAACCAAAATACGAACAATGGTAATGATATTTAATGCTTAAAGGGGAATACTGAAGATTAATTGCATTCAGAAGATCTGTAACCATTTTAAATAAAAATTCAAATCTCCTAACAATGGTCTTAAGCCAATTTTAACCAATCAGAAATTTTGAGTTACCATGATAACAGCAGAATATTGACTAGTTTCAGTGAGAATCTGTAGTGACGCTTAACTGAAGAGACGCCACGCCGTGAAGGGCCCAAATTTTATCAAACATAGAAAGTGCCCATAATTTTATGAAGAAAAGGACCAGACCAACTGATGAGAGGATGTTACATTCAATCCAGACCAAGGACCAACTTAATTTAATCAAGATGCATGGAAACTAAGGAAATTAACAAGAAGAAGACACCAGACGTACCTGAAGCCCAAGATTTGAAGAAAGAAGAATAGACATCGACGAACTAACCTACATTACTATTTGACAATACACTTCCTATCAACTGACGATAAGTATTGCTGAATTCATTGAACTCTTAAAATAAATTCTCTTTCAAATTTATAACTAAACTGTGAACTCTCACTATTACTGAAGGTATTAATTTTCAAGGATTGATGAACAAACGTAATTTATAAACACTAAATAACTGATGATAACCTATGTATTACACCAACGACATTGTCACACACTTTAACACCACAACATTGAATTTAAAGTAAACCTTGTTTGATTTTAATGCTCACGAACATTAAGTGATATATTGTAATTTGTTATCTTGTTTTTAAAACTTCTTTGTCATACTTAAAAGGACTCTATTTTGGCAAATTTATTTTGTAAATAATAACCAACGCTGTCTTGTGGCAAATTGAAACATTGTATTGCCAACCCAGCCATCCGCTGAGTGAACAACTATTTATTGCCGAGGCTAAAATTATTATATCAATTACTATTTTTGTACAAGCGTTAACAAGAATTAACAGTTCTGAGCCAAATAAAAAAGTGTGTACCATTAACAACCGTCCAGCACTTATTTATAGAAAAATATTATGTATGTTTTGTTGTGTAGCAGTGAGTCAACCTAACCAACATTATGTCAAGTTGGTAACACGTTTCCCCCACTCAAACGAGATTCGAGTTCATGCCAATCGGCGAACTATTCGAATTTACACTAATACACTGTAAAACCATCCAGGTAAAAACTTTTGTTTTCTCGCAAAACCATTTGGTGCCTATCGGGAAGTACAAAGAGTGAGAAGGCACAGGTAAGGCACACAGGCTACTAGACGCTTAAATCACACAGAACGAACCATTAACAACGTTCACATATTGAACAATATTAAAACATTAAAACTGCTAAAGTAGACCCAATCGCAGAATATTAACAATATATATAGACATAAGGAGTAAAAGTGTATAAAACGAGTTTGAATTGATGGGTGAATTGTTACTTGTATAAACGTTTGTATATATTTTCTTCAATTTAGGGCATCAGTTCAACGTCATCGATTGTTGAACACCGATCTGATGGTGAATTATTCTGCATCAAAAATGTTCTACAATCAAAGCTAATTTCTATGTGGTATTGGTTAAACTGATGGGCTGCTATATCTATATATACAGGGTGCGGCAGAAAAACCTCCCACATATAAAAGGCTAACAAAAAAAAACATGAGCGATGCTATTCTAAATTTTATTACATATTATGAAAGGATACAGAATGCAGTTTATTGCACTTGGTTTTGAAAATATCGCCTAAATGGTGGCCTTCTTCCCCGATACACGTTTCTAATTGATTTCTGAAGTTTTGCATCACTCACTGGGTGAGTTGCGGTGTTATCGCTGCAATTTCTTGGCATATAGCAGCCTTCAGTTCATCAATGGTTTGTGGTCGATGTCGGTAAACATTAGCCTTCAGTTGGACCCAAAGAAAAAAATCGCAAGGGGTGAGATCGGGTGATCGTGCGGGCCACCGAATGTCACCATGTAACGAGACCAAGCACCCGGGAAACAGTTCTCTCAAAACAGCCATAGAGTTTCTGGGTGTGTGGACAGTGGCCCCATCCTGTTGAAACCACACATTCCGATTTCCAAGTGCGGCGAGTTTTGGTTGCAAAATGTGTTGTAACATTTGCACATACCGATCCAAATTCACTGTAACCGTTTGGCCTTCTTCCTCGAAAAAGTATGGACCATAAACATCACAATTTCCAACAGCACACCAAACAGTAACACGTGGACTGTTTAGAGGCCTTTCATGAAGCTGTCGAGGATTTTGTTGCTGACCCTGTAGACCGAAAATTTGGAACCCATAACAGTATGGTTTTTCTGTCCGGAACAGCATCGCCGCGATTAAGCTCGAAATATATTCGAAAAGCTCTCTGTGTGGCGATCACAGATTCGTTATTTCGGATAAATGACTCAACAACAAACGCACGATGTATACCAGTCCACACCATGATGGCAACTGAAACGGCAAGGCACACGCTACCGGAAACCAACACCACAAATCTCCCACTCCACCAGTGCCGGTGCAATGACTCGGCAAAATGTGGGAGGTTTTTCTGCCGCACCCTGTATATATATATATATATATATAATATGTAGAAATGCTCTTCATACTTAAGATCAAACACAAAAATAAAATGCTGTTATGTTAAATGGAGTTTCATTGCAAGTCCTGTCACTCTGAGCTCAGTGCAGTTTATGCTTCCGTCTAGGCCACTTGCCTAGTCTTAAAATTTACAAGAAGCCCCCCCCCAAAAAAAAAAAAACATTTTTTTTTACAAACAAATTTTTCAAAAACTTTGGGGGGAATAAGGCGTCTCATCACTTACATATTCTTCTTTACATAACGTTTGGGGCTGGCCACGCGTACTTACACGTGCGGCCTCCCGTCACTTTTTTACTGAGACGGTGCTGGACTTTCGACTACACTGTTTGACTAATGGTGACCAACTGGGCGAACCTCGTGCGCATGGTTGCCTACATGCCAGACGTTAGGTGTTGGCTGCTGCTGTCAACTTGTTCCGTGATTGGTTTAAATGCAGCGAGCGGGAATAATTCGCCTTACTTCTGTTATAAAGTTCTGGTTAAAGATTACATATTTTCTCATGCCCTTTCGTGTCCTCTGAGCACATGTCGCAAAAGGCGGCACACACGCGCACTCTTACACATTCCATTGTTCACCCGTACCTGACTCTGCCTCGTACGGTTTCAACCATAGGGTGTTTAATAACAAATGTTACCCAAAATGGTTTGTTACAGATTGTTACAATAATTATGAATTAAAACCCTCTGCTTTATTTGCCCCGTTACAAAAGTAAGGGAACACGCACCCTACATACAAAGAAGTTATCCCGTACCATATTCGAAAAGAAGAGCAGTTCAAGTAGGATTGGATAGAATGTTGGAGGGAGATATTATTGAGAGATCGGTGTCCCCGTATTCTAACCCGTTAGTTGTAGTTATCAAGAAAGATGGGAGGGTAAGATTGTACCTAGATGCCCGTAAAATAAATCAGATCATCATTCCGGACCGGGAGTCACCCGAAGCAATAGATGAGATATTTCAAAAATTTAGCGGAGTTAAATACATGACCTCATTTAGATTTAACAGCGGGGTATTGGCAGGTCCCGTTAGCGTGTGAAAGTAGGAAATACACGCCGTTCCTTTTCAATGGAAAAAATTACCAATTTAAACAGTTACCCTTCGGGCTTAATACCAGTGTCGCCAGTTTTATAAAGTGTTAAGATGAGATATTACATCCAAACAATTTAGAATTTTTAACCATTTATGTAGATGACATATTGATAGCCTCACGCACATTCTCAGAACACATGGAGCATTTAGAATATGTGTTAGACAAGTTGCATAAAGGGGGGTTGACTGTCAACTGGGAAAAATCTGAATTTTTACTGAAAGAAATACATTTCTTAGGTTTCATAATTACACCAGAAGGGATAAAAGCCAACCCAGAGAAGGTAGAGTCAATTTTGAAATTCCCTGAACCTATAAATATCAAACAGTTGCAAAGTTTTTTAGGGTTATGCAATTTTTATAGAAAGTTTCAGAAAAACTATGCCCATATAACTTCAAAATTGAGCAAGGTGTTACAAAAGAATAAACAGTGGAGATGGGGAGAAAACGAACGAAATGCATTTAGCGAGATAAAGGACCACTTTGTTAACATGATTATGATGATGGCATTATCTTTCCTAAACACCTGCAGATTGACACACAACAGACTAACCAGGTGGGTGTTAGCTCTACAAGAGTATAACTTTTCATGGGAATATATTAAGGGCGTGGAAAACAAGATACCCAATACTTTATCCATGGTAGATACAGAGGGAATGAGAACAGGGAGAGACCTAAAAAAATAGAAATATTTAGGCTTAGCAGGGAAGATAGACTTTTCAGGGAGGAATTAAAAGACATTCAAACAATGCAGCGATCAGATATAAAATTGGGTAAAATAATAGCAAGTTTAGAATCCGACCTAGATAATTCTGTATATAGCCGATATTTTCAAATATATCAAGGGAGTTTATTTAAGAAAGTAGAGGGGGATAGCGTGATTGGAGGTTAGTTATACCGGAAGGGTTAGTAGACAAAATAATATGGGATTGTCATATTAGGTATGGGCATTTTGGGGCTAGAAAATGTGTGAACGTGCTAAAACAATCATGCTTATTTAAAATATGGAACGGCGGGTTAGAAAATTACTACGGGTTTTGATTTAGTCGCAGTGGATATGTTCGGCTACTACCCAAAGGGTAGGGGAGGAGTAATGTACATCTTTGTAGTATTAGATACTTTTACTAAATTTGTAAAACTGTATAGTTAAGAGGGCAACGAGTAGAGTCCTAAGTGAAAAGATAACAAAGGATTATATGATAAAAACCGGGAAACCTAAGGTAATACTCTCTGATCATGGGCCCCAATTCATTAGCAGGACTTGGTGACAAACTCTGGGTAGGGAAGGAATTATACCTAAACACACAGCGGTATATCATCCCCAGTCAAACCAGGCCGACAGGGTAATGCGTGAATTAGGTAAATTTTTCGGACGTATTGCCATACTAAACACAGTGAGTGGCCAACATATGTGAATAAGATCGAAGATTGGTTAAATTGTACTACACATGAGTCAACCGGGTTTACATCATATGAGTTAGACAAGGGGACACGCCCACCTAGAATTTTAGAACAACTTTTCAGTTATCCACCTGAAAGTAAAACAATAGATGTAAACATAAAATTTAACTTGCTAATGAGAATTTATTGACTAAATGGGAAAGAAGAAAACGGCGCCATGATGGAAAAAGTAAATGGACCAAATATGAGGTAGGTCAGTTGGTGTTGGTGAGGAGGCATGATTTATCCAATGCCCAAGATAAAGAAATTAAAAAATTCTTTTTGTTGTATGAAGGCCCATATGAAATCATAGAAATTAAAATGGACAAAACGTTTGTCTTACAGAATCAAGTAACACGGGAGATAGTGGGTACCCATAACGCTACAAATTTAAAAATGTATTGGTCGACATAAAATATATGAATAACTAATGTAATTGTAAAATGTTATCAGAAGGGACTCTCCCCCATTTTCAGGCGACCACGGTCTCACCAGCCCTGGTCGTGGATTTCGGTCTTTTAGGGCTGGACCATGGTTGGAGCCAACCTCATACAGGGGTGGGATAACGATGGTCTTTCCCTACCAAATTGGTAGAAGTAGAAATTTACATAGTGTCAAGAGTGGGGAGGGGGACCCTTAAGATTCGTGGGTAAAAGTTACAGAAAGAGGTGCGTCAATTGGCACATCCCACAAACCAACGATTGCCTTTTTTTTTTTTCCCCCGAAGCAAAAGTATCATAAGACAACCTTCAAGTTTAAACAGGTGTTGTTTGCAGGTTGTTATCTCATTCCCTAACAGGGTGGTAGGTATTGAAAGTTTTTTTCGTTGAGAAATGAACCGCAAATAACTAATTTTCTGTGTAGCCTGACAGAATCGTGGCTTATAGAGATGGGGTCGGTGATGGTCAGACTCCACACGTGAATGAATACGAATTGAAAGCACGTTCGGCAGCATTAAAGGAGTTGTGTAGAGAGCCTCCAAAATTGGCATTTGTTGTAACGAAGTGAATAAGGACCAAATTGGTGTATAAAAAAAAAATGATGTGGAAGGGGGAGTATAACTGAGTAGTCAGTTATGGGTTATGATGTGATCATAAATCAATCACGTTGAAGTTGATTGTTCTGATGATCTAGATAGCCGTGGTTTTAAATAATTTGCTATACGGTATTAATCCTATTTTGGATTGTATAAAGTTAACTGAAGTAGTGTGTCTTGTAATAAGGACATTGAAAGAGTAAATGTAGATTTTAATGGAAAGGGAGTATTGTTAATTGAATTAATAATGGAATGGGTTAATTTTTTTGTGATTGGAGTTGTAACTTCTAAATGAATAGAAATAGAAGGAATAAAATATACCATGTTAGATTAAGGATATTGTTACGACGGTCTACTCGATTGTCGTAGATACAATGGAAACAAAATAAGTACAAGACAACAATTAAGTCACTAATCACACCTTTAATATTTACAGTAAAACAGTTCGTAATTACCAACACAGTCTACTACAACAAATCAAATCAAAATTGTTCACACGCAATAAAATGTCACTAATATTAACACTATTGTATTACAATAAGTTATAATTATACTGCCCGATTATAAAACGCAACACTTCACTAATAACTACTTGAACGTACACAGTAATCTCGCTACTATAACTCTCGAACCGCTCTGTAAATATCTCGCACTAAAACTGAAAACTAAGGCCGCTACCGCCATGTATTTATAGTCCCGCTCACACACCAGAAGCTTCCAAACTGCGTCTTATCTCTCGTGTGAACTACATAATTAACAGCACACAGGCCGAGCACCCAAGCGAAGCCCGGCACAGTCGAGAAGATTCTCGCAAAATGTGTCTAGTAGCACGTACGCCACACGCTTACATTCTGGATCTCTCTGGAACGTTCGATAAACACGTAGATTGTTCTGTGACATTGTAACAATATGTATATGTAAACCATGTAAGATGCATGTTAAAAAAAAAAAATTAAGTAGATGAAACCAGTACTTTGCAAAAGACAAACCAGTACGGGCTAAGAGGAAACCAAATCAGTTGAGGATATGGCATGGTGAAAGGCCAGTTATTGATGTTTTTATTGAATTGTTACAGAGTCTGGTGATACTGTGGTGACAAGCCTGTCTGACTTTATGGTGTTGGGATCTTGACAAGGGAAGTCCAGTAAGGTCATGCAGGTGCAGCCGCACTCACCGGACTAGGGGGGGGGCAAGTTACCCATGAGTATAGTAATGAATTACAGGGGGGTCGTGGCGCCATATCCTAGCTGGTCCTCTTGGATTTTAGGCAATGAGAGTTTTTTCTGTTTCAACAGAAAACCTCTCATTGGGGGGGTTACTTTAACGGGGCAAACTAAGGGTTTTTTTTAAATTTCATGTTAACAATCTGTAGCAAACCATGCTAGGCAACACTTTAAGATCACCAAAGGTGTGACTTTTGTGAACACCCGGTAATCAGTTCAGTACCATGCTGTGCAAGGTACAAAAGAAATTATAATGTTGGAATGTGTAAAAGCGCGTGTGTGCCGCCTTGTGCGACGTAAAAGTCACGTACATCGTATCCTTACCGCCTTTCACGAGATGTCGAGAAAGGCGCGGGACATTCACCGGCCAATGAGGGAGCAAGTTGATGGCATCGGAAGGTCCACCGAGCGTATTCTCGCCATTTTGTTGGCCAAAATTCTTCAGACCACGTGGTCATATAAAAAGTGCTCGAGCAAAATTTTAAAGTCGGCCAACAAATAAAAAGTGAACTCAACGTAAAAACAACCGGAAAGAAAATCAGAGTGAACAATAGTCTTACAAATTTAACTGTTCAAAACTTATTTTCGGAGCGTTAAACAAAAAAGTGAATCAACAATAGTGGTGCAACCACGTGGAGAGGACTACAACAGGGATGAGTACCTAAAATAATAAACTAACTAATTTACAGAGCATTTACCACTTTAAATGGGTGATCAATACGATAAAATAAGTTCAGAGAGTTCTATAAAAAGGGGGTTATTAAAATATAAATAAGTAGAGGTATGAGAGCGTGTGTCATGAAAGCACTGGTTTGTTTATAAAAAGAAAATATCTAAAAAACTATTTACGTAAGATTGTGTTTATAACTATTGTTAGGGGAAGAAATTGTAAATTTAAAGGTTTAGAGTGACCAAACATCACTTTGCCCAATCGCTTGTAAAGTAATCAAAACAGAAAGGTAAAACAACAGAAAGAAGTTAAAATTTGAAAACAAATAAAAATGAGCTTGGTTTGTCAGAAAAATGTGTTAGTAATTATTAAGCAGCAAAACCCAGTAACCACTTTTACAGGTCATGAGTTCGTATATAGAATCCTGGACTAACATGTGAAGGTAAGAGCTAAAATTAAATATTGGAAGTTGTGTTTTTTGTTTTTTTATCTTTTCAAAGATTAATTATTAAAAGAAAAGTAACAATGTTGGCCACACCGACTACCGCCATTCAAACACACCAATCACAACTGATTCTGCTATATGATGACATGACATATATTAAACATGGCTGACCAATCACTACACTTCGCACCAGTGCTGTGGTACCCCCACATGGTGTCTGTCACATGGTAGGAGTACCATGGCCACGTGATATCCCTACTTCAGTCATATTCTACCCCCACCATAGTCACGTCGTACTCACACCCCTGACGTCATAAAATTCAAATTTCCTGTCATGTGATACTGGTACATGTTATGGCTAAATCATATGGACTGTAAGTGCACATAAAAATGACTTCCACGGGACACCAAATGGTCTCCAACAGTTTTAACCGATAAGTTTACAAATAACAACAATGCTGTTCATTATAACAATAAATGCTTGTCACCATAAGCAAAATTTATAACTATGTATAATACCTGATCAACAAACTGTTCATTCTCTTCTTTGATGATTTCTTCTTTTACATGCAGTTCTCCTTTTAGGACAGAATTTATAACTGGGAATACATCCTGCAAATTGAACAATTATAAAATTTACTTTGTCTTCTCAGTGGTTTACAGAGTACTATATAAAGAGGTGATCAATACTAAATATAAAATATATAGAATCACCTATAAATTTTTGCAATAAATATCCATACTCTGTACCTACATGGTGTGCATGCGCGCGCTAGCACAAGTGTGCGATTTTACTTACTTAATCTCATGTAGTTTATATATATACAACACTATGATACAGTTTTTTGTGTATTCTGTTGATTTTTAATTACATATCTACAAATGAATGTGATCCAAATCTCTAGTGGTACATGACACAGAACAACCTAACACATTAGCTATGGGCTAAATAATGGTTATGCACATTACCTGTTCAGTCTCAGCCTCTTCTGGATCTGCTTCTTTCTTTACACTGACCGTTAAAACATCCTACAAATAACAAGGAATTAAAATTTACTTTTATACACATTCATTACCATTATATGAGAATGCTTAATAAGAGGCTGTAAAGGAAACCATAAAGATGTTCAAGACCGTAATAACATTTCATGGAGACTATAAGAGTTAAGAGTTACTGATGTTAAGAGTTAAGAGTTACTGATGGTATGGTTTCTACTCACAGAAAAGAAGGTAAATTGAGAACACTATTGAATATTATAAAAAATTATTAGCGGGAAGAAGAGAATCAGGAACAAAAATAGGTATATATTAAAACTGGTAAAGATAACAGAGGAATCAGTGTCAGAGCACAGGCCAAATGGAGAAACAAATTTGCTACCCCTGTCACATACTGGATTCTAAATTAAGAAGAAATTCCTCAAATTATATGTTTGCAGCATGCTATTATACAAGCTGCATGTGAAACCTAGACAATAGGGAAAAGTGAAAGACACAACCACAGTATTTGAAATCTACTGCTGTAGAATATTAAAAGTATACTGGATGGACAAAGTAATTAGAAAACAAAAATGAACAGGTTCTGGAAACAATGGGTGAATGGAGAGGTTTGTGAAGGTGGGACAGTGTGGTGAGTCACTACTGGTTGAGACCCAGTAATGACTTTGCTGATGGGCATCCAGTGAGTGGAAAGTACTGCAGAGGAAGGCAGAGACTAGAGTACCCAGGTTGACTGTTCGGTTGTGGGACGCTGTAAGCTCTCACAGATAAAGAAGGTGGTTCAGGAAGATTCAAAGAAGAAGAAGATACAAAGAGTCTGAGAAACATGTCAGAGACATCAGGTGACATCACATTTGCCTCATGAACAGCTGTAAAGCAACATGTTGGTCTGCAGTATTGTTAATTACAGTCATGTAAACAAAAAAAAGGAAAGTCAATTTTGTCTTTGGAAAGGTATGACTTGATTTTCTGAGTGGCTAAGAGAATGTCGTTAAGAGATTATCATGGATGTGCCAAAAAATAAAGAGTGATATCTAACCTTTTAGACCAAATAAATTAAAATACTTGTAAAAAAGGGCCAGGTTTAGTATACGAGGGGGGACCCAAAAGTAACGAGAATTTTTCTCTGGCAGTTGGTAGAATGCTAGTTCCGACTTCTCCCGCTAGGTGCCTTCACTAGACACCATTTTGTATCAGTTGCCCTAGCGGCATTGTTGTGGAAACATTAGCGCGGTCAGTGTGACTATTTTTCGTAAGCGCTGTTTCACGTTTTCAGCGATTTGTCAATGGCAGACATTAAATACCAACGTGCTAACATCAGGTTCTGTTTCCTGTTAGGGAAATCAGCAGCAGAAACTGTCGCAATGCTTCGGACAGCTTATGGGGAGGAAGCTTTGAGCCAGGCAAGGATTTTGAACCGACAAGAAAGCACACACGAAACGAATTTTGCTGCAACACGTTTCATCTTCAGATCTTCAGTCAAAATTCGTTGGCATGAACTCCAGGATATTCCAGTCATTTCCTCCAATTCATCGATTGTTCTACAACGATCAAACATGATCGCAACATGGATTTTTTCAATGTTTTCATCCGTTTTGGAAGTCGAGGGACGTCCCGGTCGTGGTTCGTCTTCAATTGACATTTGACCACTTTTAAAATGAGAAAACCACTCGTAAATCCTTACCTGGCTCAAAGCTTCCTCCCCATAAGCCATCCGAAGCATTGCGACAGTTTCTCCTGCTGATTTCCCTAATAGGAAACAGAACCTGATGTTAGCACATTGGTATTTAATGTCTGCCATTGACAAATCGCCGAACACGTGAAACAGCACTTACAAAAAATAGTCACACTGACCGCTCTAATGTTTCCACAACAATGCCACTAGGGCAACTGATACAAAATGGTGTCTAGTGAAGGCACCTAGCGAGAGAAGTCAGAACTAGCGTTCTACCAACTGCCAGAGAAAAATTCTCGTTACTTTTGGGTCCCCCCTCGTATAAACAGATAATTTTGTAGTAGGATAATGGAAGACCTCAGACAAGCATTGTTTTTAAGGCAAAAAATCACTGAGCTGAAATACAATCTGTTGCAACATCACACTCACTCGCCTGATTTAGCTCTACTTAATTTTAATTATTCCCAAAACTCAGAAATTCCCTGGGGAGGGAGGGATTTTTCTGGAGATGACTGAAAGCGGCAGTAAACGGTTATCAGAGGACCTAGAACAATCAAACTTCTGAATGGAATAAAAGCACTGGAGCATCACTAAACCAAATGTGTTCAACTACATGGAGACTATGCTGAAATATGAAAAGTGATTCCAAAACGAAAAAATACTGGTAGGCCTAAGTCTTTTATTATTTGGCCATGAACTTTTTCAAATTGTCCTAGTATATACTTGTAAGGTACAGTGGAAATCGTTTAACGAGAAAACGGTTACCACAAAATATCCGTTAACATGTAATACCACTCGGGTACCGATCGCCGTTTGTTATGTACAGTGTATTATTTGTACGGTTAACACAAAAGGTTTACCTGAAAAATATCGGTTAACACGAAAAATTTTTGTTAAAAATAATTTTTTTTTGGCTGGCTTTTAAGTAACTGCATACAAAATAAAGCCACACAAGTACGCCCAAAAGCTTGTTTTTAATGTACAGGAATCCATTCTTCATCTCTAAAAGAGAAAGAGCAGGTAGTGACCATAGTTTGTTTTGTCTACCTGTTTTGTTTTGTCTTCAGTACCAAGTTCTATTTACAGTACGTACTATATACAGTGCACCGTTGTTTACGAGAAACATAGCCTCTCCTTCAGCACCAAATGTGTTGTTCATTGACTGCAAATAAACCGTTATAGCTTACATTAACTACCTCTCTATAGGATGTGGTGAGTTCAGTTCAGTTGTATTCTGTGTGTGTACAGCGGTGGTAAAGTTTGTGGTACGGTACCGATAACATTTTATTGTAAAAAATTTACTCAGTTGTGAGGGTTAACTGTTTACTTTTTTACTGTACAAACTTCTTAGTCTTTTACAGCCAGTTAAGTGACGTTAAGCGTGTGACGTGTACGTGTTAAGTGAAGTTACGCTTTCATAAATTTCATTTTTGCAGTCCGGAAGTAAAATGGAGAAGAAAGTGCGTAAACAAAGTGCCCTCTCTTTAGAAAAAAAAGTTGAACTCCTCCAAGCTGTTAATGAGGGTATTTGAACTAAAACAGAAATCTGTAAAACATTCGGTATACCAAACTCGACGTTATCCACGATTATAAAAAATACAGATAAAACTTTAGAACTGTATTAGTCAGGCAAGTTTGAACCAGGCAGAAAACGTTCCGTAAGGCAAACCACGAAAACTTAGAGGCTGCTCTTCTTGTTTGGTTTAAGCAAGCAAGATCACAAGATGGTCCTATTTCTGGACCACTACTGATGGAGAAAGCAAACGTTTTTGCTGAACAGATGAACTTAAATTTCACTGCAAATCCTGGCTGTCTAGAAAGGTTTAAAAAACAAAATAGCATAACCTTTAAAAACATCTGTGGCGAATCAAGACAGGTGTCACAAGAAATGACATCATCGTGGTTGCAATCTACGCTGCCTGCAATTTTAAAAGACTATCCACGTAAGGATATTTTCAACGCCAATGAAACAGGACTATTTTTCCATTGTATGCCCGATAAAACACTTTCATTCAAAGGGGAGCAGTGCTCTGGTGGTAAAAAGTCCAAAGAGAGAGTGACAGTGATGGTAGGTTGCAATGCTGATGGGTCAGAAAAACTTCCGTTACTTGTTATAGGAAAAAGTTTAAAGCCGCGCTGTTTTAAAAATGTTAAAAAGTTACCAGTAGAATCCAGCTAACAAACGAGCATGGATGACGTCTAAAATTTTTACCGAATGGCTGGTTTCGTTAGAAAAACATTTCACTTCTCAGAAGAGGAAAATTGTGTTAATTATTGACAACTGTCCTGCCCACCCATGTGACCTAAAATTTATGGCAATTAAACTTGTTTTTCTACCACCGAACATGACTAGTGTCCTACAACCTTGTGATCAAGGTATTATTCAAAATTTAAAATTTCAGTACAGAAAGTTACTTCTGCGGAAATACTTGGCCACTATTGAGGGGAAAAAGATTTCTGTGTAAATGTTCTGGATGCTTGTAACTTGTTAAGAACAGCGTGGAACCTCGTGACGCCTACAACAATTCAAAATTGTTTCGCTCATGCTCGATTCATTTTGAATTCAGAAACTGAACAACCCGAAGAAAATGAAATTGATCCACACTATCTGAAATGTTTAATCGTGTGTCATCTGTATTAAATGTTTCAATTTCTCTAAATGAGTACGTGACTGTCGACGAGAACGTAACTACGGCTCCCGTATTAACAGATACCGATATCATGGAAACAGTGCAAGTTGACAACTGTGAAGGTGATGATAGTGACGACGAACTTGACACGGAAAATGATAGTGAAAATGTTCCTACCACTACCGATATGCTTTCGTTGCTGAGCCATGTTCGTCGATATTTTGAAGCCAACTCGGAAGGTGAAATGTTTGAACACGTTGATAAATTAGAACAATTTGTTGAAAATAAAATAGTGCAAAATTGTGTGCAAAAGAAAACGGATTATTTTAAATAAAGATAAACACGAAAACTACGGTAAAGTTGAAAGACACAGTAGTCTATAAGAAAACCTAAATCATAGGACTAAATTTAGAACAGCTAATAATAATTTTAAGAAAAATTAACAATAATAAACCATGAGGATAAATAAAAGGTTGTATTTGTTGCATTTTACTAGACAGTACAATAAATAATCTACAGTACACTATTTGTTCACTTCCTCATTTTATTTCACTTTTTGTTCGCTTAACGCGAAATTCGGTTTACACGAAAAAATAACTGGTCCCCGTCATTTCGTGTTAACCGATTTCCACTGTATATGAAAGGATAAATGATCTCATCTACAAAAAGCCATCATATATTGTTGCATTAAAGATTATTAGTTATGATGAGGTGATATGAACTTTAATGATATTACAGTAATATCACAATTTAATTAAGTCAAATGTAATTAATTATCTACTGTCTACTGTAGTGTAAACTTATTAACACACTTTCTACATTAATAGTTTGTTAATTATACAGTTAAAAGTAGCATGCCTACCGTGTCCTTGACTGACTTGTTTATAACTAATCTTGAGAGCAGTGGCTTAGTAAGAAGGGTTAACCTCACTCCCCACGAACGGGTAGGTCATGTATATAAAATCTGTAGGAAGCAATTGTATAGCTAATGGTTACAACATTAAAAGTGGGCAATAAATGGTAAATTTTGGACTCCCCCCACTTGGCACAGGAGCGGGTGGTCATATAAAAATTCAAATGCAAGTCATGATCACTCATAGAATAGTCAGTTGTGTGCCTGGCTCTTACTATCTGGCTAACAAACATTTGAGACAAACACAAAGGTTTGAATATGTACATCAATTACATGTCTAATATTGACTTTTAGACATATAATACTAATAATACATACAAGGTATAACATAAGACATCTAATACTATATTCTGCAGAAACTGGGAGTGAGACAATGCAAGTCAAAACAGCGAAATGAGATGTCACAAGTATGGAGTTCAGGAGAATACCAGGAAGACTTGCGGAGGACAGGACTACCAGAGTGGACAACACAAGAGAATGAGTGATGATAGAATAGTATGAGTATGTATGTTGACAATTGGCCAACACAAAGATAGAGGACTGGCAGATCAAAAAAAAAGTGCTACTATGCAACTAACAGACAAGTCAAAAAAAAAAAAAAAAAAAAAAAAAAAGGTCTAAATTGGACGAGGGAGGAAGAGAATTGCTTGAAAGTTGGAAGGTTATGGAAAATGCATATTGTCAATGCGAACCCTACACAAAAGAATACATATATAAATCATATTCTGTACAGCAATTGATTACAAATCAATATGATGATAAATAAACTTATTAATACAAGAAATGATTGTGTGTATAAGATACGTGTATATAACACATGTATCTATTTAATACATACATTAAACAGCAAAAAATATATTTTTATTTTTAAACTTTATACCTTGTCCTCAAATTTGATCTCTTCCATTTTTCAGATGATGGATAAATTGATCTTGTTAACTAACACCTGAAACAAATGAAAACAAGTTGGCAGTCAATGAAGACTAAATCTACATCATCCACAAGTTAGCACAAGAATAACATCTGATTAAGGACACTTTTAGATAAAATGTACATGTCTTTATTAATAAATAATGTCTTCCCATTGTCAGACCTCAATTTAACCAATGAGGATGCCATATCTTAGTGTGGGCAAGGTACTTCATTTAATACAATAAAGTGTTCTTGGTTGAAAGGAGATACTGAGACCACTTATGTACAGGAAAAGTCACATTACTTCTGCACATGTAATTGGAATGAGCTAACGTACAGAAGAGCATTCTACCTACAGTGCTAACTATACTGATGATTCCTGGAAAATGTTTTCCCCATAAAGGTACACTTTTCTTTGAAGCCATACAAACATGTGTCCACAATTTTTTTAACAGTTCGTCATACCATGTTACTTATTTTGACACAGGCTTTGTTTTTAAATTCCTATTTACCAGAAATTATAAGAGTTTTGACATAATTTAAGAATTATTTTGAGAAGGAAACAACAATTGCTTATCAATTGCATGCTACAATTTTTATGAAACCTCAGAGTCAAAATGTTTGCAGAAGTTATACAGTATACTCTGTTTCACATAACTTCCAAATTGACAGTTGTGGGAATACACTTAAATACTAATAGCAAACTGTTGTTTACGATGGAAGTTTGAAGCATTTGACAGATTTCAAGAGTTGAAATATTTGTTCTGCTTTATCTAGTCTGAAGACGCGTTTCATCTTATTTACAGCTTTCATGGTGCAGAAAATTTAATCTAGTCTTAAACAGAAAATCTTTGACAAATAATATTAGAAATCGTGTAGAAATTATAATTTTTAATGACTTGAAATACCATAATGGGCAATGGAACATTATTTCATAGTTTGTAAACTGCATATAAAAAGGAGAACTGGGAGTGATTGAATTCATGATCCGCTGAGACCACTTTGAAGAGTTTTCAAGTACATGAAGGGTAACATTAATGATATTCATGTCACTCATTTCTGACAGCTTAATAACACATTACTAAAACAAACCACATACAAAAACAGCTAACAGATCCAAAACGTGATGTGTTATATCACTGAAAAGAGACATTTGTGTAAGCTGATAAGAATTGGCAACATTTATTTGTTGGTATGGGTAGGACATCTTAACATCAGCTATGAATGACAAAGTGATAGAGTACAAAATCTGAATTTCTTGTGCATTCCCCAGTGTCAATACTGATGTTATATGAAAGATATTGTAGGATTAAAAACAAAATTATATTTTATATTTTGTTATTTCTTTGAAAAATGCATCTCAATTTTCAGAATTTAACATAGTGAAAATAGGGATATCCACCTTGCAATCATATTATGTTTATGTTGAATTGTTTGTTTATAACAAATGGCTGTGCATGGCCAAATAATAATATTCAATAGTTGGTTAACATACACATTTATGTAATAGATTTTTAGTTTACTTTGTGTATTTTAATAATATCTAATGTCAGTACTGGCTTAATAATGACATTAGATACAATTGGCTTAATACAATACAGTACTGACCAAACCAGAAATATTATATACAATCCGTTTTGGAAACAAATTTCTTACAAGAAACTATAAAACTACTTTATGCTGTTTCCGCCACAAAGCTATTTCATGCACAACATAACATGGCTCCGTTACTGTTACTGTTCAAGCTGAACTGCACTGCCTTTACATTAAACACATTGACTTAAGTAAAAATGTGTATTAAATACATAAAACATATACCGGTATTGACAATAATGTCTAAACAAAAAGTGTTCAGAATCTGAAAGTTTTATTTTGTTTTGGAAGTCTACAAAAAGTTTTATTTGCTTTAGTTAAGTTCAATACAAATTATATAATAAATCGTTTCAATAATAATATAGTGAGCATCATAATTTTTCTTGTTTTCATTTGTAAGAACTGTAATAAATTCATTTTTCATTTCAAATTGTCATTAACCTGAGTAACTACAATTCAATTTTTAATGTGCATTGAATCGTTGTGAAAACATTATCACAAAAGCATAGTTTTGAGAAATCATCACATATTTACTTATATTCACATGCCTAAAAATATATTCATCTACTGATACTTTCCATAAATGCCACTAACAGCAATTTTACGTATTCTGTTGAATATCTGTATGTTTCATTATTTCATATTTATAGTTATTAGTCACCTTATGGTAGTAGTCAGTTATGCAGGCAAGGTGAGGTTATGTTTGCCCAGGTGTGGGTTATGCAAGCTATAATAATATTACATTTAGTCTTGAACTTGTCCTGTACGTTGTATAACAATATTTGACTATGCCATTACTTTCAATACATTTATAACGCACTCTTATACTGGTTAAAACCACATACATTAAATTAGTGGTACCTTTAGAGCTACCCACCTCCAAGCTTAGTCTAGACATTGTGTTGTGTTTACAGCATATGCAGGCCTGAAAAAAGTCTTACATTTATATATGCTGATGTGAAAGTTGGAATTATTAATTCAGACATTAAAATGGAAATAAAAAGTGGTAATTATCGGTATTCTAACCTTTGCTGGTATTGAAGTGAAATATTTTTTTTCTATTCTTCCATGCTATATAAACACGCAAAAATTAATTTTAAACGGCGGTCGAAGCTATTCACGAAGAAAAAATATAAAATAAATAGGGGAGAGTGTTGTACCTTGGACCAGACTGAATTTCTCTGTCATCTAGTGGAGAAACTTGACTTTAAGTATATGTAGTTGACAGTTGTGACACCAGGTGCTATTTACTGAGCTGGTGACCATTTTAGATTTTCAAGCCATGTGCTACTGAATGATTTTGGTTTTTCTACTTGCCGAGTAATTTTCTAGTGTGCGTTTGATTTGAATAATAGAACTACAGTGCTGTATTTGAAAGCAGAACTAAGGTAGGTAAGTACCACAATTTCATTCTCTATAAGATAAAATAACAAGTTTTTAAGAAACATAACCTGAATTTGTTAACCTTAACAAAATTACAAAAATGGAGACTGGTCCAAGGTACAACATTTTTAGTAGAATTTTTGTGACTTGTTTAAGATTTCATATGTAATTATTACTTACAAATGAAATTTTATATATATATATATATATATATATATATATATATATATATATATATATACACATGTAATCTGTATATGGGTCCCTTAACTGTGTAGAGCCTAACCTAGATAGTGAAGTATTATTCATTTTCACAGAAAGATGCCCAGAAGTACAGGAGGGGTGAAAAGGCCTGCTGTTGACGTTCAAAGTTTGAAAGAAGCTATAGAAGATGTTCATGTCAGGAAGTTATCCATTGGAGTAGCAGCAAAAAATCACGGGATCTCTAAAACAACACTGCTGCGCCACTTGAAAGCACATACTTCCTCAGGAGATAAGGATTTTCAGTACAAGTCGAATATAAATGTGAAACAAATCTTTACTGAAGAAGAAGAGGTGAGTCTTGTAAATTATTTAAAGGTAGCTTCGAGGCTACATTATGGCCTAACTAAAAGAGACACAAGAATATTAGCCTATCAGTTTGCAAGAGAAAACAAACAATCTATAACTGAAAAGTGGAATAACGAAGGCATTGCTGGTAAAGAGTGGTTGAGAGGGTTTTTACAGAGACACAAAACTTTGTCTTTAAGAAAGTCAGAAGCTACGAGCCTTGCTCGTTCAACTAGCTTCAATAAAAAAAAATGTGGGAGACTTTTTTACTAATTTGAAGGCCTGTTTATCTCGTGATCAGTTTGATGCCAACAAAATTTATAATTTAGATGAGACAGGTAATTCAACTGTCCACGTTCCTCCCAAAATAATCGCACCTCGTGGTGCAAAACAAGTGGGAAGTATGACATCAGGTGAACGAGGGATTAATGTAACCATGATAGCTGCTATAAATGCGGTAGGTAATCATGTACCACCAATGTTGATATTCCCTCGCGTTCATTTCAAAAATCACATGTTGAAAGGGGCCCCACCTGGATCAATAGGAGGTGCTAATCCTTCTGGCTGGTCTAACGAAGATCTGTTTGTTGATTATTTAAGACTATAAAACACGTTACGTTTTACTGCATAACGTGTTCCTGCGCAGGTCCGCATCGGCCACGTGTATCGTGTTTTCGTTTTGTTTTGTCTCGGTTTTAATATGTGTTAAATTATTTAAGTATTTTTGTTGTTATGTTCATGTTGTTTTTATTATCTGACGGGATGTGCATACATCAACAAATGTATTTTTAACTTATATTTATCGAGGATCTGAAGATGACACTTAATGTGTCGAAACTCAAGTAATCCTGTTTTCGGATTTCAAAAAGCGTGACGGTAGGTAATTAACCTGTTTTATAGTCTTAAAACGCTTTTGGAGGCAAATACAATGTTTAAATTTTTGAGTATTTAAATCATTTTATAAAATATGTAAAACCTACAATTAATGAGAAAGTGTTATTGATTACTGATAATCATGATACTAATATTTCTATACCAGCTATAACGTTAGCAAAAAACAATGGCATCATTCTCCTAACGCTTCCACCACACACATCACACAAGTTACAGCCATTAGACAGAACAGTTTTTGGGCCATATAAAGCGTTTTACAATCAAGCTGCATCAGAATGGATGCTTTCAAATCCGGGAAAGCCTATGGGAATTTATGATGTTGCTGAAATTGTAGGAAAAGCCTATGGCAAAGCTTTCACAATTGAAAACATTGTTAAAGGGTTTACAGTAACAGGAATATGCCCATTAAATGAAAACATATTTAGTGACAATGAGTTCATGACATCTTATGTTACTGATCGACCATATGATGCATCCAATGGAGGTCAAAATGTTAACAATATAGATAACAGACCTTCATGTTCCACTGATTTGCCTTTCAATCATAATAGTGATGAGCCTAGGGCATCTGTTAGTTTTGTCCAGGAAAAATCATACGCAACAGTGTCTCCTGAAATGGTCCGACCTTATCCCAAAGCTCTTCCAAGAAAAAGCCGAGGAGGAAGGCAAAAAGGAAGGACCAGAATATTAACAGACACTCCAGAGAAAGAAGATGTTGAAAAGAAAAAACAAAACCGTGTTAAACCAAAAGTATCTTATCCAAAGAGAAAAAAGTGCAGGCTTACATGTAGTTCTAAAGAAGACTTGGATAAAGAGTTGATCTTACAATATTCAAGTGATGGAAGTGAATTTGCTGAAACTCTTTTTGAATTGCATAGAAGTGATGATGAAAAGGAAGAAGCTACTGCTTCAGAGGTGTCAATAGGGGATTTTGTCTTGGTTGAATTAGCAGGGAAAAAAAACAAAAAGCATTATGTTGCTGAAGTTTTAAATATTGTTAGTGATGGATATCAGGTTAAGTTTTACAAAAAAAAATGGTTAACTCAAACAAGTTTTTGCCAGATGAGCATGATGTTTCAGATATTTTTGAAAGTGATGTTGTAAAGAAACTACCTTGCCTACGTACAACAGGTGCTTCTGAGCGCCAGTTAGCACAAATATATTTTCCAGTGGACTTTGCCACTTACCCCATGTAACAAATTATAAATTTTTCGAGTATTTCAATAAATTATTAATTTGTATTAAATTATTATTAATTTAGTTTGATTTATTTTAGTTAATGTACCTGAAAACTTTGCAAAAAATGTGCCTTATTTGGATGAATATCTAGCATTAATCAACTAACAGGATAAGAAGATAAAAATAGCTCAAAAATAGTGTTATACAAGGTAAAAAATAAATGGTCCAAGGTACAACATGTTGTACCTTGGACAGTAAATTTTTTTTTTTGAAGTGAATGCTAAATATAATTCCAAGAAAAAATTCATATTAATAGGCAAAAGTATAATGTATTAGTGACAAAACTTTCAAGTTATTGAGAAAATTATATCTTGCACAAAAAAATATATAGTGAAAACTGGTCCAAGGTACAACACTCTCCCCTACTCCCATAAGCGCGCATGGAAAGTGAATGAGCGCCATATTAACTGAGTAGTTAGTGGGATCACCGCAGTCGGGCGACGGCGCATTAATGCACAGCGAATGACGAGTTATGACGTCATGCGCGGATTACCTATCACTGCAGTTCAGCAAGTTTACGCACTAAGTAACACGCATTTGTCTACTACTAAATAAAAGGTACTAAATAAAGAGGTTAAATGTCATTTGTCACAGTTAATATGGTGTCTTAGGGGAGTAATTATTTTAATTTTTTTCGTAAATAGGTTCGCCCGCCGTTTAAAATTATTTTTCCCGTGTTTATATTACATAGAACAATAGAAAAAAATATTTCACACACGCACGCGTGTGCGCTCACGGGAAATGCATGCATATAATGATGAAACTCTTTCTTACCTTAATTATCGGGGGATACAACTCGGCTGCGGCTCTGAAGAAGGCATGGAGGCAGAATTGTTATGGGTGGCACCTCTTAAACATAAATTCCACCAGGTATCCCACGAAATGTTTTTTTCTGCGCCCAAATCATGGGATACCCTGTCGCACTTCTCTCCATGCCCTCTCAACCGTGTTTGTGTGAGCGCCGGTAGCGGGGTCCACGAAGTTTTGTTGATTTTGTTGATCTTCCAGGCACTCATATGCTTTCCAGCAGTCACTGATTATAGTTGTGCCTGGAAGAATCCACTCCTCAATTATGTTGAGGAGATTAGTGGAATCCCGGCGCTCAAGCGGTATTAAAAAACACTTCCCAGAACCACGTTTCACTCCCCCGAACACCCACTGTCCTTCAATTGCCCTGCCCCAATTATATTTCCGGCGCCCAAATTTTACTTCGTCGACTTCTACAGTCTTTCCAGGGCCCCCCAGCTTAGATGAAGTGCGCTGGGCGTCGAAAATAAAAACTTCTCAACAAAAACTGTACCAGTCGACGATGAATTCAGCGCTCACATCATAATTCCACATGAAAAGGTGTTGACGAGGCGGAGGGTTATGAAGGATGTAGCAGACCAGGAAAAAGTAGGTTGAGAGAGGATGGTGGGTCTTAGAAAGGAAACTACCTTCTCGTGCAGAATGTTTGATGTCGCATCTTTTTTTTTTTTGGCAACGACTTCTCGCAAAGATGACACCGAAAATATGTCTCTCTATTCAGTGCTAATAGGTACCCACATGAAGGACAATTTATTGACTCTTTAATTACTCCGTGGGAAATTAAAAAGTTGATAATGTCAGACTCATTCATTCGAATGCAATCGTCCAACTTCCTACTCCACTGAATGTCTTGGCAGGCCATTGCACTATTAAATTGTTTAATTTAATTTTTTAATATGAATCTGGTGTTTCCTAAACAACAGAAATAATTAATAATAACACCACACAATAACACAAACGAAAACACTGAAATTCACAAAATAAATACTGCTCACGATAAATACACTACCTTATGGGTCGGGCGAAACCACGCAAAAAACGCATTGGCGCTTTTTCCTCTTAACGGACACACACACACACTAACGACAAACCAATTACAATTGAGAATATGCACAATTTTTAACTTAACGGTTTATTAAGGCGCTAGTTTTTTGTTTCTACCAATCAGGCGTCAGCCTTATAAGCGACTTTTCATAAATTCGCGGGTTTTTGGCATCAGACGTTCCCATTGGTTGCTTCGCTGTGATGTCACCGCGTGGAAGGAATTCGCGCGAACCTTGATTTACCAATGCAATATTACCTGAAACACTGCCCTATTTAGCATGTCCCTGCTGTTTACATGGAGTATTAACAATAATTGTAAAGAGCTATTCATATAGAAAAAGGATTAAACAATAAGATTAAATGGTTTGTGACAAAAAATAATGGTAAAATATATTTCCACATTTAATAGAAAAGTAAGCAAGTCTGTCTACATATATTGACAAAATGCCACAATATGTAAAAACGTAAGTCGGAAAGGAGGTGATATTGCGGGCCTGTGGTGTGTGTGTGTGTGTACCCGCAAGTTGTGCGCGCGCGCTTGCGTGTGTAAACATTTCTATGTATCCTACTATATTTGAAACAAGCTTCTAATTATTGTAATTATAATCAATATCACAATAATTATCTTTGGTAATTATGCTCGATCCGGATTATGCTCAAATTGCGGTGAAATATTTCTTTTCCTATTCTTCTATACTATATAAGCACGAAAAAAATTATTTTAAACGGGGGTCGAACCTATTTACGGAGAAAAAAAAATAAATAATTACTCACATTAGAATGCATGCAAATAGCCGGTGAACGCCATTTTCAGACTGTGAATATGTACACCGGTACAGGACGACGCGTGACGTCACCGCTTGTACATCAGCTGTCGCTGCAAATTGGCCTTTGGGATGTATATATAACCATTTTCCAAACATTTACAAGCGAGTTGGATGAAAAGCGAACAAAACAAAATTTACATGATTCTTACATGTTCAAAATTGCGTTGAGCCCAAACGGCGGTTTAAAGCTTTGCGTTGAGCCCACCGCGAGTTTATTATTAGTAACCTCGGAGGCGCCGAAGGCGCCGTAGACTAAAGCATGTGCGGTGAGCCGGCTACCCAAAATCACTCTCAGCGGTGGATACTGTAGGAAACTGATGAGTCGGCCACCCACGAGTCTGAAATGTAATGCTTTGCGTTGTAGGCAATTGAATTACGTTAAGGCAAAATGTAGTGGTGATCCCACTAACTATTCAGTTAATATGGCGTATGGTGTAGCACAGGTAAATATTTACCGAAAAGCGAGTTGAGCCGATGCCTGCCGGTTAGGTTCGGATAGGCGGCCCGAAGGGCCGCGGGATATAGTTCATTGTTCCAGATAATAAAAATTAAGGCGAACCGCAAAAATTGGACTGTATGAAAAGCGAGTTGAGTCAATTGCTGAAATACGGGTACCCAAATGCCAAACGCCAAAAATTTCCAGAGGCTGATGTAATGCTGACTTACCATTGGTACTTGAGAAAAAATCAACGGCTGGGTTTAAAATTTTGTAATCTCGCCTTTGTAATTGGTTAAGACAAAACAGCGGTTTCACCATTGAGAATAAACGCGCGAATTTCACCATAAGTTGCATATTGCATAGTGTGTACTGTCGCCGCGTTAGGTAGTCTGGTGCGTGAATGTTTTTGTGATTATTATTATTGGTATTCAGTGCTTTAGTTTGTTTGTGTGGTGTTATTAATTATGGTTTAATTATTTCTGTTGTTTAGGGTTATTTACTATTAATAACGTTTGTAATATTGAGCCGATTACTTTAGAAATTTATGAAGTACAGCGCTGGGTACTCCGCGTAATGTGATTTGGTATACCTGTGATTTTCAGTCCTTTAGTTTGTGTAATTGTGTAACATTTTAATATACAATGGCCTGCTACATTAAGGTAAGATTTTCATCTTTTCATAATTGGATGGATTACGTGTGTGTGTGTGTGTGTGTGTGCGTGCGTGTGTGTGTGTGTGTGTGTGTGTGTGTGTGTGTGTGTGTGTGTGTGTGTGTGTGTGTGTGTGTGTGTGTGTGTGTGTGTGTGTGTGTGTGTGTGAAATATTCAAATTGCCGTGAAATATTTCTTTTTCTATTCTTCTATACTATATAAACACGAGAAAAATAATTTTAAACGGTGGTCGAACCTATTTACGAAGACAAAAAATTAAATAATTTCTCCCATAAGGCGCCAAAAAACGCTACGTTATTTGCCGCGTAAACTTAGGAAGTACAGCGCTGAGTACTCTCCGCAATGACGTCATAACTCGTCATTCGCTGTGTAACTGTGCGCCGTTTCTTAGATAACATGGCGGTCATTCACTTTACATGCGCGCTTATGGGAGTAATTATTTAATTTTTTTTCTCCGTAAATAGGTTCGACCCCCGTTTAAAATAATTTTTTTCGTGCTTATATAGTATAGAAGAATAGGAAAAGAAATATTTCACCGCAATTTGAGCATAATCCGGATCGAGCATAATTACCTTATCTTTATCAATACTTTCACATGTTATAACGTTAAAAACTGAAGCTTGTACATTTAGTTGTAAACATAAATACCTTTGTTAATGAGATGAAAATAGTTATTTAGTTGATACATACCTTCATAGGGGTATTATATCAGCCTTTGATGAAGCTTATAATAAGCGAAAACTGGTTCAAGCTATAAGGTACAACTTTTACATTTTTATCAATAAAAAACTTTGAGTAGTAATATACTTATATTCATAGGGGACTTAAATTTTTGAAGACGAAACTACCCCGAGCCGGCCCTTTATTTTTGAGCGTCGTTTTTGTTAAATACCAGCCAGTAATGCGAAGACAACTCAATGCGCGCGCACACATACACACACACACAAGCGAGTTAAAACTGACAACTCGCTTCGCTCGTTAAATTAAAGACTATACTTTATTCAGTCCATACCAGCCAGTAATGCGAAGTCTACTCAATGAGTGTAATTTTTTTTACACTCAAACGATTGTAATTTACAAAAACGACACTCAAAAATAACGCACTATACAAAATTCTGTTAATTCGGACCATAATTAAAAATCTACTCTCCCTTTGCAATTAAACTCAAACGCTTACTGTGACGTCACGCGTTAACAACAGCTGATCGCTAGGTTAAGCGCGGAAGGCCGGAGTGCCCTCCCCCTGCGTGAATATGTTCAAAAGTAAAAGGTTAGTGGTGCTATTGTAAATATTGTGATGTTCGTGATCCAAAACTATAGTGAAACAATTTAAAAAATAGTATACAGTGATATCAGTGAAGCCGTTATCGCATATAAACGACTGTGTAAGCAAGATAGGTTAAATGTCATTTGACACCGTATACACAGTGACAATATGGCCATCATTCACCTTTGCATGCATGCTTATGGGAGTAATTATTTTATTTTTTCTACGTAAATAGGTTCGACCGCCGTTTACAATTATTTTTCGAGTGTTTATATGACAGAATAGAAAAAATAATATTTCACTTCAATAATTGCCAATTTGTCTAACATTGAATCAATAATTTAATGTTAAATCTGTCAGTTTGTTTATTCCTAGTGAAAACTTAAATTAGTATTCCCAAAGAGAGATAGGCCTATAAATTCTCTTGTATAATAGGTATATAATAACAACGAAGAACCACATTGTTTTTGTTCTTCTTTGAAATTACTTTTTAAGAATGTGTCTCCATTATATTAATCCTAATGAAATTAACCCTAATTATACTTCATACCTATCAATGAATACTATCGTTATTTCCACCTTAACCTAACATCCAGTTGTCTTTAAATAAGTAAATTACCTTAGACCTTCTGAAGTATACGACGACTCAAGGTTACTCTACTATAAATTAGTTTCACTACCATAAACTATTCAGTACACCGCTGCTGGTAATAAACTTTTCGAGAGCACGCTAACTACACTTGAATGATTAATAAGTAAGTACAAACCGAACTATTCACCGTATTAACAGGGTTAGTATTATTCAAATACAGTGCCATACAAATCAAACAATGCGAAAGTCATATACAAACTACCTTATCTTCCAACATAGAAACTATAAAAGTCTTTCATCATAACCTAACACGTAATTATATAAATAAGTAACCTAAGCGCGAAATCAAACTCGAGTGAAATGACTTGTAATGCAAATAAGATTTATTTAGTCACAGAATATAGGTAACCAAATATGTAGTCCAATAAGTTAAGTTATAATCGAATGTTCATTGATTTTTGGCGGGTTTTGAAAATCACAGAGTTCTAATTAAATTTATTGAGGAGTAGAATTTTTCATTTCTTAAAATAACGACATTGACCAGCAAAACCTAACACCTAAGATTCATAGTAAATTATGGTTAACAACTTACTTTAATTGACATTAAATGGATCTAGCTTATGATGGTACGGCAAAGTCAAACTTCCCTCTCCTCGTTTGTACGTACTTTCCGTTTCCAGATTTCTACTGGATCAGTTTTATTCACAAGTAAGTAATGGCAGGTTATGGAGGTTATGTACGACAATGTAACTTAAATAAAATTTACTGTGTTAGTGTACATTAAAAGGGTGTATTTATTGGAAGTACAGAAATTAGTTTCCATTTATCGCACATAATTACGGTACAGAGACGAGTTTTGGAGGTTGTGTCTACGTTTAACAATGTAACTTAACCTTTTAGATTTTTAAAACGAATTAGACTTAACAAAAATTTCCTTAGTTAGTGTACATTCAACCGCTGTGTTTATTATATGGATAAAAGGCTGTATATAATATTAAAGGCTTATTTATTCGAAGTACCGTAATTAAAATCTATTTCCCATTTAGAAAGTATAACCTAGTACAATGTAACGTATAACCAAAAAAGTAGGCCTACATTAAAATCTTTTTTTGAGTTTCAAGAGGAGTGTCAGTTTTTTATGTTTTTTCAATAAATAAAAATGAGAGGAGGGAGAGAGAGAGACAGACAGACCAAAAATTTTTTATGTTTATCTAATTGTTCAAGAACTATGTAGCCTACACATAGTAAAAATTGAATTTCTACCAAGTTTACATTAAATGAAAATGATAAAAGTATTGTTAGCTTTTAACAAATATTGACATTTTTGCCCAATACAGAAATGAAGGAAGTTGACAGACAAATTGTCTACGAGTTCCTTGGAAGTGTCTGAAAAACTATAAACTTTTATTCTATCATTTACTTGTTACATTATGTAACAGAACAACATTTCTTTATTATTTATTTCTGATTTTTAATATACATAGTATTTGAATTAACAGTATAAATAGTATTTGAAATAGTATAATGACAACTAGATTACAGTTGTCACTATTTTTGTTTCAACGTTTCAAAGGATAAAGAAAACGCCTGTAACTCTAAGATGAATTATGAGAAAACATGATTACAAATCATAACCTACCATTAGTTACTTGTGAAGAAAACAGATATAACATTTCCAAACAAGAAATCTTCAATTCTCTCCCTATTTGTTTAATAAAAACTGGAGTTTCTACTGCAGGTGTTTAAATCCACTAACTACTTAATTTAATATACATAATTGTTCCTGATCTTGTTGGGTAACATTATATTAATATATCTGCTTCCTACTCATATGTGCAAACAATGTTTTTAATGTACGGTCCTAAACATCTTTAAAATTTAGTCAAAGTCTAATGAGCAATTAGACCTAACCTGAATTACTACATCTAAGAATATCTTATTAGCCCATTTAGCTTTATTTATACATTTAATGCATCTTAATTAGTACATTAACAGCACTGCTGTGTTTTACAGCAACACAATACATTACTCTAACTATAAAGAATTTCTTGTTTTCAGTTAAAAAAAATTGAAATTGTGTATTTGTTTTCTTTTCCACTCACTTTTTATAGAAACGTGCTTTACATTAATATGTGTACCCTTACTATATTATGGTCCTAAACATCTTTATCTACACTTTATATCTTTAAAATTTAGACAAAGTCTAATGAGCAATTTGGCTTAACCTGAATTTACATGACCTGGCTCAGAACAACTTTATTTTGGCAAATACAAAGATGAAGACTCCGTACACCCTGGTTGCAATTTCTTCAATGCTCACACCTGCTGCTAGGCTTAGTTCTATAACATGATCAGGAAGAAAGGAATCAACTCGAACCTGCATCCAATGTGGAAAGGCTTGTACACCATCACCAAGAAGATTAATGATGTCATCTATGAATAACTCATTAGGCCATTTAGCTTTATTTATACATTTAATGCATCTTAATTAGTACACTAACAACACTGCTCTGTCTTACAGTAACACAATACATTACACTAACTCTAAAGAATTTCTTGTTTTCAGTTTAAAAATGTTGAAATTGTGTATTCTTTTCTTTTCCATTCACTTTTTGTGAAACGACCTACATTAATATGTGTACGCTTACTATATTGAAATCCAGTGTTCACTATCCAATAGTTAAAAATTTTGTGGAATTGTGAAATTAGTGACACTATATACTAATGTGTGATTATCAGTTGAATTTCTGAATTCCTTTGATTCATTAATAAATTTTACTAATTTGTTTCTTTATGTCTATTGAACGATTTCTTATTAGTTTTTAATCTTTGTGTTTTCATTATTCATTTGTAAATTCTTGGATTTTGTTTCCATGACATGTCCATTGGTTAACTAATTATCATTAAAACAAACAGAGGACTGATCCTCTTTTGCAAGATCACAAGTATGTTTCAAGACCATTTGCAGGTCAGGTATTGTTCTGTCTGTTCACTTTCTGAAAGTGGTTGAGAAGCAAGGGGGAGATGTCTCCATTAAAACACACACACACACACACACTAGCATGCACACAATTCCTTTTTTTCTTTATTTAATTTGAATTCTGCATTAGAACAAATGTTTTCAGAGTTTATACGTTTTTTTTTTCTATTTCTTGGATTAATTTTTTTTAATTTTGTTTTTTCATAAAATAAAAATGAGATGGGGAGAGGGAGCGAGAGAGAGAGAGAGACCAAAAATGGCACGTACAGAAATTTCATCAGAAATTTTCCTGATAGTAAAAAAATAACTAAATAATGAATTGCAAAGAACGTTAACAAAATTAATGGAAATTATAGTTATAATTTCTTGTCTAATGAACAGGTACTAGTAATGGCTTCATATACTTCACATCTTAAATTATAAACCTATTACAAACATATTTGGTATACTCAGCTTGAAACAAACGTTTAGACCAACAAAAATGGTTTAAATTTTGCCATGCTGCATTATTAGTACTGTTGAAACAGCAGGTTGATTATAATTGTTTTTAGAACAGACTTCTGGAATGTTGTGTACAAGTGTATTGTGTTCAAGTAGCAAGTTTCCACTACTTTATAAAACAAATCCTAGAAGCAAGTTTTGACATCCAGTAGCTGTTGCTGAGAAATCTTACACGCTGCTCTTTTGAACATCTGATGAAAAGGTTTTGTAAAGTGTACCTAACCTAAAAATGTACAATGCTCGACTTGTCTTTGTATTCCATACTTCTAGCAGTTTACATGATATATTGCTAACACGAATAAGAAAAGTTTAAATCTGCTGAAGGTCTAAATGAGTGATAGTTATTTGCAGACTGACAGGACCATAAAATAATTTTGAAAGAATTGTTGCTATTACAACACCATCCTTTATCAAGTGACTACTCAAATTTGCCAGTTTTTCACAGCAAACTGAAGTTTGATGATTTGATCCATCATGACCTAGTGATGGTCCAAACATTTCAAGGATTCTCCTAGCCTTATAAATCTGGACTGGCGCCATTGAGTGACATGACTAATGTTAAATTTACTTTGGGATACTTCCAAACATAATACAGTTTACAATAAACAAACAAAACTTTATGCCTGTCTAATTTTTCCAGAACTGTATACACATAATTTGATCTGGATAGAACATTTATTACTCAACAATAATATTTGATGTAAATAATTAAAATTTCTGTATGGAGAACCATACATGACTTCCATGTTTTAAGATTTATATTTAAAATCATTTTAGAAATGAAATATGTCTACAGAAACTAGCTAAACGTAATTGTGAAAAAACGATGTAGGGCCTACTTCATATGCAGATCAGAAATAAATGATGAACTATTCTCTTTATGTAATAAGCCTAGTTACTAAACAATATATAATTTTAAAAGCTTCTTATCATATTGAGACGAAATGGAGCGTCATTTGAAACATCGCTTAGGTATAAAAACAACATAACGACCTTTACAAAATTTGCCGCCCGTAGGAAGTTGCCTACTTTGCCTATGCATAAATCTGCCTCTGGTGTACATGCTAAATGCATGTAAACAGTAGTAAGAATGACTTAGTATCCTGTTGAGTTATTCACTGTTCTGACAGATGATACGCAAATACTGGAAGGTAGGATGTGAGAGCCAGCAATAACCTTAAATAAAACTCTCATATATTTCAGTTATTACAGAGTGTTCTGTTCATTACAGACAAGTGCTTGGTTTGATCATTTTGTTTAATTAAATTGTATATTTTACTGTAGCTTTACAGTAGCTTGACAGAAAGTGTAAAAATGTAAAATAAAAATGGCATGACTTAAGTGTAAATAAAAAGTGAACACTTTACAGTAGCACAAAAAATGACAAAAATTGAGACAATGAAATGCTGCAGTTCAGTTAAAAATATTGCAATCTCCCTCACACACAATTTTAAAGAATAAAGACATTATAAACACCACAACAAAATATTTTTTTTGGAGCAAAAGGAAACAATGGAAAGGCATCTCAGGTAATATCACTTTGAAATTATGGTTTCAAAATGTTTAGGGAAAAGAATAAAAAAAATGCTAGCATTAACAATCCAACAATGTATTGAAAAGATCAGGATCTTGCAGGGAAAATTTGTTTTGTAGCTACTGGTGGATGTTTGTTTCTATAAAAAATAATTGCAATATCTAATAAATTATGGTACATATTTAATCATTTATTAAAAAATTTGTCATTTATATAATTTTCTTAATTTTTTAATTTCTATAGATACTTTTGGTGTGTTTGTTGTAATTTTGTGTTTTACATTATCTTTTGCGATTAAAAATACACCTCACAGTTTTAACATACAATATATATATATATATATATATATATATACAGTTAATATTTGTACATAAATTTACCTCAAGATGTTATTTTTCTATTTGGAACATGTTTCGGGTACTATCTTGTACCCATCCTCAGCCTTCCGGTTTTTTTGTCTGGTGAAGTACATATGTGTTGTTGGTTGACTATTGTGGCTTCCTGTTGGCTTCTGGTATTTCAAGTTGGTTTTATTGTGTGTGATTGTGGTGTATGTGTTAGTTTTTTGTGTATTTTCAATGTTGAGTGCTTTGAATATTGTGTTATGTTTTGTATTGATTTGTATTTGTTCAGGTATTAGTTTGTTTTCTGTTTTATGTTTGAATATTTGTAAATTTTCCCATATGTTCATTATGGTGCCTTTGTGTGGTATATGTTTTATTAGTGTTACATTGGTTATGTCTGGGAATTCATGTCCTGTGTTTATTGCATGTGTGGCTAAATTGGATTTATATATTTCTGGTTTTTTGTATGCATTTAGGTGTTCAAAATAACGTTTTTTCAGCTGTTTTTTTGTTTGTCCTATATAACATTTATTGCAATCTTGGCATTCAATTTTGTATATACCGTTAGTTGTTGTATTATCTTTGTTGTGTGAGCTATTTAGATTTTGTAATTTATTTTTATTAGTTTTGTATGCTATTTTTATATCTGTGTTTTTAAATAGTTTTGTTAGTTTTGTCATTTTATTATTTATATATGTGAATGTGGCCCATTTTAAATAATATACATACATATATAGAATGGTTCTGTAGAATTAAAGTGACCCGATGGAATATAATTAAGAATTTGTTAGATGACTGTTTCAAAAACATAAATGATAATTGGTGGTCTGCTGTTCGAAATGAAACAAATACGCTCCTAATTATGAAGAATCTAAGAAAGTTTTTAGGTCAAAATATTGGTCGGACTCCGTACAGAATATGATTAGAGACAATATCACCAACGGAAGGTTCAACATTAATCAAGAACAGTCCCCAACTACCTACTTTTTGGGAAGTGTGTCTGGCGCGTCATTTAGAACCGCGAATACCAGAGGAGTGTTTGGTGAACAAACTGTCATACCATTTCGAAGAAGAAATAGTTCGTGCTAGATGCAGTGGTCAAGTAAAGACAGTAGGAGTGATGGAAACATTGTTAGCCAGCTATGAAATGGAAGATTATTATCAGAGGTCTCGAAGACAAAATGAATATTCAAACATTAGGAGAGAAGAGCAAAATAGAGAACCACGTCAGGGAGTGAATAGTTATAACCATAGTAATTATAACCGAAATAATAATAACAATTATATGAATAATAACTACCACAATAATAATTATCAAAACAATAACCATAATAATAACCGGTACAACACAGGCCGAAGGAATTTTGACAATGGAAGAGATTATTGGAACAGTAACCGAGGGAACGATGACGGAACAAGTCAATGCAGAAATAGGAGAGTCGAGAATGATAGAGGAAGCAGGGAACAAAGGAGAGACATACCCTCTGAAAATCAACCAAGTAATGACCAGGGAACCCATATAGCTCGAATAAACTATATCATGGCTGATGAGAGGGATAGCCAAGAGGACTATCGTGGAAACCGTAAACCTAATCCCGATTCCGGGAATGCTGAGTGAAGGAATAGACGGAACGAAGATGACAGAACCGTATGTGTATGATCCATACTGTGACGATCCCATAGAAAGATTTACAACTACATATAATCTACGGAATCCACCGGAAAACCATATTGGTAGAGCAGCCCGAACAGTGGCCAATACAGGATAGTTAAGATAAATTATTTTGAAAAAAAAATACCACAAAATTCTAAAAATAAGTAAGAACATCTTACCATATATTTCATAAGAAATTATTTTTAACCAATAATCATAAAAGAAGAGAAAGACGGTTAATAATCATAATAATTATTTGAATGACCAGATTAATCATGATAATAACAATGATAAAAATAATTAAGGCTAGTAATTATTTAAGAAGGGTTAGAAATGAGTTAAATAAAGGAAGAATATGCCAATACAATTTATGATGAGGATGAAATTCAGTGTTTAACTGCAGAAGTAAATGGGAGTGAATACAAAAATAATAAAATACGTATGCTAAAGAATAATTAATTGACAGCACGGAACTAATTTATTAATATTAAAAAGTTTAATATGATATAATGTAACTTTAGTAAGGGAGTATTTTATTAAGTTCAAGAACATTTTTAATTATGGCTCTAGGATTACAAATATTATCCAATAATAGAACAAAGACTGGTTGTCAAGGACGACAAAATGCAAGAAATTTTGTTTATTAATTACACTCAATTGTTATAAATGAACGAGGACAGTTCAGTTTCATGAATCGTGAAAAAAAGAGAAATCTGAAGAATAATTTGCTTAGTAAATTCTAATAACTATTAATTAACAAAAAGATAGTTGGCTGACTTTCGATGGTTATCTAGAAGAGAGTATAGTTCAGCCTATCAATAAAATTAAATAAAAAATTTCAAAGAATAACTTTACAAATTAATTCCAGTAAAATGAGTAATAATGAAATTTAAATAATAAATAAATGAAGACAACCCAAGACCTGAAGAAATTAAAGTAATCAAGTATTATAAAAGACGAAAGAAGGAATTAAAATTGCACTCTGAACCTCACTTTTTACGACTAAGCGAAGGAACTTATACTACACAAAATCCATTGGAACCTGTAACCACTCGAACTTCAAACATTAGCGGATATTAAGAACTGGGACTTCCACTACATCCTGGGACACAAACACCAAACTTTTATTTAGAAGCTGGAGACTGGACTGGCGTAGCTCAGACATTTGTACATCATTCGGCAACCATTACGAGTCTATCGGACCGCTGCCATTACAAGTAAATTTCGCAAACATATGGTAAAACTCTACTTACGTTTAAATATTAATTAATAAGATTTTATGATTAAATTGTAATACCTTGTAATCTTATTTTGCATTTTCTGACCTTCCTAATAGTCACAAGAATCTTTCGAACCCTGACATTAAGAAAAAATAACAATATAACTAAAATTAAACATCTAAAACCCTAATTCTGTAACTAATCGATTCATTCCAGTGGGATCGATGTGTTGTATCTGTGCCAAGAGAGAACATCTGATTTAAAAAACATAAAAATAAAGAATCTTTCCTGAAATTAATGAATTATTGTTATTTGTTGATGATTTAGTGTGTTTTGAATAATTCATAGAGTATAGAAAGAGAAACGAGAGGAATACAAGGCTTAGAACGACTTAACCTATAATAACTGGCTGACTATAAACCACAGAGCAAGCCCGCGCCCAGCGGTTGAATTACAAGAGGAGAGAAAAAATATGTACTGCTCTTACTCTCCTCTCTTAATGTTGTGTACAGACTAGGCCTGAATAGTAACAAGATAATCATCCAATATACTCACTAAAATTGTACTCTACTCTTTCCGAACAGATTTAATTATTACATAATATATTAGAGATAAGAACCTATTATATTTCTCAATAATTTTTATTACAAATTAACGCTTACAGTAGGTGACTTGCCACCAACAGAATAACATTACATTAACTGACTAATAACTTATATGTTAACAAACGAAGTTGATAAGGACAAATAGAAAATTAAATAACACTAATTAAACTGTTTGTAACAAATTGGCGAGCCCAACAGTGGGGCAGAAAATACAGAGCGATACATTAAATATCACGAATTAACTATTTGTAACATATTGGCGCTCAACTTGTAGGGCTTGAGTTAAGTAAAACATCGATTCCATAACTATTACTTAACTTGAGCAGGCGACTATTAGAGGCACAGGAATGCATACAAGAGGTGTTTCTAAAAGGATGGTGAAGGACCAAGAAACGGAAGAATTTAGACGGGAAGAAGTAGAGATAGTTACAGGCACCGAAATGAAACAACAGGCGGGCGATATAGAGGAAGCCGGAGGAGGAGTAAATTGGGAAAAATTAATGGAATTAATGAGTAGCATGAAGGAGGATAATAAACGAATGGAGGAACAAAATAGACAAACTAATGAGAAAATAGACAGTACTAAAGAAGATTCCAAGAAACAGAAGGAAGAATTAAATAAAAAATTTGAAGAAAACTCAGAAAAGCTAGAAAATAAAATAGACAGTATAAAAGAAAACTCACAGAAACAAAACGATTGAGTGAGAACTTAATCAAACTAATGAACGAGAAATTTGATAAGAATAAAGAGGAAACTAATGAGAATAACGGACAAATAAATGAAACCTCACTTTTATTTGTAAATTAACGAAATTAAACACCTCACCAAATTAACGAAAGGTTTGACAGGAACGACGAGAGCTTAAGGCAGATTCAGGAAAACAGCAAACAACTAGACGAAAAAATTGAAAACAGTAATAAGGATTTGCGGCAAATTATAAATGAACAAAACCAAGCGTTGAGAGAAGTCATAAACGAAAGGATTGCAAATGTCAATGAAACACTTAGCAAAAGGGTGGATGATTATGAAAAGGAAGTAAGACAGCAAGTAGCTGAAACCAAGGTAGGTCTAGAAAAGACGGATGAAACCATCATACAACTCGGAGTGGAAGTAGAGGGCAGAATAAACCAGATAGAAAACAGTAACGATACTAGAGTAAAAGAGGTACGACTAGAAACCCAAGAAAAATTAGACGAAGTACAAATTAACATAGCTGAAAGAATAGAACTAGTTATCAATGAAATAATACAAATAAAAACGCAAGTATATCATAATAAAGGGAGCGTTGAAAATATACAAAATCAGGAGTTAATTAATATAAAGGAGTCAATTGAAAATTTACAAAATAGACCAATGTACCTGGCACACCACATAGCCCCTGATCAAAAGGAAAACATTAATTTTAAAATTTATAGAGGAAACCCCATTGAATTTTTAGATAGGATTGATGAATGGTTCTGTAGAATTAAAGTGACCCGATGGAATATAATTAAGAATTTGTTAGATGACTGTTTCAAAAACATAAATGATAATTGGTGGTCTGCTGTTCGAAATGAAACAAATACGCTCCTAATTATGAAGAATCTAAGAAAGTTTTTAGGTCAAAATATTGGTCGGACTCCGTACAGAATATGATTAGAGACAATATCACCAACGGAAGGTTCAACATTAATCAAGAACAGTCCCCAACTACCTACTTTTTGGGAAGTGTGTCTGGCGCGTCATTTAGAACCGCGAATACCAGAGGAGTGTTTGGTGAACAAACTGTCATACCATTTCGAAGAAGAAATAGTCGTGCTAGATGCAGTGGTCAAGTAAAGACAGTAGGAGCGATGGAAACATTGTTAGCAGCTATGAAATGGAAGATTATTATCAGAGGTCTCGAAGACAAAATGAATATTCAAACATTAGGAGAGAAGAGCAAAATAGAGAACCACGTCAGGGAGTGAATAGTTATAACCATAGTAATAATAACCGAAATAATAATAACAATTATATGAATAATAACTACCGCAATAATAATTATCAAAACAATAACCATAATAATAACCGGTACAACACAGGCCGAAGGAATTTTGACAATGGAAGAGATTATTGGAACAGTAACCGAGGGAACGATGACGGAACAAGTCAATGCAGAAATAGGAGAGTCGAGAATGATAGAGGAAGCAGGGAACAAAGGAGAGACATACCCTCTGAAAATCAACCAAGTAATGACCAGGGAACCCATATAGCTCGAATAAACTATATCATGGCTGATGAGAGGGATAGCCAAGAGGACTATCGTGGAAACCGTAAACCTAATCCCGATTCCGGGAATGCTGAGTGAAGGAATAGACGGAACGAAGATGACAGAACCGTATGTGTATGATCCATACTGTGACGATCCCATAGAAAGATTTACAACTACATATAATCTACGGAATCCACCGGAAAACCATATTGGTAGAGCAGCCCGAACAGTGGCCAATACAGGATAGTTAAGATAAATTATTTTGAAAAAAAAATACCACAAAATTCTAAAAATAAGTAAGAACATCTTACCATATATTTCATAAGAAATTATTTTTAACCAATAATCATAAAAGAAGAGAAAGACGGTTAATAATCATAATAATTATTTGAATGACCAGATTAATCATGATAATAACAATGATAAAAATAATTAAGGCTAGTAATTATTTAAGAAGGGTTAGAAATGAGTTAAATAAAGGAAGAATATGCCAATACAATTTATGATGAGGATGAAATTCAGTGTTTAACTGCAGAAGTAAATGGGAGTGAATACAAAAATAATAAAATACGTATGCTAAAGAATAATTAATTGACAGCACGGAACTAAGGAAAATTTAAAATAAATGTCGAACAGCTTTACCTACTATACCTGTGAATAATATGATAAATGGAACTAAAGAACAATGAGATAAATAAGTTCAGAAAGAAGTATTAGGATACCTCGGAAAAAATAGTGTAATCATCCCCAGAGTATTTGTTTTCTTGTAGCGAATAGGCTACCTTTGAATATTGTAATTATTTGTGATATGTTGTGACTGAATCCAACAACAATTTTGCCTGAGGAGAGATGAAGTTCCTCTGGTCTCAGAAGATATAGTTAGGAAAACGGCGGAGTAATGGAAGCCAAGAGTGCCCCTCTGAATCCGTACCAGCTATGATATTAGGGAAAAATGTTAGGGAAATATGATATTTTAGGGATTATACACCAAGCGAGGGAATTAAATATAAATATGACAATAAGAAATGATGGTGTAATAAGTCAGAATAAGTTAAAAGTTGCAGAGAAAAAAGACAGGTCTACAACTGAGTGAGGTACCAGTAGATAATTTAATGACAAAATATACAATGAGTATCGACACAGTTTTCCGGTGCCATTAAAAGTTTAAGAACTATAAATATAAAATAAATCCCAAAGAACCCATTGAATTACATATTAAAGCAGAAATACAATGAAGAACTGAAACTATTATAAGTTGATAAATTTTATCAAACAAATGAATTTGTCTTCCAAAGCCTGATGATTTTAAGTTTATTTTACCCAAACCACATTCAGATAAAATAAACTTATTTTGGAGGGGGAGTATATGTAACATAACGAAACTAAGGTCCCCTACGTTACATAAAAAATGTATAATTATCAAAATAAAAAAACGCTAATTGTCCGTTGTAATAAAGGTCGGAAAAGTAAACCCTTATCAAATAAATAACACCAAATAAGAGTAGGCCTACAAGGTAATAGAGTAAAAAGTAAATGTTTATAAATACAAACTATGAAGTGGTCAGTGAAAAGTGTGAGTAATAAATACAGTGTCAAGTAATGTGGAAAATAATATAGACAGTTTAGTCAATGATCGAAAATGATTACATTGAGATTAGACTAATTAATTGATGTTAATTTAATTTATCATGTTATCATGTTTTATCATGTTGTTTTGTTATCATTGTATTTATGTTGTCTTTTGTATGTGGGAGGTGTGAAGTAATTGCTTTAAGAGGATATCAAATAATTGATGTTAATTTGATTTATGTTAACGAATATGTCACCATAGAATTTGTGTTAAACATCATATAGAGTAAATATTTTAGTACTCACATTAAATGGAGGTATTACTAGATTATAATTGTAAACTTGGCCAGGAAGGCAATAATTGTTGATAAGATGCCAAAGGGTTTATTGTAACTATGTTGTAAACAGATGAAGGGTACTATACTAAAGTAAGTAATAATAAATTAAAATCAAAATGAAATAAAAATGGAATGATTGGCCATAAGCCAGTGACACATTTTACAGGAAGTAAGGTCAGAAAAGTTAGGTAACAAAAATTGTAAAAACACTAAATGTAATATAATAAATTAGGAGAAAGCAGTAGTAGTTATTAATAGCAGATAAGTAACTTCAATTACAATAAAATCATAAAATATGTAATAGAACAAATAGGCCCAAAATTAGTATTTTGTAATGAGAAGATAGTAGTTGTTAGACTAAGAAGATTAAGAGGAAACGATAGCAAAATGTATATAATTTAATAACAAAGAATATGTAAATATCACTATAATATTGACGACTCGGAACACTAAGTTTTTTTATAAGTAAAAACGTAAAGTTTTACCTTACAGCCTAAACCGGCTTTCACCTATAGAAGGCTTCATCAGAGGCTTCTGATGAAGCCTTCTATAGGTGAAAGCCGGTTTAGGCTGTAAGGTAAAACTTTACGTTTTTACTTATAAAAAACTTAGTGTTCCGAGTCGTCAATATTATAGTGATATTTAGTTAAGTAACGGACACGTCATGGTCAACGAAATCCAAGAAAGAATATGTGAAAGTTTAATATGATATAATGTAACTTTAGTAAGGGAGTATTTTATTAAGTTCAAGAACATTTTTAATTATGGCTCTAGGATTACAAATATTATCCAATAATAGAACAAAGACTGGTTGTCAAGGACGACAAAATGCAAGAAATTTTGTTTATTAATTACACTCAATTGTTATAAATGAACGAGGACAGTTCAGTTTCATGAATCGTGAAAAAAAAGAGAAATCTGGAGAATAATTTGCTTAGTAAATTCTAATAACTATTAATTAACAAAAAGATAGTTGGCTGACTTTCGATGGTTATCTAGAAGAGAGTATAGTTCAGTCTATCAATAAAATTAAATAAAAAAATTTCAAAGAATAACTTTACAAATTAATTCCAGTTAAATGAGTAATAATGAAATTTAAATAATAAAGAAATGAAGACAGCCCAAGACCTGAAGAAATTAAAGTAATCAATTATCATAAAAGACGAAAGAAGGAATTAAAATTGCACTCTGAACCTCACTTTTTACGACTAAGCGAAGGAACTAATACTACACAAAATCCATTGGAACCTGTAACCACTCGAACTTCAAACATTAGCGAATATTAAGAACTGGGACTTCCACTACATCCTGGGACACAAACACCAAACTTTTATTTAGAAACTGGAGACTGGACTGGCGTAGCTCAGACATTTGTACATCATTCGGCAACCATTACGAGTCTATCGGACCGCTGCCATTACAAGTAAATTTCGCAAACATATGGTAAAACTCTACTTACGTTTAAATATTAATTAATAAGATTTTATGATTAAATTGTAATACCTTGTAATCTTATTTTGCATTTTCTGACCTTCCTAATAGTCACAAGAATCTTTCGAACCCTGACATTAAGAAAAAATAACAATATAACTAAAATTAAACATCTAAAACCCTAATTCTGTAACTAATCGATTCATTCCAGTGGGATCGATGTGTTGTATCTGTGCCAAGAGAGAACATCTGATTTAAAAAACATAAAAATAAAGAATCTTTCCTGAAATTAATGAATTATTGTTATTTGTTGACGATTTAGTGTGTTTTGAATAATTCATAGAGTATAGAAAGAGAAACGAGAGGAATACAAGGCTTAGAACGACTTAACCTATAATAACTGGCTGACTATAAACCACAGAGCAAGCCCGCGCCCAGCGGTTGAATTACAAGAGGAGAGAAAAAATATGTACTGCTCTTACTCTCCTCTCTTAATGTTGTGTACAGACTAGGCCTGAATAGTAACAAGATAATCATCCAATATACTCACTAAAATTGTACTCCACTCTTTCCGAACAGATTTAATTATTACATAATATATTAGAGATAAGAACCTATTATATTTCTCAATAATTTTTATTACAAATTAACGCTTACAGTAGGTGACTTGCCACCAACAGAACAACATTACATTAACTTACTAATAACTTATATGTTAACAAACGAAGTGGATAAGGACAAATAGAAAATTAAATAATACTAATTAAACTGTTTGTAACAAATTGGCGAGCCCAACAGTGGGGCAGAAAATAAAGAGCAACACATTAAATATCATGAATTAACTATTTGTAACAATATATATGTATTAATCCTGTGATGCATAATTTATTTTTGAAAGGAAAAGAGAAATATTTTATTTGGCTAATATAAAACAGCATATTACATGTTCTTGTTTGGCATGATGTATTATTGTTTGAGGGTCAGTTTAATTCATATGGTATCTACATATCCAACCTTTAGTAATTGTTTATTAGAACTTATTTAGAAAAGTCGTATGAATGAAGGTTAATACTTAGTGATGTCAGCTTATGTGAAGGCAATGCACTTAAATGTTTTTGAATAATTTGTTGTTGATTAATTATATTCAAAATTAATTCTTTGTTAATTTTGCCAATTGTTATTCAACATTTGAGAGTTGCACATTTATTAGGGATAGTTGAAAATATAGCTGTTATCATATTATAGATGTTATAGCTGTTGTAATAAAAATGTTATCATTATATAAAAGAAACACTAATAAAATCTGTTATGGTTACACAAGTGTTTTATTGCAAGTCCTGTCATGGTGGGCTCAGCGCATCTTTTTCCATCTAGACCACGACTCTAGTTTTAAGAATTAAGTAATGACCCCTGAAAAAAAAAAAAAAAATTTTATAAAAACTCAGGAGGACGCTTCAATGTAATTGTTTTTTTTATAAGTCCCTTAGTAAGGTTTCTCAGCAACAGTTACTGGATGTCAAAGTTTGCTTCTAGGCTATGTTTTATAAAGTAGTGGAAACTTGCTACTTGAATTCTGTGTTTCTTTGACTCCCTAATCTTTCAGCTTTTTCAAGGGATTCGAAGATAACTCTACTAGTAATAAATCTGCATCTTAATAAAGTACTACACGTAAGTATGGATGGGTCTAATCCTAAATGGAAATTTTAGGAACAATTCAGAATACTGTGACTCTGGGAACACAAATGATAAAATGTGAAGAGTGTGCGGGAAAAACAATGAGGTAAATTTTTTGACTATTTTCAACTGACAGTGTCACTTGATGCATTAAATCCAATATTATTTTGTAGTATATTTGTTTTAGGGAATAACGGTAAGACTCCTGAGAAAATGAATAAAACAGATATAGGCTTTGCGCAAAGAATGATGAAGGTGATCGACTTTAGCGGGAGTAACGCTGAATCTGTAGTAACCAATTCCCCCCATGGCTGCTACAGCCATTTCCTACTATGTTTTCATGTCCATACTTGCTCTACTCTTGCCTTTGTTCTTCAATAATATTGTTTAGTTCTAAATCTATACGCTATCTAGACTGTTCCTACGTTTTAGCGCTGCCTTGTAATTTTATTATAATGAGTTGGTGCATTGTTTAGTTTTTCATGGGAGTGAACTCTTACTGTTTTAGTGTTTTTGTGATTATGTTTAACAATTAATTGAAATGGAGAGTGATGTGAGTGTAGTTTCTGAGCAAGGAAAGAGTTCAAAGAAAAGAAAGTGTTACGGACGCATAAGTGATGCATCAAAGAAAATGAGGGCCCAAGCCCATGAAACAGGAGATAACTGTAAGTGTTCCAAACTCAAATGTTTTAGTAATATTACCCAATGTGAGAGATGGCAAATAATTTCACACTTTAACAATCTTCCTGATAGAGACACTCAAAATTTACATCTGAGTGGTTTGATTGAGAGCAGTCTAGTTAAGCAAAGATACAAAAGAAACGAAAATGAGGACTCAAGGCTGCATTCGTATTGTTATAAATATAAAGTAAGAGTAACTCGCAATGATCATTTGCACGAACAACAAGTTTGCTACAAAGCGTTTTTAGCCTTACATGGCATAACGGGTAGGCGACTTCAAACAATTCAAGAGCAACTCGCTCATCATGGTAAGGTGTTACCTGACCTACGAGGAAAACATTCAAATAGGCCACATGCATTGACTGATAATACAAAAAGTAAAATACACGAATATCTGCAATCTCTCAGGGAGAGGAAATCACATTATTCATTAGGAAAATCAGACAAAATTTACTTGCCAGAGGAGCTCAATGTAAAAAAACTACATGAACTTTACACGGAAAAAAATCCTGAAAATCCTGTATCTTACCATAGTTTTCTAAAAATATTTGAAAGCGAATATAACTTTGGATTTGGTTACCCACGTTCGGACACGTGCAGTAAGTGTGATGAATTTAAGGCAAAGAAACAAATTTTGAGTCTTGAGTTGTCAAAAACTTCAACTCCTGAGAAGTTACAAGAGTTAGGTAAACAACTCAAAACCTTGGAAACTGAACTCGAGTTTCATCAAAGAAAAGCTGCAACATTTTATGAGCGTAAGCGTTCTTGTCGCCAGTTATGCTCCAAAAAGGTAGATCATGAAGCCGTTACAATGGACTATCAGAAAAATTTACCAGTACCGAATATTTCAACAAATGTAGTATATTACAAGCGGCAGCTCACTGTTCAATTGTTTAATATTCATGTTTTAAGTACTGGTGATTCATATTTCTTTAGTTATGACCAAACAGTTGCCAAAAAGGGTGCAAATGATGTTACTTCCATGCTTCATGAATATATATTAAACTTTTTGTCTCCTGAAGTAAAGTTCTTGTATGTATTCTGTGACTCTTGTGGAGGACAGAACAAGAACAACACGCTTATAAGATACCTGCACTATGTTGTGCATAAAATCAAACGTCTTTATTCCATCACTGTCACATTCCCCGAACGTGGACATTCCTACATGGAATGTGACAGAAATATGGCTCTTATTCCCAAGAGAAAGGCTGCTGAGTTGCCACAAGATTGGTATGAAGCCATAAGAGGTGCAAGAGCTAAACCGAGTCCATTCATGGTGATCGAGTGTGAACAATCAATGTTTAAAGACTGGACCAAATTTTTTAACACAGTTGGGTATTACAAGAAAAACTACCTGTACCAATAAGGCCAATAAAGGAGCTGAAGATTGAAGAGATACATCCTAGAACAATATCTCTTCGCACTACTTACAATGGACATTGGCAATCAAGTGTTATTACTGAAAGAGAATCTTCACAAGGACTGCAGCCAGGAGAATTTTTCTACCCAGATGAAGCTTACCAAGGACGTATTCCAGTTCCACGTGCTAAATGGAAAGATTTACAGGTAACTTTAATATTGTTTTTAAAATATATTTGTAAAATGTTCTAGTAAGTCTTTGGGTGTTTGTTCACGCGCGTGTGTGTATGTGTGTGTGTCTGTGGTAAACTAGATACCCTGTCTTAAAAAAAGGAAGGTTTTGATGGGCGAGTTTTTTTCATTTTTATAAAAAATAAAAAACCAGCTTCTCTGGTTTCAGGATTTGACACCTTTTTTACAATCCGAAGAGGCAAAGGAGTTCTACCGGCAACTGCCACACACTGATGCTCCAGACGAAGACTAAGTAATTGGTCAAAGAAGATAGTTAATACATTCATACCTTTTTATGTAAAACATTGTATATCATGATTTATATAATATTGTTTTGTAAAATAAATGTTCTAAGTTCAAAACAATGGGTAGTTCGTGTTTGTTTAAGAAAATTTTGCAAACGCACAAAAATCTAAACTGTGCCAAATTTTGTTTAAATCATATTTAAACCAATAACACATTAATTAAATTGCTGCTTATTAGATAGAGCTGTCTAAAATCTTTCGCTATTTATGATAACAACACCTCATAGGCATTTTAAGGAAACACGATGACATAACGATCATCGTTGTTTCCTCAAATCACATACATTCACCGTTTTTCCCCAGAATAATGGTACATATATACACATTTTTTTTTATAACTACCTAATATAATAACAAATTGATTATTAAAACTTATAAAATGCATACACTAGAACCTACAACCTTGAAATAAAAAAAAATTTTTATAGTTATTGTGAAGGTTTTGAAACTATTTTGTTTTAAAGTTTAAATTTGCGTTTTCTCAGTTTCACGTTTTGAGCACCTTCATCGTTCTTCCCGCACACTCCTCATGTAAAAAAGGGCGAAGTAACTGTGGATAAATGCAGAATCCATGGTGTTAAAAGGTTTGAAAAAAAATTCACCCTGAGTTATCTTGTCATTTCCAATGAGTAGTAGTATACCTAGAAGTTTTTCAGTGTAACGAGTTGGTTTCACCTTTTCTTAATTCTTAACCTCATATTATGAGTACAAATCTATGCCTATTTATAAGTAACTTTACTAATGAAGTCTTTTTAAAAAAGAGACTTGTGTACATGTTAATAGCAAAGATGACTATTACTGAAGCTCTGAGAACTGTCATATGATAATGGCATGACAATGTATCAGTTAGAATAATCAACAACTTATTAAGGCACACTATAAGGAGGTGTGCTGTATGTAATCACTTTGCACACATCATTCCAGAAGTTTGTTCTAAAAACAATTTTAATCAACATGCTGTTTCAACAGTACTAATAATGCAGCATGGCAAAATTTAAACCATTTATGTTGGTCTGAATGTTTGTTTCAAGCTGAGTATACCAAATATGTTTGTAATACTGTAGGTTTATAATTTAAGATGTGAAGTATATGAAGCCATTACTAGTACCTGTTCATTAGACAAGAAATTATAACTATAATTTCCATTAATATTGTTAATGTTCTTTGCCATTCATTATTTAGTTATTTTTTTACTATCAGGAAAAGTTCTGATGAAATTTCTGTACGTGTGATTTTTGGTCTCTCTCTCTCTCTCTCTCTCTCTCTCCCCTCTCCCTCCACTCATTTTTATTTATTGGAAAAACATTAAAAACAGACCCTCTTCTGTATGTGTCCACATTGTATAAAATTAAAAAAATTTAATCCAAGAAATTTAAAAAAAAACTTTTAAATTCTGAAAACATTTGTTCTAATGCAGAATTCAAATTAAATAAAGAAAAAAAGGAATTGTGTGTGTGTTTTTATGGAGACATCTTCCCCCTTGCTCCTCAACCACTTTCAGAAAGTAAACAGACAGAACAATACCTGACCTGCAAATGGTCTTGAAACATACTTGTGATCTTGCAAAAGAGGATCAGTCCTCTGTGTGTTTTAATGATAATTAGTTAACCAATGTACATGTCATGGAAACAAAATCCAAGAATTTACAAATGAATAATGAAAGAAATCGTTCAACAGACATAAAGAAACAAATTAGTAAAATTTATTAATGAATCAAAGGAATTCAGAAATTCAACTGATAATCACACATTAGTACATAGTGTTACTAATTTCACAATTCCACAAAATTTTTAACTATTGGATAGTGAACACTGGATTTCAATATAGTAAGCATACACATATTAATGGAAATCGTTTCACAAAAAGTGAATGGAAAAGAAAAGAATACACAATTTAAACTTTTTTAAACTGAAAACAAGAAATTTTTTAGAGTTAATGTAATGTATTGTGTTACTGTAAGACAGAGCAGTGTTGTTAGTGTACTAATTAAGATGCATTAAATGTATAAATAAAGCTAAATGGACTAATGAGTTATTCGTAGATGACATCATTAATCTTCTTGGTGATGGTGTACAAGCCTTTCCACAGTGGATGCAGGTTCGAGCTGATTCCTTTCTTCCTGATCATGTTATTGAATTAAGCCTGGCAGCAAGTGTGAGCCTCAAATTCAGCTTAAGCCAAATTGCTCATTAGACTTTGTCTAAATTTTAAAGATATAAAGTGTTGATAAAGATGTTTTAGACCGTAATATAGTAAGGGTACACATATTAATGTAAAGCACGTTTCCATAAAAAGTGAATGGAAAAGAAAACAAATACACAATTTCAATTTTTTTAAACTGAAAACAAGAAGTTCTTTAGAGTTAGTGTAATGTATTGTGTTACTGTAAGACAGAGCAATGCTGTTAAAGTACTAATTAAGATGCATGAAATGTATAAATAAAGCTAAATTACCTAATAAGATATTCTTAGATGTAGTAATTCAGGTTAGGTCAAATTGCTCATTAGACTTTGTCTAAATTTTAAAGATGTTTAGGACCGTACATTAAAAACATTAGTGATTAACTGTACTTTCACTTGTGAAAACTTACGTTTCTTATTGTCCTCGAGTGTTTCGGTGTGGTGTACACCTTCCTCAGTGCGGTTTGAATACAGAGTGTCGTAAACAATTGTAACAGTTTAGTCACAGGTTGGTGGGATGTGTGGGGGGGTTTGGCGGGAGGGGGTTGGCACTGGGATTCAAAGCATATTTTGGTTTGTGTATGATTGTGTCGAATAGTATGTGTGATTTAAAGTGTTGTTGGTCATTTAATATGTTGTTTGGTTGTAGTGTGTGGTGTTTATATATTTCATACTGTTCAGCAGTGTTGAGTTTCCTACTTTTTGGTAAGTAGTGTAGTATTTCGAGGTTGTTTTCTATGTTGGTGTAGCTGTGGTTTTCAGTCTGTATGTGTGTGGCAAATGCGGAGTGTATGTACTTATTAGAAATGGCTTTTAAGTATTTGGAAAATCTTGAAGAAAAAGATCTTCCCGTCTGGCCTATGTAGAAATGGTTGGAATCACTGCAGTTTAATTTTTTATACTCCTGTTTTGTTGTATGTGTCAGTGTCTGTGTTTGTATCATTTATGTGTTTTTTGATGGTGTTGTTGGTTCTGTAAGCTATTTTGTAGTTGTGTTTCCTGAATGTGTTTGCGATTTTGTGTGTGTTGGAGTTGTAGTATGTAAGTGTGATGTATTTATTAGGTTTTGTGTTGTTGGTATTTTGTGTTTTGGTGTTTTTGTTTAGGATGTGTCTGTGTAGATTGTTTATTAACTCGGGGGTGTATCCATTTTTTATCGCGCTATGTATTTGATTGTGTTGAGTTCTTCCTGATAATCTTGTTTACTTTGTGGTATTGTTGTGAGTCTATGGAGCATATAGTTGAATGCGGCATGTTTGTGTTGTGTTGGGTGGTTAGATGTGTTGTGTATGACCATATCAGTTGTGGTAGGTTTCCTGTATATTTTATATGTGTGTGTGTTGTTTGTTTTGTTAATTGTAAGGTCAAGGAAGTTTATACTATTGTTATGTTCTAATTCCAGTGTGAATTTTAGTTTGTGGTGTATTGTGTTTATGTATTTATGGAAATTTTTTATCTGTATTTTATTGCCTTTATATAGAAGTAAAATGTCATCTACATATCTGTACCAGTAAATGATTTTGTTTGTGTGTTTGTTGTTGTTTAATATATGTTTTTGTTCTATGTTGTGTATGAATATTTCGGCTAGTATTCCTAAAATAGGGGAGCCCATGGGGAGTCCGTCTGTTTGTGTGTAAATCAGTAAATCATCTTGTTGTATGAGAAGTGATTTTGTTCAGTGATTATTTCGGTGAGTGTGATGATCTGTATGTGGGTTTCTGGTGTGTTGTTTTGCTTAGTAAATGTTCAAGTGTTAGTATGTTGTCTTTGATGGGTACGTTGGTGTATAGATTAGTTTATCAAAAGAAGCTAAAGTTGAATTGTGTGGAATATGGATGTGTTCAGTTTTGTTAACCAATTCTATGTTATTTTTGATGGAAGTGTTGTTAGTTAGATTTATGTTTTTTCTGATTAATTTATCTAGGTGTCTTGCGATTTTGTGGGAGGGTGCTAGTGTGTTGTTTATTAATGGTCTGATGGGAGTATTGGGTTTGTGTATTTTCGGTAACGCATTTAGTTTTGGGGGGTTTGGTTTGATTTGTTTGAGGTATTTGATGTTGTCTGTTTGGATTATGTGTTTCGCGTTATTTATGAATTTGTTTTTGATATTTCAATGTGGAGTCTTTATCTAAATTAGTTATATGTTTTTCGGTGAAGAATGTCTTGATTTTATTGTTTAGATCTTTCTTGGATTTCATTGTCCATGACGTGTTATAACCTCATCTCTTGAGTTATAACTTAGGGAACCAGTAATAATTGGATCTGCCAATTATACAGGCTGCCTTCGTTGTGAAGCACTGAAAATAATCACAACAAAAAAACAATTCTTATAGCAAGATATTAGGAAGGGGAGACTGTTGACTTATGCACTAAGTTTACTCAGTACTCAGACGACATCTCTTTATTACATTTGGTGATTAAGTTCTCTATTGAAAGTTCTCAAACAATATAGTTTACTATATGATTATATATATATATATGAATTACTCCTTTACAAAGGGGCCTCAAAATATGATCTACATCCTTTTTAATTAATTCCACGGATCCGTGATTAAATATATTAAATGAATAATGATCACCTTGCCATGTACAATATTGAAACTCTAACCATTTGAAGAATGGTTTTTTATTAATCTTCTAAAACAACAAAACTTTTAGTTTAAACTTTACCTTTTTGCTATAACTAGTGTTATTAGATTTTAGACTACATGTTACCTATAATGTCAGTTTTCTAAAGTCTTTAATGTTATTACATTTAAAACATAAGTTTTAAAGTCTTTAATATGATAATTTAAATTGTCTTTTGGGGGTTATGATATTGTAACTCTTAACCATGGAAGACAAGCCTCCATGTCACCTGTGTGTTTCCTGAAGTTGCTGCAGAATTAATTCTTCGGTCCTCCTGATGTTTCTTGAAGTTCAGTCGTTACCTTATCATACTGTGACGGTGAAGTTCTAGAAGTATGTCAAATCATTCTTGGTGTGGTACATTCATCTCAGGCGACTGTAGTTATTCTTAGTAATTCTTGTAGTTAGAATACATAAATAGAAAGTTTGTTTCACTGTTACACACTTCACATGATTATAGATTATTTGACTATCACCTTCTTGGTTGTAATACTGTATAAATTACATAGTTCGTTATTTTATAATATAGAGAGATGTCATCACCACACAAATTTACTTATTTAAATAGTCATTGAATCAAGCCTTTCACATTTTTATATATACGTAGCGAAACAACGCTTTACGCTGCTTACGGCGTGAGCGCTCCATTCCAAGTGGCAGAAATAGTTAAGGGGGAGAGTAGTAATCTCAAGACAATTACTAGGCAACATAAAAGTAGTTCCGTGTTTCTAATTTTAATTAAAGGACTACGGTTGATTAAATAATTAAATAGTGATATTCTTAGTTGCAGAAGTTATCAAAGTACGTAACAATGGTCTTATTTAATTATTTAAATAATAACAAATTTACAATAGTACTTAGTTTATTTAGGGGTCAGAAAACAAGTTAATTCTGGTCAGCGCCTGTTTATGCAGCATAAATTAATAAGCTTTACCCTTTCTGTACAATTCCATTCCCTTTTAATTTTATTATTAGACTTATATTAAATATTATTATTATTAAATGATTGCCATAAGATTTAGTTTACAATGTGAGATTTTATTAAGAATTTAACATTTCTCCGCTTATATATTATCACCTTAAATAATTAACATATTTTTTTATTAATGAAATCGTCACATACTCCGCCGCTTGAGCCACAGACTCCGGTTTATTTGTTCAGGAATGTACCGGGAGTATGTTTGGGGATTTCCGTGTGTAATTTCTCTCACCCGTATTTCTCTGTATGTAATTACGAGTTGCACAAGTCAGTCTCGACTTGCTTATTCTTACTATCTACATATCATACTTTACAGACTAATTCTAATAGTACATAAAATTCACACATTATAAAACATATTGTTAACATTCTAAATTTTCTTAACACTACTACTTATGACTACTACCGGGTTTTTCTTTAGTTGGGAGTTATTCTAGTTATAGAATTACTCATTAAGTAATTTGTTACTTAATTATTTCTCATATTTGCTGTCAGCTGACTTCTTACTTTGCTATACTTTCGAAGAATAGGATTCAAGGGTGATCAGGCCTCGTACCTATTTATACCATTAGCTAGCTAAACGTTACTCAAGTACTCCTTTGCTGTTGAGTACAAAACATATTCCTTTCTTTTCCTTTACATTTATTTAACTTGCACTCTACCATTTCCTTCTTCGTGATAATGTTTTATCTGCGAAATATGTGTCCTTCGTACATATTTTTGAGTAGAGGGTTCATACAGTGCTACGGTTACTGGAGTTAAATATTTGTGAATTTGATAAGGACCGCACCATCGGTATGATAGCTTGGAAGTGGTCTTATCGATTGCACTACTCGTAGGATGTGTTTTACACATAACTAAGTTACCGATTTGGTACTTTACTTCATTATTATTATTTCGCACGTGATATTTCCTTGATTTCGCTAAGTTTGTTCGTAAATTAGCGCGCGCTTCATTCCATATTTTCCTAATATTTTTATCCCTAATTTCAAGGGGTAACAATTCATGTATTTTCCACTTAGTGGATAATGGGTGGTTAGGTTTATACTTGAACAATAATTCGAATGGGGTAGACTTATGTCCTTCATGATATGCTGAATTAAAGGCGAACTGTATCCAGGATAAGTTCTGGTCCCAAGAAGTATGGTCGTTAGCATGGTAGGCTATTAAAGCAGATTTTAGGTTTCGCAAATACCTCTCAGCTATATTACCTTGCGGACGATACTCTGTAGTGGTAATGTGGTTTATACCTAGTTTGAAACACATGTTCCTGAATTCCTTGGACTTAAACTGTGGTCCGTTATCCGACACTAGATGGACAGGAAACCGAATTCTTTAAATAATCTATGCTGTAAAATACTTACTGTGGTTGTAGCTAAGGCTCGCCGCATGGGGTACATCCAGACGAATTTGCTAAAAGAGTCTACACAAATTAGTAACATTGTATGTCCTGATTTAGAACGCGGGTAGGGTCCTGAAAAGTCTAAATAAATTTTGGAGAACGGGGTAGCAGGAATCTCTGAGATTAATTGACTTATTTGGCTGTTTCTCGCTGGTTTGCTGAGTGCACACAACTTACACTTTTTTACAAAATTGGCGATCTCACTGTTCATATTTTCCCAGTGATATTCTTTACGAATTCGGTGTATGGTTTTATTTATTCCCATATGTGCTCCAATGGTGGAAGAGTGATAATATTCCATCAGCATAGGTTTAATAATATCAGGGGCAATTATTCGTAGATATTTTCCGTTCGCTATTCTACAACATAATACTCTCCTACTTAATATGTATTTCTCTGACTTATTTCCTTTTTCAAGTTGTTCAATAATTGGACTCAAACGTGGGTCTCGTTGTTGATACTGGGCTAAATCTGTAAATGCAAGAGGAAATTCGGTAATTAACGTATTAATAATCGGCTTTTCTCTACTCTTGTTTTCGTAAGTATTACTACTAGGCTGGAACATACGTGACAGTGTATCGGCAACTACGTTTTGGGTGCCTCTAATATGTTGTACTTTGAATTTAAAACTATTTAATCTTAATACCCATCTTCCGATACGACCTAACTGTTTTGGGTGATTTAGTAGCCAGGATAACGCTTGATTATCAGTTTCTAATAAAAACTCCTTAAGTTCTAAAAGTGGTTTGAACTTCTCAAAAGCGAAAACTATAGCTAAACATTCTAATTCGTATGCGGAGTATTTCTTTTCTTGCTCAGTCAGGGTGCGAGAAGCGTAACTAATAGGTAACCTTGAGTTATCTACTTCCTGATATATATTACTGCACCTAGGGCGACACTAGAACTGTCTGTCTGCACTACAAATGGTTTTGTAAAGTCGGCTAATTGTAGTACGGGGGGTGATATTATGCTTTCTTTTAATTTCTCGAATGCGGTTTGGTGTTGCTCATTCCATTCAAATTTAATTCCCTTTTTTCTTAAGGTATTTAGCGGTGCTGCAATTTCGGCTAGATGTGGAATGTACTTATGGAAATAATTTATCATTCCTAAAAATCGGGCTATTCCTTTCGCATCCCGCGGCGGTAAAAATTCTCTGATGGCACGGGTTCGCTCTGGGTCTATGCTTACCTTTCCGTTGGCTTTTACGATGTGACCTAAAAATGAGAATTGTGTCACAGCAAAATTTACTTTACTGGGATTTACGGTTAATCCAGCTTTCTCCAATCGGGTTAGTACTTCACGTAGATGATTAAGATGTTGCTCAATTGACTCGCTGTAGATAACAATGTCATCTAAGTAGTGATACACATATTTAAATTTTATGTCATGAAATAACTTTTCTAATAATCTGCTACATACAGAACTACCTTGGGATATACCAAAAGGTACCCTTGTAAATTGATACAGGTTGAAAGGGACGGCAAACGCGGTAAGACGTTTTGATTCTTCCGAAAGGGGTATCTGATGAAATGCCTGATTTAAATCCATAATGGTAAAGATTTTTGCTTTCGTAAAATAATGAAATGCACTGTGGATGTCGGGAAGTGGTATAGATTCAAATTCTATCCGTTTATTTAGTTGTCTGTAGTCCACAACTAATCTATGTTTGTCGTTACTTTTGGGTACTAAAAACGCGGGTGATGAATAAGATGACGTAGAGGGTTCGATGACTCCTTGTTCTAACAATTTATTAATTTGATTCCTCATTACTTCCATTTTAGGAGGTGATAATTTGTATGGGGCTAAACGTATTACTTTGTTGTCGCTCAAATTTATTTTGTACTCTATCAGATCCGTCAGTCCTTTGGGGTGAGGACGTTGGAGAATTGTTTTATTAAAGTCTGTATGTTCCGTCTATCTTTACTTTCCAGATGACTTAATTCAGATTCGTGATGCTTTATATGTGTAGAAGTGGTGCTAGTACTTTCTCTGTTATTAGGATTATCATGCAAGTTATATTTCCGTGAACGATCGAATCCAAAGTAAAATATCTTCTCGTGAATGTCTAAAATTATTCCTGTTTTACTGATAAAATCAGCTCCCAATATTAACTCGGGTCCTAATTCGTCGCATACCAACATTGGAAAATACCACGTTAGATTTTTAATTTTTACTTTAAACGTGATGATAAGTTTTATCATTAAGTTTTGCTTATTAGCTGTAGCGCATCTAATATTTACTGATTGACTGCGTTTAACTAAACTGTGTTTAAATAATTGATCGGCTAGCTCTTGACTAATTAAACTTCGCGTGGATCCGGAATCAATTAATCCGAGGGTGGAGGTAACACCAATGTCAACTTGTATATACGGTAATTCACATCTATAGTAATCACATTTACTAATAGAGTTACATTTATCGATAAATTTCCTAACATAGGGGTCTAATTTTCTGTTGTTATTATTATTAGTATTTTGTTTTAATTTGTGGTCTCTCAGGGGTTTACCTGTTTTCACGATGCTGCGGAAGACACAGGGTTTCGGATCTCCCTGCCTTACATGTTTTTTGGATAATGAGTTTTCTGATGGTACTGTTTCCGTTTACAGTTTCTACTGAGGTGTCCAGGTTTTCCGCAGTTATAGCATATATATTCTTTACGCGGGGTCTCACTGGTTTCGTGTCGAGGTGGTGGCTCCTTGGACTTACCATGGCCATGAACATAGGTTGGTCGCCGAAATGGTCGTCGTTCTCGTAGACTTCTTGTATCTGAGGATAGGGCTTGCGTTACCTTTCTATGTGGTGTTGTGGATACCGGTGCATGTCGATGCTGATCTGCATACCACACATTTGAAGAGTACACGCTACATTGTTCAAGGTCAGCGAAAGTAAGGGGTCTACTTATTAGTGCTAAACGGGAGCGTTCTTCAGGAGATAAGCCTACCAATATAGTATCGACCAATTGTTTTTCAGTCCAGTCGACTTGCAGTAGACGTGAAGATTCTCTGATGTCTGCGATATAGTGGGCCAGTCTTTCTTGAGCTCTTTGTACTCGAAGTACGGTATTTCTTTTGATCTCCTCATATATTCCAGTGGGGATAAAATATTTGATTATATTTGTATGAAGTTCTTCTACCGGAAGAGTCGAGTTTAATGACTCGAGCACACGATCTCGTAAAGGTGGTTTACATTTGGGTAAGATGACCTGCAGTATTTGCCAATCGCTCAATTGTTGTAGATCTTTTATTTGCAGTAGATATCTGATAAAAGTCAATAGAGTTGTGATACTTAAGCCATCGGTGTAAGGAATTTCATTAATTATTTTCTCTACTGGGTGGGAAATCTTTCCGTAGAGGTCTACATTAAAATATACGTTAGGTATACTTTTCGAAGGATTTGTGTTTGCATTAGGATTTGTAATCGCATATTTACTAGTGCGAGTATGCTGAACATTTGGCGGTGGGGGTTCTAACATAGTTTGGGTATTTAATTCTCTACTAGGTAATTGTTCATGACTCTGTTGTATCTTCGATACGGTGGGTGATTCGGGGTTCGAGGTTGAGAGAGGGTGTTCTAAAGTAGGGGATTGAACTGGGGAGATATATAATTTTTGTAAGTAGTGCTCAATTTCCTCCATTCTCGATGAGTCTGATTTTCGTCGTAAGTCGTTGATAATTATGGGTAATTGGCTTAATGCCTCATCCGCAAATTTCTGCACATCGGCGGGGATTACGGTGACGTCGGGCCAGCTTAATAAATTATTTAACCGGCGGGTTAAATGTTCTATACGTTGCGTAACGCGCAAAAATTCCGTAGGTGATTTTTTGTCCTGAAGGTTCTGAGATAATACTATCCGTTCCCTATATTTCGCATTACAGGTTTCTCGTTCGCCGTCATAATCGAGTTCACGCAATCTATCTAACTGCGAGGGTGTCTCTGATCCGGTTTGGCGTAATGATTTTCGTAATTCCGACACGGTTACATTCACGTGTTTTAGACCTCGTAAAAGTGCTTCGTAGCATAGCTCAGCTTTTAATAATAGATCAGGATTAAATTCAGCCATTTCCGTAACGTGAGTGGCTATAACTAATTATTCTACTATTTGCATTAAATGCTATACAACGCTTCCTTTTTTTTTTTTACACAAAAATATAAAAATATAAATCAATAGTATTCTTACTCCTTTTTCTTTTTGCAAATAAACACTTAAAATGTTTATCGTTTTACATTGAGAGAGAGAGAGAGAAATTCCACACAGGCATGAATATGCGTACGACAAAAGGGGGAATCTTCGGTTACTAAGCACAGGAAAATACACGCTTCTTATTACAATAGACCACACAAGGAGGGTGACTTATTGTCTAACTCAACTTGGGGGAGACCAACTATGACAGTTTTAAACAATCGGCAACAGGAAACTTACATGTCCGAGTTTGTCGTGACAATGACACGTTGATGAATGAGACTTTTAACAAGTACCTACATGGTTTGTTTACATGGGATTATATGTTAATATTACTTTACACATATTATATTTACAAATAAAGTTACCTATACTATATTACTACAATATCAATTATTATTTTTATCTTATTTTAAAATTCTGACACATATTTAAATACACGAGTGAATAGATCAACAGCTTGTGTGCGTGGGATATCGGACACAATTACTTCTTTCTTTTCTCTTACGCAAAATTAGCAAAATAAGCAAAATAAGCAAAATTAGCAAATTAGAACAGAAAAGCAGAGTGGCGCAATTTATTTGTGACACTCTGTACACAATTAAATTATTAAACAACAGCACAATAGCAGAAAATAGCAAAATAGCAGAGTGGCGCAATTTATAACCTCATCTCATGAGTTATAACTTAGGGAACCAGTAATAATTGGATCTGCCAATTATACAGGCTGCCTTCGTTGTGACGAGCTGAAAATAATCACAACAAAAAAACAATTCTTATAGCAAGATATTAGGAAGGGGAGACTGTTGATTTATGCACTAAGTTTACTCGGTACTCAGACGACATCTCTTTATTACATTTGGTGATTAAGTTCTCTATTGAAAGTTCTCAAACAATATAGTTTACTATATGATTATATATATATGAATTACTCCTTTACAAAGGGGCCTCAAAATATGATGTACATCCTTTTTAATTAATTCCACGGATCCGGGATTAAATATATTAAATGAATAATGGTCACCTTGCCATGTACAATATTGAAACTCTAACCATTTGAAGAATGGTTTTTTATTAATCTTCTAAAACAACAAAACTTTTAGTTTAAACTTTACCTTTTTGCTATAACTAGTGTTATTAGATTTTAGACTACATGTTACCTATAATGTCAGTTTTCTAAAGTCTTTAATGTTATTACATTTAAAACATAAGTTTTAAAGTCTTTAATATGATAATTTAAATTGTCTTTTGGGGGTTATGATATTGTAACTCTTAACCATGGAAGACAAGCCTCCATGTCACCTGTGTGTTTCCTGAAGTTGCTGCAGAATTAATTCTTCGGTCCTCCTGATGTTTCTTGAAGTTCAGTCGTTACCTTATCATACTGTGACGGTGAAGTTCTAGAAGTATGTCAAATCATTCTTGGTGTGGTACATTCATCTCAGGCGACTGTAGTTATTCTTAGTAATTCTTGTAGTTAGAATACATAAATAGAAAGTTTGTTTCACTGTTACACACTTCACATGATTATAGATTATTTGACTATCACCTTCTTGGTTGTAATACTGTATAAATTACATAGTTCGTTATTTTATAATATAGAGAGATGTCATCACCACACAAATTTACTTATTTAAATAGTCATTGAATCAAGCCTTTCACATTTTTATATATACGTAGCGAAACAACGCTTTACGCTGCTTACGGCGTGAGCGCTCCATTCCAAGTGGCAGAAATAGTTAAGGGGGAGAGTAGTAATCTCAAGACAATTACTAGGCAACATAAAAGTAGTTCCGTGTTTCTAATTTTAATTAAAGGACTACGGTTGATTAAATAATTAAATAGTGATATTCTTAGTTGCAGAAGTTATCAAAGTACGTAACAATGGTCTTATTTAATTATTTAAATAATAACAAATTTACAATAGTACTTAGTTTATTTAGGGGTCAGAAAACAAGTTAATTCTGGTCAGCGCCTGTTTATGCAGCATAAATTAATAAGCTTTACCCTTTCTGTACAATTCCATTCCCTTTTAATTTTATTATTAGACTTATATTAAATATTATTATTATTAAATGATTGCCATAAGATTTAGTTTACAATGTGAGATTTTATTAAGAATTTAACATTTCTCCGCTTATATATTATCACCTTAAATAATTAACATATTTTTTTATTAATGAAATCGTCACAGTGTCCGTTACTTAAGTAAATATCACTATAGTAATGACGACTCGGAACACTAAGTTTTTTATAAGTAAAAACGTAAAGTTTTACCTTACAGCCTAAACCGGCTTTCAGGCAACAGGGGAAACAAAAGACAATGCGAACAGTTACTAACGCACATAAACAAAATACATAAAAACATAACCTTCACTGCCGAATACGAACACAACAATACCATAAACTTCTTAGACCTCTCCATCACAAAACTAGAACACAGGCACAAATTCAGTATATACAGAAAACCAACTACAACTGACGCACTAATACACAACACCTCCAATCACTCAATACAACACAAACTAGCTGCTTTTAGAACCATGATACATAGACTTAACAACATCCCCTTAGGTGAAATAGACTACAAAGACGAACTAAACACGATAAAATATCTAGCAGAATGTAACGGTTATGACAGAACAATAGTCAGTAAACTCCTACACAAAACACAAAACAAACAACAGACAAAGACAGAAAACAACAAATTCATAACACTAACATACACCAACAAACAAACTGAAAAAATTGCCCACAAATTCAAAAAAGCAGGATACAGAATCGCTTACAAAACTACTAACAAAACAGAACACACACTATCAAAACGCATGCCCAAAGCACAAAACAAATTCGATCTACCTGGTGTATACAAGCTAAATTGCTCAAATTGCAATAAATTCTACATAGGCCAGACAGGACGTAGCTTCAAACAGAGATACATTGAACACACAAAAGCACTCCACACCACTACAGGATCTACCTTTGCAAACCACCTCATTGAAGCAAACCACACATTTAAAAACATCGACAATAACATGAACATTCTACACGTACACACAAAAGGCCGAAAACTAGACACTCTAGAACAATTAGAAATATACAAACACACAAAAACAAATAAAAACGACATCCTAAACGAACAGACACAATTCAAATCGCACGCATTATTCGAACACATCTCACCACACACACACAGCTTCGTTCTTTTGAATAACTATCCCGTCGCCAACAACAAGACGGACAACACTACCTATGGCAGCCTCTGATGAAGCCTTCTAAAGGTGAAAGCCGGTTAAGGCTGTAAGGTAAAACTTTACGTTTTTACTTATAAAAAACTTAGTGTTCCGAGTCGTCAATACTATAGTGATATTTAGTTTAGATCTTGTTTATCCATTATAACGTTTATGTTTCCTTTATCGGCTTTTAGTATTGTTAGGTTATGTTCATGTAATTTAAGTTTTATATTTTTAGCATTCTAATTTCATTATTGTGGCCTTTTGGTTGGTGTTTTTGTGTGTGTTGTAATTTATGTTTTGTCATGTCGTATGGTGTCTTGGTCGTTGATGTGTGTATTTTGTATAGCTGTTTCGGCGTCTATGATTAAGTCACGTATATGTCTGTTGCTGTTGTTGTTATTGGGTGTATTGCATTTTAAATTATGTTTTAGTCCTTTGTCTAATAAGGTTATTTCATCATTTGTGAAACCGATACCAAAACAAAATTACATTAAAAACATTGTTTGCACATATGAGTAGGAATCAGATGTATTAATATAATGTTACCGTACCCAACAAGATCAGGAACAATTATGTAGGCTATATTAAATTAAGTAGTTAGTGGACTTAAACACCTGCAATAGAAACTCCAGTTTTTATAAAACAAATAGGGAGAGAATTGAAGATTTTTTGTTTGGAAATGTTATATCTGTTTTCTTCACAAGTAACTAATGGCAGGTTATGATTTGTAATCATGTTTTCTCATAATGTATGTTGTTAATGGCCTTTTTTTTAAGAGTATAAGAAAACAATAGATACTGTACTTGAAAAAGGTGAATTTTATTGGTACATACTAAAGTATAGAGTCCTATTTGTTTCTATTCATTAACAAAGGTCCGTACTATAATAATTTTGTGTGTAATATACAAGCATTCTTTAATATGTTTACGAGATTCTCCAATTTTATTTGCACTAATTAAGACTGTAGTAGCTTATAAATTCCACTGTAACTTATTACCATTAAGGTAAATACTTAATCATCTGCGTGTTAACAGAAACTGCACACTGCTTTTTATTGCATTATATTGAAAAAAGGATTTTAATGTACTTGTTTAGTTATACGTTAGATTGTACTAGGTTATACGTTCTAATAATGATCTTCGCATCAATATAACCTTTAAAGTTATATACAGACTTTTATCCATACAATAAATACAGCCTTTGAATGTACACTATCAAAGTAAATTTTATTTGTAACATCGTACATAACCTCCATAACCTGCCATTAGTTACTTGTGAATAATACAGATCCAGTAGAAATCTGGACATGGAAAGAAAGTACAAATGAGTACACGGAAGTTTGACTTTGCCGTACCATCGTAAGCTAGATCGGATTTTTCATTCACAACAGGTGTTTTTATTTTTAAGCAACTACAAAACAAGATGTAATAAACTCTTGCACAAAGCTAACATGGTGTTAAACTGACAGAAGCTGTGCTGTTATTTGCATAAATATAAAATGAATAAACACAATTATATACCATATTGGTAACTTGTAAGATTTTGAAAATAAATAATAATAATGGTTTTTAGAAGAGAGAGTATAATAAACAGAATGAAGGTGTAAATTTATTGGGATCTAGCTTACGATGGTACGGCAAAGTTAAACTTTCGTCTCCTCGTTTGTACTTACTTTCCATGTACAAATTTCTACTGGATCTGTATTATTCACAAGTAACTAATGGCAGGTTATGGAGGTTATGTACGACAATGTAACTTAAATAAAATTTACTGTGTTAGTGTACATTAAAAGGGTGTATTTATTGGAAGTACAGAAATTAGTTTCCATTTATCGCACATAATTACGGTACAGAGACGATTTTTGGAGGTTGTGTCTACGTTTAACAATGTAACTTAACCTTTTAGATTTTTAAAATGAATTAGACTTAACAAAAATTTCCTTAGTTAGTGTACATTCAAAGGCTGTATTTATTGTATGGATAAAAGGCTGTATATAACATTAAAGGCTGTATTTATTCGAAGTACCGTAATTAAAATCTAGTTCCAATTTAGAACGTATAACCTAGTACAATGTAACGTATAGCCAAACAAGTAGGCCTACATTAAAATCCTTTTTTCAATTTCAAGAGGAGTGTCAGTTTTTTATGTTTTTTCAATAAATAAAAATGAGAGGAGGGAGAGAGAGAGAGAGAGAGAGAGAGAGAGAGAGAGAGAGAGTGAGAGAGAGAGAGAGAGAGAGAGAGAGACCAAACAAATGTTATGCCTATCTAATTGTTCAAGAACTATGTATCCTACATATAGCAAAAATGGAATTTCTACAAAGTTTACATTTAATGAAAATGATGAAAGTACTGTTAGCTTTTAACAAATATTGACAATTTTGCCCAATACAGAAATGAAGGAAATTGACAGACAAATTGTCTACGAGTTCCCTGGAAGTGATTAAGGTTCATCAGTTAACACGCAAATGATTAAGTATTATTAATGGGTTAGAGTGGAATTTAATGTACTACAGTCTGAATTAATGCAAATAAAATTGGAGAATCTCTTAAACATATTAAAGAAAGCTTGTATATTACACACAAAATTATTACAGTATGGACCTTTGTTAATGAATAGAAACAAATGGGACTCTATACTTTAGTATGTACCAATAAAATTCACCTTTTTTCAAATACCGATATCTATTGTTTTTATTCAAACTCTTAAAAAAAAGGTCATTAACAACATACATTATGAGAAAACATGATTACAAATCATAACCAGGCATTAGTTACTTGTGAAGAAGGTAGATAAACATTTACAAACATGAAATCTTCAATTCTCTCCCTATTTGTTTTATAAAAACTGGAGTTTCTACTGCAGGTTTAAGTCCACTAACTATTTAATTAAATATACATAATTGTTCCTGTATCTTGTTGGGTAACATATTATATTAATACATCTGCTTCCTACTCATATGTGCAAACAATGTTTTTAATTTATCTAATAATGAAACTTTTACTTGTGAACTTACTGTTTTTTCTTCTCGTTGAACGCGTTTCGGCGTCATATTCGCCTTCTTCAGCTTAGAGACAGACTGCCAGTATTTAGTAACGGTTGTTGTATGGAAGGTGTAGTGGGGGTGGAACCAGCACCACCCCGACTACACCTTCCATACAACAACCATTACTAAATACTGGCAGTCTGTCTCTAAGCTGAAGAAGGCAAATATGACGCCGAAACGCGTTGGACAAGAAGAAAAAACAGTAAGTTCACCAGTAAAATTTCATTTTTAGATAAAGTGTAGTGCTGTGAAAGAAGATGATGAACAATCAAGACAACTATAATGTTTTTAATGTATGGTCCTAAAATCTTTATCAATACTTTATATCTTTAAAATTTAGACAAAATCTAATGAGCAATTTGGCCTAATCTGAATTTACATGACCTGGCTCAGATCAACTTTATTTTGGCAAATACAAAGATGAAGACTGGTTACAATTTCTTCAGGGCTCACACCTGCTGCCAGGCTTAGTTCTATAACATGATAAGGAAGAAAGAAATCAGCCCGAACCTGCAACCACTGTGGGAAGGCTTTTACACCATTACCAAAAAGATTAATGTTATCATCTAAAAATAACTCATTAGGATATTTAGCTTTATTTATACATTTAATGCATCTTAATTAGTACACTAACAGCACTCCTCTGTCTTACAGTAACACAACACGTTACACTAACTCAAAAGAATTTCTTGTTTTCAGTTTAAGAAAGTTGAAATTGTGTATTTCTTTTCTTTTACATTCACTTTTTGTGAAACGTGCTTTACATTAATATATGTACGCTTACTATATTGGAATCCAATGTTCACTATCCAATAAATACAAATTTTGTAGAATTGTGAAATTAGTAACACTATGTACTATTGTGTGATTATCAATCTATATTATCAGTTGAATTTCTGAATTCCTTTGTTTCATTAATAAATTTAACTAATTTTTTTCTTTATGTCTATTGAATGATTTCTTATTAGTTTTTAATCTTTGTGTTTTCATTATTCATTTGTAAATTCTTGAATTTTTTTGTCCATGACGTATCCATTACTAATTATCATTAAAACACGCACACACACAATTCCTTTTTTCTTTATTACATTTGAATTTAGTATTAGAACAAATTTTTTCAGAGTTTATATTATTTTATACAGGTACAAGTTTTTTTTTTTTATGCAATATGGACACTGACACTACAGAGGAGTGTCAGTATTTTTATATATATCAATAAATGAAAATGAGTGGCGGGAAAGGGGGGAGAGAGAGAGAGAGAGAGAGAGAGAGAGAGAGAGAGAGAGAGAGAGAGAGAGAGAGAGAGAGAGAGAGAGAGAGAGAGAGAGAGAGAGAGAGAGAGAGAGACCAAAAATGGCGCATACAGAAACTTCATCAGAACTTTCAAAAATGGCGGCAATCAATTCATTTTTTTACAGAGCTCAGAAGTGTTTAAAAGAGACCGAATCAAAAGATAGGGAGTTAAAAACGATAAAGGGAATTGTAAGGAATAATAATTATAACACCAACATAGTGGATAAAGTTATGAAAAGGGTTAACATACAAAAAGCTAAAATAGAACCAGAACAAAAGAATTATGCAGGGTCATTGACATACATAGGTTCACATACTAGAAAAATTATAAAATGTTTTAATAAATATGGAGTAGATATAGCTATTAAAAAATGTGAAACGGTATTTGATAAGATAAGGAATAAGAATATAGAAAAAATTCCAGTATTACAGAAAAGCGGAATTTATAAATTAAAATGTAAAGACTGCAACAAAGTGTACCTAGGTGAGACAGGACGAAAATTCGTATGCAGGTTCGCTGACCACAAACGTGGAGAAGGTAATAGAACAACCAATTCGTTATATGCAAGACATTTCATAGAAGACAACCATAAGTATGTTAATCCTTTGGAAGAATACGAAATTGTAAAAGTAGTAAGTAACACAGTTGAAAGGAAGCTTAGAGAGGAGTTAGAAATATTGAAAGAAAGAGAAAAAGGGTTAGAAAATTTAATTAATATTAAAATTAAATTTGATAATGAAGAAATATTTTATAACATGATTAAGAAGTAAATGATAGAGGACAGATAGATAAGATTAAGAATTATATTGCATAGTACTAATTGGATGTTTTAAAATAAGGGTGTGTGACTGACCCACGTGTGTGGGGAGGAAGAGGGTAAGTTTAAAAAGATGCACACACACACACACACACACACACACACACACACACACACACACACACACACACAACACTGAAACACAAGGAATTTGCTAGAAAAATATGTAACTGTGCAGATGGTGGGACAGGGTTTAGGGGGTGGGGAAGGGTCATTAATTTATAGCTTGTTGTGTGTGAGCAGGGTGGGGGAGAGGGGTGAAGGGTTTGTATTCACATAATTTCTGCCTATTCCGATCTGACGATGGGCTGTGAAGCTTGAAAGCGCTAATCGGGATAATTTTTATATAGTGGTGTGCAACAGTGATCATTCTGATTATAATTTCTTGTCTAATGAATAGGTACTAGTAATTGCTTCATATACTTCAAATCATAAATTGTAAACCTATTAAAAACATATTTGGTATACTGAGCTTGAAACAAACGTTCAGACCAAAAAAATGGTTTAAATTTAGCCATGCTGCATTATTAGTACTGTTGAAACAGAAGTTTAATTATAATTGTTTTTAGAACAAACTTCTGGAATAATGTGTGCAAAATGATTAAAGCATACCTCCTTACAGTGTGCCTTAATAAATTGTTGATTATTCTAACTGATACATGATTATGCCATTATCATAATTATGACAGTTCTTAGAGCTTCAATAATAGTCATCTTTGCTGTTAACATGGACACATCTTACAAATGTTCATTTCTTACAAGTTCTTCTCTTTACAGGACTAATAGTTTTGTAAAAAAACTCAATTGTTTGTTATTACATTTTCAAGTGTTACCCTTAACATTTCAACCTTATCATAAAATAACTGTTGAGAAACTGAGAGCTCTTTGTTAAAAAAGACTTTTCATTAGTAAAGTTTCTAATAAGTAGGCATACATTTGTACTCATAATATGAGGTTAAGAATTAAGAAAAGGTGAAACCAACTCGTTACACTGAAAAACTTCTAGGTATACTACTACTGATTGAAAAAGACAAGATAACTCATGGTGAACTTTTTCTTCAAACTTTTAACACCATGGATTCTGCGTTTATCCACAGTTACTTTGCCCTATTTTACATTTTATCAACTTGTGTTCCCAGAGTCACAGTATTCTGAATTGTTCTTAAAATTTCCATTTAGGATTATACCCATCTATAGTTATCTGTAGAACTTTATTAAGATGCAGATTTATTCCTAGTAGAGTTATCTTCGAATCCCTTAAAAAACCTTAAAGATTACTTTAGAATAGGAAGTCAAATAAGCACAGAATTCAAGTAGCAAGTTTCCACTACTTTGTAAAACATATCCTAGAAACGCACTGTGACATCTCAGCACTGTTGCTGAGAAACCTTACTAAGGGGCTTATAACAAAAAAATTACAAGCTTGCTCTTTTGAACATCTGATGAAAAGGTTTTGTAAAGTGTACCTAACCTAAAAATGTACAATGCTCGACTTGTCTTTGTATTCCATACTTCTAGCAGTTTTACATGATATATTGCTAACCAGAGGCGGCTCACTCATAAGGGCACATGGTCACGTGCCCTACCAGAAAATCACGAAATAAATAAATATTGTAGAAACGTCCTCGTTTCAAATGATAGATATAGTTTGTAACAGTGAGAAGTCTGGAGAAATGTGGCAACATAGCGACGGTCACAGAGACGTTGTGACCCAATAGTACTACTCCCTTCCACTTCTCAACTCTCTTGTGGTAGGAGAGCATAATGCTAAATTCCCATAGCGTTCGGTCACACTAGACTATGTGACCATTGACCAAAAATTAACAGTCTTCAAGTAGTAAACTCTGAATCCTGTAGGTGCGCCACATTACTGCAATTAACGGATATGAATCGGAGCTATTTAGTAGACTATTACATTTTATCGCCATCTGAGCTGTGCTATAGGCTAATACTAATAATTACTGTTACTTTCTTAGTATATATTGTTACGAAATAATGCTATTATAATGTTTCTATCGTGAATATGATTATAATAATTTTTGCGATTTTATATAATTTTAAATTATATTCTCATTGAAGGAAATATTAAAATAGAATGTGTACCAAGAGCGGTTATGTTATGTGCTACACGATAATTGTGGTGGCAGTGCTTATAGTAATTGTATAAATTGTAGTGTTACAAGTGGTTTTCAGTAATTAGTGTTACGCACGGGTGTAAATAACGGTGTTGAAAATATTCAAGTGTCGGTATTTTGTGTGCTTGTGTAAATCTCTGAGACAAAATGAATGATGTCAAGTATTTACAGAGTAAAACTTTGTGCTATGAAGATAGGTTAATAGCAAAACAATTGGGTCCACCAAGACCCCAGTTGTCTATCATCCAAGTGTTTAAGGACAAAAACAGAACCTATAATAGAACTTTCAATACTACAGTGTACGAAAAATGGGAATGGATGTGCGGATGCCCCATAATCAATGCTTTATTTTGCTTTGCTTGTCTTCTGTTTGGCGGTGAAGACACGTGGACTAAGTCGGGCGTTAAAGATCTGAAACATTTACCAGAAAAGAGTAAGAAGCATTCGCTGTCTAAATGTCATTTAGACAATGAAATGAGTTTAGCCGTGCTAGGTATTGTAAATATTAGGTTGCAACTCGATGATGGTTACAGAATTTCTGTTCGTAAACATAACGAACTTGTAGACAAGAACAGATACATCTTGTCTCGAATAAATGATGCGATTAAATTTTGTGGGGAATTTGAATTAGCTTTACGTGGCCACGATGAAACGGAAGAAGCAGACAACAACCCAGGGATTTTTAAAAGACTAATCAATTATACTGCAGCACTTGACAGTGTTTTGAAAGATCATTTAGGATATTCAACAGTGTTTAAAGGAACCTCGAAAACAATTAAGAACGAACTTTTAGATGGCATTTTGTCAGTGCAAGACCTGCAAGGAATAAGACCATATTTTTCAAGATCTCCATGGATTATTTAGTAGAAAGAGTAAAAAAAAAATTGGGTCTGTGCCTCCTACAAGATGGTACTTTCAACACAGGGCTGTTAATACTGTGTTTGAACATAAAGATAATCTAATAAAATGTTTTGAACACATTAGGGACATAGAGATTTCTGACAAAAGTGGTTCTAGCCAGGCTGCAGGATTTGTACGAACTTTGAGGGATCTTCAGTTCATTTTCTGGTTAACTTTTTTCCACAAAATTATGCCTCATGTGGCGATTTTCTTTTATTGCATTCAACAAAGAAACATTGATGCAATAAAAATGAGAACATTTGTTAAAAATTTTGTGAGTGCAGTGGTTAATATTCGTAAGACCTATGAAGACAGTGAAGTGTCTGTAAGTGAGCCTGTGACTAAGAGACAGTGTGTTGAACAATTAAGTAATAGGAGCAACCGTGTGGCCACTTTGGAAGTATGTGATATGATTGTGAACAATATTAATGAAAGATTTCAATTTTCAGATCATTTATGTGTTTCAAAATTGTTTTTAGTTGAAAAGTTCCCACAGTACTGTGTTGAGTTTCCGGGAAATGATTTTCAGACTACAATTAAATTTTATCCCACAATAAATGGTCCGAAACTGAGAACCGAACTAGAAGTGTTATACAGTCGTGAAGATTTACGTATTGCTTCTGGTGCAACACCCTTATTACAGTTTTTCCTTGATAATAACATGTTTCGTACCTTCTCAGAGTGTGTGACTATTTTAAAGATAATTGTTACCATACCAATGACAAAGTGAAAGGTGCTTTTCTACATTGAAAAGAATAAAAACATTTTTAAGAAATTCCATGGGCACTGATAGACTGAATGCATTGGCTATGCTATCCACAGAAAAAAAATGATTCATGGAATTCAAGATTTCAACAAACAAGTGATAGAGGAATTCGCTACATCTAAAAACAGGAGAATGGAATTGTTATACTAAAAGTGAAATACCAGGTAAGACATTCTATATTTTTTTACCTAAGTACTAATTACCGTGAATGGTGGCCCACCTTAGATCCTCCCCACTGTGTGCCCCTCCCATTTCATTACTCACGAGCCGCCACTGTTGCTAACACGAATAAGAAAAGTTTAAATCTGCTGAAGGTTTAAACGAGTGATAGTTATTTGCAGACTGACAGGCCCATAAAATAATTCTGAAAGAATTGTTGTTTTTACAACACCATCCTTTATCAAGTGACTACTCAAATCTGCCAGTTTTTCATAGCAAACTGAAGTTTGATGATTTGATCCATCATGACCTAGTGATGGTCCAAACATTTCAAGGATTCTCCTAGCCTTAAAAAACTGGACTGGCATCATTGAGTGACATGATTAATATTAAATTTACTTTGGGATACTTCCAAACATAATACAGTTTACAATAAACAAACAAAACTTTATTCCTGTCTAATTTTTCCAGAACTCCATACACATAATTTGATCTGGAAAGAACATTTATTAAACAATAATACTATTCGATGCAAATAATTAAAATATCGGTATGGAGAACCATACATGACTTCCATGTTTTAAATTTCTATTTAAAATCATTTTAGAAATGAAATATTTCCACAGAAATTACTTCTATCTTCAGCCTAAATCACAGAATTGTGGTCACTAACATATACCACCTCACATTAGCGCACACGATTTTCACTGATGATGGCAATTGATGGCACTTCTGAAACGTCTGGTTTTGCAGAAAACATTGGACCATAGCCAAACAGCCCGTGAAGGAATTTTATCAACAAACTACTTCTTTGTTGCCGATAACGTAGTACACATATAAAAAATTATCCCCTCCCTCTTCAACTTCCCCCTATCCCTTTTCATTTATAGATATTTCATCTACCTTTCTACAGTGGTATAATTATGACCTGCTTTTCAGGATACTTTATTTATCAAAATTAAGTACTTTACTCTTGTTAAAACATAAAACGTTGCAGGTAAACTACCCCTTCTCCTTAACCGATCTTCACCAAAATCAGCAGACCTTGAGTCCTCTACAATATGCAAAAAATTATTTGAATTTGCGGCAGTTATCGTTCGCCATAGACAAAATTCTACACACAGATATTGTAATTTTATTTACTATTTTACCTTTTAATTTACTTGTTTACAAACAATCAGCTGTGGTTTGCGTTTACTTTCGGATGCCATCTTTCATTGTTACCAACTTACCGTGGTCCAGAGTTCGTTTGGACGAGCTAGAGAGCAGAATGGTTTTATTTTTTGTAAATAACTTACTCAATTATTTCACACAATCTTATTTTATTAAATTAAAATAAAATTAATTTCATCTTTTCCACAAAACACTGCCAATTCTTTTAAACCCATCATAAAATACAAAAAACATATTCTTTCTCCCTCCCTTACACATTTATGTTTAATAATAATAATACGTTGGTTAAAAAACAGATATTTTGACACAAAGTTAAATTTATTTATCGCAAACCAGCGCTTCTTTTTACGACATAATTTTCATCCCCCCCACACACACACACACTCACCCCATACCCTTATGAGATCTCAATTTTTAGTTATTACTTTTTTCAATAAAACCAGAAACATGATATTGCATTTTATTAACCCTTGTTAATTTTGTTTTACCCCCCCCCCCCAATGTTACTTATCTTGAAATTTAGTCCAAAACAGTCCAGCCTCCTTACGTATTTTTCGTCACTCAGCACATTTTTCTTACTTTTACTTTTTGTTTATTCACCATTTTATCCGAAATTGTTAGTTCATTTGTAATATATAAAAAAACTGATTTATTTCACTTATTTACATTTTTGTTGGCTTGGTCGCGCCCAAAATTTTGTCCGCGGACTTGATACGGCCATACAGCACCAAAGTATGAATTCAACTGGGGCAAGCAAAGTTGGTGACAATTCTTAGCTGGAGGGGCGATCACGTGGTCTCGTTCTTTTGTTTGATTTCTGTTATGTAGCCAGATTTTAAGGAGTTGGTGACCCCGCCACACATTCCAAAGTGAAATCATCAGGGTTTGGCTCTTGACGTCATGTAGCGTGACTCCAGATGTACAAGGTTCAAAGTTCGTTTCACTAAAAATAGCTGTCTTCTGCTGTTAGATCGCCGATTCTGTAGCTAATAACTTTTCCCAATAAAATTTACCAATAAATTACCCACATTCACAAAATGTCCCTGGACAGTATTACCTGTACCGTTACAACATCTTTCATTTGCAACTTCATTCATGTGAGTAAAAAATAATTTATATAAATTTCAAATCATCACCTGGAATGTACACTGTTGACTGTAAACAAATACAATAAATTCCTTTTGTGATCACTTTGGGCCAATATGAATTTAATAGCACTAGCCGAATAATAACAATAACTGATAACAAGATTATGCAAGATTTGCCATTACTTTCCCATACCTGTGATTACAGGCATATTGATATACCTGTTACTATGTGTACAGGTGTTACTATACATATATTGTATGTTAAAACTGTGAGGTGTATTTTATAATCTGGAACATTTTATACCAAATGATTTAATCGCAAAAGATAATGTAAAACACAAAATTACAACAAACACTCCAAAAGTATCTATAGAAATTAAAATATTAAGAAATTTATATAAATGACAAATTATTCAATAAATGATTAAATATGTACCATAATTTATTAGATACTGCAATTATTTTTTATAGAAACAAACATCCACCAGTAGCTACAAAACCAATTTTCTCTATAATTTTCCCTGCAAGATCCTGATCTTTTCAATACATTGTTGGATTGTTAATGCTAGCATTATTTTTATTCTTTTCCCTAAACATTTTGAAACCATAATTTCAAAGTGATACTACCTGAGATGCCTTTCCATTGTGTTTCCTTTTGCTCCAAAAAAAATATTTTGTTGTGGTGTTGATAATGTCTTTATTCTTTAAAATTGTGTGTGAGGGAGATTGCAATATTTTTAACTGAACTGCAGCATTTCATTGTCTCAATTTTTGTCATTTTTTGTGCTACTGTAAAGTGTTCACTTTTTATTTACACTTAAGTCATGCCATTTTTATTTTACATTTTTACACTTTCTGTCAAGCTACTGTAAAGCTACAGTAAAATATACAATTTAATTTAAAAAAAATGATCAAACCAAGCACTTGTCTGTAATGAACAGAACACTCTGTAATAACTGAAATATATGAGAGTTTTATTTAAGGTTATTGCTGGCTCTCACATCCTACCTTCCAGTATTTGCGTATCATCCGTCAGAAAAGTGAATAATTCAACAGGATACTAAGTCATTCTTACTACTGTTTAGGTGCATTTAGCATGTACACCAGAGGCAGATTTATGCATAGGCAAAGTAGGTAACTGCCTACGCGCGGCAAATTTTGTAAAGGTCGTTATGTTGTTTTTATACCTAAGAGATGTTTCAAATGCCGCTCCATTTCGTCTCAATGTGATAAGAAGCTTTTAAAAATATATATTGTTTAGTAACTAGGCTTATTACATAAAGAGAATAGTTCATCATTTATTTCTGATCTGCATATGAAATAGGCCCTACATCGATTTTTCACAATTACATTTAGCTATATTATATATGTGATACTTCCATTATATTAATTATTTAACTATTAATTTGTTTACTTTCAAATTTCGAACATCTGTTACCGACTCTGTAATTTGACATGAGTGAATGTCAATAGATGCCACTAGCTGCTAAAAGACAGACTATGAGCATAGCATAATTTCATACCCAACTCTAGTGCCAATTGAGCTTCGACCTGCCGAGGAGGGAAATAAGAAGTCTACACATAGTACATATCCGTTTAAACACCTTTTGTATTTTACATAAATCGTTTGATATATATTCATCAAATAAATTAATAGGCAAAAAGTGATAAGTGAAAGGATGATTATGTCAAAAGATGTGTATATAATGTATTTTCATTTATTATGTTAGTGTTATATTAGTGGAATTATAATATTCTACCACTACTGTATTACAGTATACAAATGTAGTGATATATCTTGGCACAATACTATGTAATAAATTTGGATAAAAGGCTCATTTCAAATAGAAAGGATAGCTGGTGTGATCAGACATAACAGATTTGTATTAGTTTTTTGAGAATTTATTCCTATCAAACTGCAATAAGCATATTTTCAAACCTTTATGGATGTGTGTCATGTAAGTTACAGATTGCACGAAAAGAAACAATAAAAATATATCTTTTCAATTAAACAAAAATTGGTCTTGTAATATGAGTCGGTAATACAGCAGGAACTAATAAGTTAATTGCTATTACAAAATGCCTTATTCCTTTTTCATGATTTCGCTATACGCCTGCATAAATAAAAATTATTAAAATGCTTAACTCTCAACACAAAGTATTTAAACTATTTAACATGAAAAGTTCATCATGTCACATATCCTAGTAACAAGGTAAGTTTTTGGAATAGTGTTTTAGCTGAATTTATACACTAGGAGGACACTCAACATTTTATTTAGTTTGTGTGTGTAACTCCGGTTAATCAAAGATAATTATTTGTGTAAATTCAAATTTAGTAATACAAATCTACTACCATAAAGGCCTGGAATGCTATGCATTAAAGAATTTTAACTAACTTCATATGGGGAAAACTGGTTTACATACATTATTTCTTAAAATAATAATCCTGAAATGTAATCAGTACTTATATCAAGTTAAGTGCAATAATTAAATAGATTCTTCAACTTGGACGTTGCAAACTTCAGGTGCTAAGCCTTTACTTTGTTTTTAATTTAACGTCAATTTATATTTGGCAATGTTAAAAAGAACAAGTTATGGCCTCTGAGAAAGCACACAGTGAGTGGAAGCTGGCTTAAGTGAAGGTAACCATTTTATCTAAATTAGTGTCCCATGTTAGAAAACAGGTGCAATACATATTATACAAAGAAGGATATTGTTTTTACTTCAATGTTGCATAAGGAAATGGATGGAAAAAATAGCGTTCAAGATAAGGGCTGATTCTGATTGTACTACCCTCAAAACATGAAGAAAAGTCAGTTTTTGAAAGATGTCTGTGTGTAGAATTTTGTCTATGGCGAACGATAACTGCCGCACATTCAAATAATTTTTTGCATATTGTAGAGGACTCAAGGTCTGTTGATTTTGGTGAAGGTCAGTTAAGGAGAAGGGGTAGTTTACCTGCAACGTTTTATGTTTTAACAAGAGTAAAGTACTTAATTTTGATAAATAAAGTTGTGACGTCTCCCTTGTTAAGATATCACAAATGTCGGGAACCAGTTCAATTTGTTACCTTTTAATTGAACTAGCTGCCGTTGTTAGTAAACCTCAATCACTAACAAATTATAACACTTTATTATTCAGGAATTAAGCAAGGATTGTATAAATTTATTCACTCGTTGGGAGTTAGCAAAAACATCTCTTTATTAACATATTTATCTCTCATACCTTACTTTACTTTTAAAACTTAGATTCTAAAAAATTCTGCATTAAATATTTTGAAAATTTACTTCTTATTCTTTTATATCAAAATCATTCAGCAAGATATTGTTTTAAGTACCACGGATCCGGGTTTCAAGTTTGTTATGTTTTTATTACAACTTCAACCAAATTATTAGAAGAATAATTTTGGTTGTAAATTTTAAAATTAATTTAAATCTAAACATCGTAATGTCATTACTACTTCATTACAGTAATTACAAAAATATTTATATTAAACTTTAAATTATCAAAAGTTCTTCACTGTTCTTTTGTTACTGGTCTTGTTGTTTTACAATGAATTTGTGTTACAAATATTATGTTTTGATATCACCTGAATATAACATGTGTATGCTGTGGGGTCCATGATGGTCATCTTCAGTCCTCTTTTAGTGTCTGATCCACGGTTCCTCTCGACGTTCCATGATGTTGATTGTTTCTGGTAGTCTCTTCATAGACGATTAGATTTTGGTACTAGAAGTTCATCCGGTTGCTGTTTGTGTTTTCTTCTTTCGGAGTCGGTAGCTTACATTTTACTTGTAGTTACAGTTCTTATTTTATCAGCACTAAACTCTGGTAAGTAACATTTCTCACCATTTACAGTTTGCTAAGAGATGTGTCGGCTAAGTTTCCTTTTCCTTTTTTTTTCTTTACATGTTGCTCCACGCACTACATTATAATTTTGTTTTTATTATTATTATTATACTACATAGGTCAAATCGAACTCATTATAAACTTGATTAAATATTGTTTAACGGTATACACCTACGTGTATGTTCACAACACAGCAGCTACATCCTTACATCTCGGTGTCTATCGGGCGAATGAATGCAATGTTTAGCGGCAAGGGGTCAGTAGCTGGCGCGGTTTTACGCACTGAGAAAATAGTTCGTTCATTTAAGTTATATTAATTATTTATTAATTAAGTCGTAATATATTATTTTACCTTTTGGTTACGAATTAGGAATTTCTTTATTTATTTTGTACGTATTTTATTTAATTAAAGTAATTATTATTATTAGCTAAATAACACCGTTCTTAACGTGTTGGTACGGGACAATTTGCACGTTGTTGCATGAAACTAGGCATAGGTAAGGGGTGGATAATACTCTTACATATATTGAAAGTAATTTTTTTTTTATTTGTGCGATTTAAACTTTTTTTTTTTAAATCGTCACATCTCCTGCACTTAACGATGAAGTCGGGGTGGTGGGGTAATAATTACAATCTAATAAACACAATTACATTTGGGCACAGAATTTCATACTGAAATTTCTCTCTCTCAGATTATTTCTATCTATCAATTGATTATCTTACAACTTATACAAAATATTTAACTTCTAATACATCTATACACATAAAATACACAAAAGCATAAATCTACCTTATTCTTAAATCTTACATCTACTACCGGTTTTTTTGTTTGATTTCTTCACTCGTTTTACGGAGTTATACGCATGAGTATGTTACTAATAGTAATACCGTATTGTAATCACAATCGAATTACTTTTAGTTTACTGCGCTAGGAATTATTTCTTTTCTCTCTCTCGTCATTTTTCTTTTCTCATTTTCGTCATTTTTCTTTTCTCATTTTCGTCATTTTTCTTTTCTCATTCTCGTCAGCTGACTTCTCATTTATTATATCATTCTCGCAGGATATTAGCTAAGGTTGATCAGGCCTCGCTATTATTCGTACAAGGGTTTTGAGTTTATACTCATTTACGATATAGGATTTTGCAAAACCTTATCGTATTCCTGTATAAGTATATACAACATATTTTATTCTCAATACTTAAATAGTATTCTTGGTTTGCTATCTTTTTCGTAGTCGTGCTTCTGTATTTTGACACGAAAAACATTTTTTTATTTGAGACAGATGGCTTCTGCGAACGTAATTTTCTGTATTGGGTTCATACAGAGCTACAGTAACGGGGGTGATGAACTTGTGAATTTTGTAGGGGCCACACCATCGGTACGATAGTTTGGCAGTGGTCCTATCAACGGCTTTACTCATAGGATGCGTTTTATACATTACTAAATCGCCTACCTTATATTCTATTTGGCTATTATTCCGCTCATGGTATTTCCGTGATTTTTGTAAATTCGCTCTCAAATTTGCACGAGCTTCGTTCCATATTTTTCTTACGTTATTCGTATTCATGTCATGGGGCAATAACTCATGGATTTTCCATTTAGTGGTTAAAGGATGGTTGGGTATATATTTGTACAGTAAATCAAATGGTGTTGATTTATGACCTTCATGATACGCTGAGTTGAACGCAAATTGTATCCACGAAACATTTTGATCCCAGGTTGTCTGGTCTTTAGCGTGATAAGATATTAGAGCTGATTTTAAGTTACGCAAGTATCTTTCTGCTAGGTTTCCTTGCGGTCTGTACTCGGTCACTGTAATATGATTTATCCCTAATTTAAAACACATGTCGTTAAATTCTTTCGACTTAAACTGAGGTCGATTGTCAGATATTAGGTTTAAAGGTGTACCATAATCTTTAAATAATCTTTCTTGTAGAATTTTTATTGTCGTAGATGCTAATGCACGTCGCATAGGATACATCCACACGAATTTAGTGAAGGAGTCTACACAAATAAATACATGGAATTTCCGGATTTACAACGGGGATAAGGTCCAGAATAGTCTATGTATATCTTCGAGAAGGGAGTTGTGGGTATTTCTGAGATTAATTTTCCTACTTGACTGATTCTTGCTGGCTTGCTCAGGGCACAGATTTCGCATTCTTTCACGAACTTTTTTATTTCACTGGTCATGTTTTCCCAATGGTATTCCTTGGGAATACGATGTATAGTTCTCCTAATTCCCATATGAGCTCCAATGGTCGATGAATGGTAGTATTCCATTAACATAGGTTTGATTATTTCCGGGGCGATTATTCTCAGTAATCTTCCGTTTGCCTTTTTAAAACAAAGTACTCGTTTACTCAAGGTATATTTGTCAGAATAATTTCCTTTTTCTATTTGTTCTATTATTTTCACAATTTCGGATCTTGTTGGTGGTGGTATGCGATATCCTTAAATGCAAGGGGAAAGTTAGTAATTAGCGTATTAACGGTAGCGGTTTCAACATTTTCTTCGCCAGATCTAGCATTGGGTAGGTGGAACATGCGGGATAGAGTATCGGTTACTACATTTTGAGTACCACGAATATGTTGTACTTTGAACTTGTAGCAATTCAATCTTAACACCCATCTTCCGATACGACCTAACTGTTTTGCGTGGTTCAATAACCATGACCAAAGCTTGATTGTCGGTCTCTAGTAGAAATTCCTTATGTTCCAAAAATGGTTTGAATTTGTCAAAGGCGAATACTACGGCTAAACATTCAAGTTCATAGGCTGAGAACTTCCTTTCTTGCTCGGTCAATGTACGGGATGCATAGCTGATCGGGAGTCTAGTATTATTGATTTCCTGGTATATTACGGCTCCTAATGCTACACTCGAACTGTCGGTCTGTACGACAAATGGTTTACTGAAATCTGCTAACTGCAGTACCGGTGGGGATATAATGCTTTCTTTAAGTGTTTCAAACGCTTCTTGGTGGTGAGTAGTCCACTCGAATTTCGCTCCTTTCTTTCTTAAAGCATTCAATGGGGCTGCTATATCCGCTAAGTGGGGTATGTACTTATGAAAATAATTAATCATTCCTAAAAATCCTTTGGCGTCTCTCCGTGGTAAGAATTCTCGGATTGCGCGCGTACGTTCGGGATCGATTCTAACCTTATCTTCGGCAGATACTATGTGACCTAAGAAGGAGAATTGATTTACTGCGAAATTAACTTTACTCGGGTTTACCGTTAGTCCAGCTTTCTTAACCTGGATAATACGTCACGCAAGTGATCAATATGTTGATCCATTGACTCGCTATATACTACTATATCATCAAGACAGTGGTATTCAAATTTAAATTTAACATCATGAAAAATTTTTTCTAACAGTCTGCTACATACTGAACTTCCTTGTGATATACCGAATGGTACTCTAGTAAATTGATATAGAATAAATAGGACAGCAAAAGCAGTTAAATGTTTTGATTCCTCAGCTAGTGGGATTTGATGGAATGCTTGGTTGAGATCCATTATGGTGAAGATTTTCGCTTTTGTAAAATAGTGAAACGCGCTGTGAATGTCAGAAGTGGTATCGATTCAAATTCTATACTCTTATTTAGCTGTCTATAATCCACGACTAGTCTATGTTTGTCAGTTCCTTTTGGTACTAGGAATGCAGGTGATGAGTATGGAGAAGTTGACGGTTCAATGACGTGCTGATCAAGGAGTTTGTTAATGTGGTTTCTCATTATTTCCATCTTGGGCGGTGATAATTTGTATGGATGAAGTCGTATTACCTTGTTGTCACTAAGATTTATTTTATATTCGATTAAATGGATTAATCCTAACTTGGGAGTAAGTACTGTAGAAAATTCCCTTATTAACTTTTGAATTCTTAGTCTTTCATTTCCTTTTAAATGACTCAGACTAGACTCTTGGTGCTCTGATTGAATAGTTGAGGTTTCACAAATAGCGTCGTTACTTAACTCGGAGTCAAACTGATATTTTCGAGTACGATCAAATCTGAAGAAATATTGTTTTGCATACATATCAAGGATTAAGCCAGTTTTACTTATGAAATCAGCGCCTAGTATTAAGTTTTGTCCTAACACTTCAGCTACTAGCAAGGGAATATACCAAGTAAAATTCTTTATTTTTAATTTCACCGTAATACTGCGCGATATCTTTAGGTTTTGTTTATTTGCGGTGGCACACTTTATGTTCACGTTTTGGCTACGTTTAACCAGATTATGATTATCTAATACGGTGGCTAACTGTTGACTAATTATACTATGGGTAGAACCGGAATCAATTAAACCAAGGGTATTCGTTGCTCCAAGGTCTATCTGTACGTAGGGTAGTTGGCAGATACTTGTTTTACATGCACCAATAGAGTTGCACTTCTCAATAAATCTTGTTAGGTATGGGTCTATGCGTTTATTTTTATTTATTTTTACTCTATGATTATTATTGTTTTTACCTTTCCTTCTGGTGCTGCGGAAGACGTAGGATTTTTGTTCTTCCAGCTTCACATGTTTTTTGATTGGTCGGTTTTCTGTTGGTAGCGCTTTTGTTTACATACCTTGCTAATGTGTCCGGCTTTTCCACAGTTATAACATCTTCTTTCCTCATTTACTTCGCTCGTAGGTTGTCGGGGTTTTGATCTAGAGTATGAAATATGGGGGTAGCTTTGGGTTTTATATGTACTTACGAATCGCTTATCGCGGTAGGTTCGGGTATCTGTTCCAATTGGTAGAGTTTGGAATGAATCTCTGTGTTGAGTCTGGGACATAGAAACGCGTCTGTTCTGGTCAGAATACCAGACGTTGGACGAGTGTATACAACATAGTTCTAGTTCGGTGAAAGTGGTTGGTCGCTTCATGAGTGATAGGCGAGATCGCTCCTCGGGAGATAGTCCGACTAAGATATTGTCTACTAACTGTTGTTCACTCCATTTGACTTGCAGCAATAAGGCAGATTCTCTTATTTCAGATATATAATGAGCTAATCTCTCGTATGCTCCTTGTACACGAAGTACTAGATTCCGCTTCAATTCTTCGTAGATACCGGTGGGAATGAAATGTCTTATTAGGGTGGTATGAAGTTCTTCTACTGGGTGATTATGCCTTAGGGATTCTAACACTCGATCTTTTAAAGGAGGTCTACATTTAGGTAAAATTACTTGTAAAATCTGGTCATCTCTTAGTTGTCGCAGATCCTTTAATTGTAAGAGATGCTTGAGAAAATCTAGGAGCTTTGTAATATTCAGCCCATCAGTGATTGGAATGTCCGACAAAATATGTTCTACAGGGTGGGTTATCTTTCCATAAAGCTCTGTAGTTAGATTAAATGGTGTCGTCATTCTCGGTTTTTCCGGAGATTGATTCGTCGGCAAGTGAGAAGGTGAATCGTAGATACGAGACATATTCTCTAGTTCGTTAGGGAGTAACGTAACGTTTGCTGGTTGGATATTTACTTGTCTATCAGTTAACCGTTCTTTAAATAGATCTACATTGGATTCCTGCAGGAACTGAAACTTTACAGTATCGGTTTGCTGTTCTTGAGTAGGAGATTGGGTGGGGGAAATATTTAGTTTCGTCATTGCTTCTTCAATCTCTTCTAATCTAAACGATTCGGATCTTCTACGTAATTCGCGCATTAACTCGGGTAATTGTTGTAATGCTTCCTCGGCGAATTTTTGTACAGCCGGTGGGGTAACTTTATCACCGGGCCAATTCAACAAATTGGTGATACGGCGGGTCAGATGTTCGATTCTTTGAGTGGTGCGTAAAATTACTGCGGGGGATTTTTCATCACGCAGGGTTTTTGCGATCAACGTTAGTTCTGTATACTTGTGATAGCATGTTTCCTTTTCGCTTTTAAAATCTAAAACACTAAAACGATTTAATAATGAGGGTTTGTCAGGTTTATTTTCACGTAACGTTTTGCGAAGTTCCGTGACAGTTACATCTGAGTATGGAAGACCACGCAATAATGCTTCATAGCTTAATTCGTCTTTCAACAACAAGTCGGGGTTAAATTGAGCCATTTTTGTTAATAACGTCGTTTAAATAAACGAAGTATTACGTACGACAATTTTATATCAGCTTAAACACTTGTAAAGCTCGACTTCATTTAAACACATACATATATCTCTTATTACACATAGAATCTTATATTAATTAATCAAAATAAACTTATCTCACAACAATTCAATTTTCTGTACTGTCATATAGAATTACTCAAAACAAAACGCTAATACTGAAACCCCCCTTTTATTTTTCTAAGTTTTTGTAATTTTTTTTGAATTTTTATTTTATTTAATTTTTTTTTAATTAAGTTTTTTTTTTTTTGTAAAGGGGAGAGACATCATATTTAGAACCAGGTGAAAACCTAGAGGAAGCAAAAGTGTGCAAGGCCCAATTACAATTACAGACATGTCCCCCAGGTGAATGACAGGACTTGCAAATGAAAAAAGTCTTTTAACCAACAAGCGTGTGCTTTATTAAACCTGCAAGATGTTACATAAAATCACAAGTTCTTGATTGTGTGAGCACACCATTAAGGGCAGAATTATATATATATGTATCTCAATTAATTCATAATGTCACAAAGTAAGTGAATTTGATATTAACATAATTGCAAAATTTCTGCCTGATTATGTATGAGTCAAAGTTAGTAATAATCTCATTCATAAAAGCAATACTAATCCATAAGTGTTGTATAGCTTCAAATAGGCTAGCCTGTTGTCTTAGTAAGCACATTTATGGTTTTTCTCTTTTTTAAATTCATTACATATTCCCCCAGCAAAATATAGTAAAATTACACACACAAACACATACCCGACATAAATAACAAAACATCCCTCATTTCAGTACTAACTTGCTCCTAAACCCATTCCAACTACAGTAAATGAATGCACCATAATATGTATAGATATGTACAAATATAAATGACAGATTAATCTGAATATCTCAGCTCCTAAGCATAAATTTGCCTTGGTAGTTCACACCAGAGAATGTAAGTGACCGCCCCGAGACTCAACCAGCTAAACGACCCTGACTTTAATCATTAAAGCGCTAAGTATATGTGTGAAAGAAAAATGTTTCTCATCTAAAGCATCAGACAGCCCCCGTTACGTGATTAAAACTCAGCCATGACCAGATGACATGATAGCACAAGATAATTAACTCCCTAATGGTCTTAATTAGATGAAAAGTTAGATCTTACAGCAAACTGCGGATGTGTGTGTATGTGTGTAATTTCTTACACATTATAAAGTTATAAGATACTTCATTAGGTGTACTGCTGTAATGTTCACACATGCAATAACATAATTGAACATGAGAGTTTGTGCTAGAGTGTAACGGTCAGAACTTCACGAGTGAGCTTCTGGCGGCTTCTGTGCATGCACCATGTTGTAGAGAGAGAAATAGATAATCAGAATTTTCCCACCTGGATTGTCCGGTGTACTTAGTCCGTATAGACGCGGATCAGTGATGTCACAGTCGTGTCACAAGTCCCGGGTGCAGCTTAGCGTTGGAAGAGTCCTAAGTTGTCCTCGACTGACGGCATCGTGGCTATACGATCGTCTCTGCCATTAGGGTGAACAGATGTACGTCCACCCGACACCCATCTCGCCCTTGTTCGAGCACCTGGACATACAATAGGTTGTAGAGGGTGTCATAAAGAAAAATCACGCCACATAGGCCGTCCACATTAAATTCCAACACTAACTTTAAGCAGCAACAGCGCACACACACATCGCCACCAATTCATATTAAACAGTATTAAGCTCCCCAGCTGTGACTTATCTCACTCATCTAGCAATTACTTTCTTAGTATTTCGTTGAAATATTCAAATTGATTAGCTGTGTCTTTCATAGTTATTAATGACATCAAAAACAGCTGAGTGCAAGATACATTAGCACATTCTCTATTGAAGTCAACTTGACCCACGACATTTACATTCGTATTAATTTAATTTTGTAATAGCATTAACGCCCAGACTAAAAACTGCTCTACACACACACACACAAATATAATTTATAATAGAGGCTGAAACATAAAAATATATTTGGGGTTAGAATATTTTCAGAACCCGCTAACTTGTACATACCTGGAGCTACACTTTATCTAGCCAACCATAGTGATAGCCGAGGAAGTCCAGAACAAACGGTAGCCGCCAGTCGAGAGCAGATGACCAGGTTGGAGGATAGAACAGAAATGAGGCAGATTCAATGTTTCGGCCTAGCCAAGTAAACTCTGGATGCAGGAATGTACAGAAACAGCTGGCAGCGCCAGCTGTATTGCGTAGCTGCACAACATTTGTGTGCATAACCGGCCAACAACGACGAACGTATGGCAGTGCATGACGTCACCGCCGCTCGTTTTAAAACTTATAATACGCTGCCGAACCCAGTACGGCACACCCTCACCCCAAAAGGGCAACATGGTTGACCCAAAACAAACCAGTCCTCAAGCACGACGGCTGCGGGAAACCTGGAAATCTCAGATTCTAAATCGCTCTTGGTGAGTTCAGTAACACAGGAAAACGAAAAAGCAGAAGGAAGAGGTGTGAGTCAGTGATTGGGTGTCTGAAAGAGAAGATGTAAGTGTGCGTCCTGCATGCTCGCCGGGCCCTGGTCCGCATGCAGATATAAGAGACAGAAAAGAGCAGGAGAAAGAGAAGAGTCGCCGGCCGGCTCTGAGTACTGACCACCAAGGCCTCCCAAATCTAATAACTGAGATCCAGGAACCCAAATAGTGTTTCCCCCCTTTTTATAGGACAAACTGTCATCCCTAACTCATGCCCTACGGCAAAACTTTAGCTTTGAAATATGAGTGGTTACTCTTTCAACATCCCCTCCGGGATCACCCAATTTCACTGTGACGGGCGACACAAACCGAAGAATGCGGTATGGTCCCGACCAACGATAACATAGTTTAGCGGCCCTCCTATCTATGGCTGAGCTGATCGGATGGCTCTGGCAGTAGACCAAGTCGCCAATCTTAAATGGGTTCGGAATTCGCCCCTGATTGTAGCGACTACGGACGCGTTCGTGCGCACGAAGCAAATTCCTCCGGACCTCCCGCCATCTGTCCACAGTCGTGACCTCAGGATCGTTCGGTAGAAGATCATCAATGTGCCACAAATTGTCCAACGGCAAACTCGGCGAGAACCCAAACATGACTTCAAAGGGTACGGCCTTGTGACTCTCGTGTAGGGCCGTGTTAAATGCCAATTGCAACCACTTTAAATTTAGGTCCCAACAATCCTGTTGTTCAGCATGGTAGGCGATAAGCGCTGAACGGAGATTCCGGTTAAATCTCTCCGCGTGGGACGGTTGAGGGTAGTACGGGGAAGTGGTCACATGTTTGATGCCGTTAGCGAAACACATTCGCCGGAAATCTTTCGAAATGAACTGTGGTCCATTGTCAGAGACAATGGTGGACGGAAAAACGAAGTGCTGAAAGACATGGGTGTGTAGCATAAGGATAGTTGAGCGAGTGTTTGCCTGTCGTAAGGGCAGTAGCCAGACAAACTTGGAAAAAGCATCCACGCAAACAAGTAGGTAAGCATTACCTGACTTGCTACGAGGGAAAGGTCCCACGTAGTCTATGAATAACTTCTCCATGGGTTTGCTCGCCACATCAGATGACAATAGACCCAATTTAGTGTTTTGAGCAGGCTTACTCAAGCCACAGAGATGACATGCTTTCACACGAGCCGCGATGTCCCTGTCCATGCCCTTCCAGATGAAATGCCTCCTAATACTGGAAATGGTCTTCGAAATTCCCTTATGGCCACCTATTGGGGAATCATGATAGTAGCTGAAGACCATCGGCACAAGCTTGCTAGGCAGCACAACCTTCGGGGCACGTCCTTTCCGTTCTCGGCAGCACAGGACGCCCTTGGACAGAAAATATGGTCCCTGCACGTTACCCTCTTTTAGGTGTTGGATGATAGGACCCAACTCTTCATCATTTAACTGATGGGGTAACACATCAGTAAAAGCCAAAGGAAAATCCAGCAGAACGGAACAGGGTTGCTCAGAATTGGCTTCGCTGGGTTGGGAGAACATACGTGACAAGGCGTCTGCAACAACATTTTGTGTTCCCCTGATGTGTTGCACTTTGAATTTAAAGGATGAGATCTTGACCACCCAACGCCCTATTTTACCCAGCTGCCGGGGATGAGCGAGAAGCCAGGAGAGAGCCTGATTATCGGTCTCCAACAGGAACTCAGCGTGTTCCAAGAAACGCCTGAACTTATCTAGAGCGTAAACGACAGCAAGACACTCTAGTTCATACACTGAAGACTTCCTTTCTTGTTGGGTCAAGGTTCGGGATATAAATGCCACCGGCTGCCTAGCACCATCGACTTCCTGGGACAGAACCGCCCCGAGCGCAACAGAACTCGCGTCCGTTTGCAAAATGAATTTTTTTGAAAAATCAGGCATCCTCAACACAGGGGGAGAGACGATCGCCTCCTTGAGGGTATCAAAGGCCCGCTGTTGCCTCTCTCCCCATACAAATTTGGTACCCTTCTTTCTGAGTTCGTTTAAAGGTACGGCAATCTCCGCGGCATTAGGGATAAATCTACGATAAAAATTGACCATGCCAACGAATCTGGCAACACCTTTCGCATCCCGAGGGGGAGGAAAATCTCGGATGCCTTGTGTCCTCTCCGGGTCGACCGTCACACCCCCGTATGAGACGAGATGCCCCAAAAACGAAATACTCCTTTGTGAAAATTTAACCTTTTCTGGATTGATAGTGAGGCCAGCACTCCTCAATCGGCACATCACCTCTCTCAGGTGACCCAGATGCTCCTCGAACGTTTTGCTGTAGACTAAGAGGTCATCAAGATAATTAAAGATGAACTTAAATTTTACGTCATGGAATACAGTGTCAAGTAGTCGCGTGAGGGTTTGAGCCCCCACCGCCAGACCCATGGGTACTCTAGTATATTGATAAAGATTCCATGGCACACAGAATGCCGTATAAGGGCGGCTTTCCTTAGACAGAGGAATCTGATGATAAGCGGCATTGAGGTCAAAGATGGTGAAGTACCTGGCCCCACTAAACCAATCGAAAGCGGAATGTAAATCGGGAAGAGGAACTGAATCCACCTCAATATTAGCATTTAGTTTGCGATAGTCTATGACCATACGCTGTTTACCCCCAGGCTTGGGCACCAGAAATGCTGGACTTGCATAACTAGAGTTGGAAGGTTCAATGACCCCTTGTTTAAGCAGCTCTTGAACCTTCTCTCTAAGAACATCCATCTTTGGAGGAGCGAATTTGTATGGGTGTGAGCGTACTACGGCGGAGTCCGTTAAACGGATCTTATACTCCAAAAGATGTGTGAGCCCCAAGTTGGGAGTTAATACAGTGGGGAACTGCTCACACAAATGATCCAAAGCATGCTTCTGGGACGGAGTGAGATGATCTCTTTCTGAATCGGGACACACAACCTCCTGGATACCTCCCTTAGCTCCCTGGTACCCCAGGAAAGGAATGACAACCTCCCGATTGAATTTAAAGTAACAGTGGTGCGCTTGAATATCTAAAACGAGACCACTCTTGGAGATGAAATCGGCACCCACAATGCAGTCGACTCCCAGAGCCGGAGAAACCAAAAATCGCCACACCCATGAAAAACACTCGATTTTAATACTTAGGGAAACCACCCGGGAGATGGGCAGAATTTCCCGCGATGCAGTCCAGCATACCACGGAAGACCGATCCGACCCTAATAGTAAGCCCTGTTGTTCAAGGTCCTCACATACTCTATATGAAATTATGGATCGGGCTGATCCAGAGTCAACCAAGGCTCTGAGCTGACCCTTTTTCAACTCGACCAACAGGAAGGGGCATACTGAACTGTAGTTGGGGACAGTTCGCAGGACCTTGGAGCCAGATGACCCGGGATTAGCTACCCGCCTGGGGTTAAGTGAAACTGGAACCGAACGGCCTAACGGGGAAGACCACTCCCTACTTATCTTCCCCGAGAGCTTACGTTTTTTGAAAAGTTACCATTTCGGGAAGTCCCTTGACGCTGTCTAGCATCGTTACAATAGCGCGCAACGTGACCGGATCTATGACACCTAGAACAGAATAATTCTCGTACCTCACAGCTCTGAACCGGCGCAGGCCGAGGACCCCAAGACCCGGGCTGCCCGACTCGTCGCTCTAAATCAGGGCGACCTGAACGCCTCCTAGCCTCGTGGGCTCTAATATCGTCATTACCCCGTATAGTGGTTGACTCGGCGCACAGCCGGTCCAAATCAATAAAACTTTGGGGACGGACAGCGAATGTCAAACGTGACCGTTCCTCCGGCGTCACGCCCTCCAAAATAGTGTGAATAACTTCAGACTCAGACAACCCCAGCCTCAGGATCCGGGCCGCGTCTTTAACACTGGAAATGAAATGAGCAAGGGACTCTCCGCTTGCTTGAACTCTATAAAAATGTTTATGTCTTAACCGGTCGTGTAACCTTCCCGGTACGAAAGCGCCCAGGACTTCCCGATGGAAATGGTCAATGCCACCGCCATCCCTAAGGGTACTTGTCACGCGCTCAGCCATAGATCCCCGACAGTACGGGTAAATGAGCTCAAGCAAAGTCCGCTCCGACAGCCCAGGGAAATCGGCCAACTGAAAAAATATGCGCAAGAATCTCAAAAGCGCCTCGGGATCCAGACCATCGACAACTGGGAGACGCTGAATGACATCCGACAGTGGGTTAGGGAGCTTGTGATAGCTCGCTGTAGCCATATCCGAAAAGGCAGGAACATGGGCAGGGGGTTCCACCCTGGCTACCGTCTCAACAGAAGATGAAGAAGAACCGGAATTCGCATCCACGTGGCGACGCTGGCCGAGAGAAAACTCCCGCAATGCCATCGCCACTTGCTCCCTAAGAGTGACAACATTTTTCTCTAATTCCGAGGTGGTAGCCTGTGATTCAGCATTCTGTAAACGGCATAGAACATGTTGTAAACGTTGGCGTACCCTCTGTCTAGCCGTAGAGGTGGGTGCCGCCGACTGCAGGCCTTCGGCCAAATCGCGCAGTTCTGAAAATTTTTCCGAGCACAGCTCCACCTCGGCTGTGACATCCGTAAGTAATACTCTCCCACTCGGTGCCTCACCGGAGGCAAGAGCCTCGCGGAGTTGCTTCCTTAATGAAACAACAGTCTCCTGCGGCTTCCGTCCCCGGAACCGGACCTCCCACTCGAGCTCATCTTTGACAAACAAGTCCACATTCACAGAAATGGACATGACCGCGCAATCCACACACACACCACGTAAAACCAATAATTAAAGAGAACGACAGGAAGAACTTGATCATACAAGCGGCTCCAGAATGCTCTAGCGATACGACGAGATGGGTGTCATAAAAGCAGAGAAACAGCCATACAAAATGCCCAGAAGAGAACACGACACAAAACAACCAAACTAACTCACTACATACCATCCACCAAGTACACATAAAATTCGATATAATCGAAAATATAAACTATCACATCCATGCCCTTGGTCGGACCATAACCGCATTCAAAATACATGATACCGCCACGCAACGCCCTCAATAAACAAGTACTATACAACGGGAATGCTATAAAACACGTTGTCTAATGCAGGAGACAAATCACAATCAAAATCAACAAGTACTGACGGCCCTCATCATGTCCAGACTCTGTATGAGCTCCAGGGTATGTGCAAGTGAAATCAATCAGCACCCATTCATTCAAAAAAATCAATCACCTTCTTATAACCCCTTTTCAAAATTCATCTTACACTCAACATCACAAAATAATCACTTAAACACTAACACATATTAAATTATCTTAAACTTCATTAACCCCTTATTCATTTTATAAAATGTGCTATTTTCCTGGTTATTCATTCTATTAATTTGTTACACCACCATTAAGTTTTCTTACAACACCTGGATTCTAATCAAAAATAATTTGAAATAATTTGCAAGTCCTAACACCAGCTGACATGTCTGTAGCCACACCAGGTTTCATTTAAGGAAATAAATGTAAGTCCCCAGATTCTAAAATTTCTCAAGTTCAAAAGAAAAGAAAAAATAAGGCAGAAATAATACCTACCACCTACCTAGAATCATAACCACGCTCTGATCTAGCATTTGAAACCCCCCTTTTATTTTTCTAAGTTTTTGTAATTTTTTTTGAATTTTTATTTTATTTAATTTTTTGTTATTAAGTTTTTTTTTTGTAAAGGGGAGAGACATCATATTTAGAACTAGGTGAAAACCTAGAGGAAGCAAAAGTGTGCAAGGCCCAATTACAATTACAGACATGTCCCCCCAGGTGAATGACAGGACTTGCAAATGAAAAAAGTCTTTTAACCAACAAGCGTGTGCTTTATTAAACCTGCAAGATGTTACATAAAATCACAAGTTCTTGATTGTGTGAGCACACCATTAAGGGCAGAATTATATATATATGTATCTCAATTAATTCATATTGTCACAAAGTAAGTGAATTTGATATTAACATAATTGCAAAATTTCTGCCAGATTATGTATGAGTCAAAGTTAGTAATAATCTCATTCATAAAAGCAATACTAATCCATAAGTGTTGTATAGCTTCAAATAGGCTAGCCTGTTGTCTTAGTAAGCACATTTATGGTTTTTCTCTTTTTTAAATTCATTACATATTCCCCCAGCAAAATATAGTAAAATTACACACACAAACACATACCCGACATAAATAACAAAACATCCCTCATTTCAGTACTAACTTGCTCCTAAACCCATTCCAACTACAGTAAATGAATGCACCATAATATGTATAGATATGTACAAATATAAATGACAGATTAATCTGAATATCTCAGCTCCTAAGCATAAATTTGCCTTGGTAGTTCACACCAGAGAATGTAAGTGACCGCCCCGAGACTCAACCAGCTAAACGACCCTGACTTTAATCATTAAAGCGCTAAGTATATGTGTGAAAGAAAAATGTTTCTCATCTAAAGCATCAGACAGCCCCCGTTACGTGATTAAAACTCAGCCATGACCAGATGACATGATAGCACAAGATAATTAACTCCCTAATGGTCTTAATTAGATGAAAAGTTAGATCTTACAGCAAACTGCGGATGTGTGTGTATGTGTGTAATTTCTTACACATTATAAAGTTATAAGATACTTCATTAGGTGTACTGCTGTAATGTTCACACATGCAATAACATAATTGAACATGAGAGTTTGTGCTAGAGTGTAACGGTCAGAACTTCACGAGTGAGCTTCTGGCGGCTTCTGTGCATGCACCATGTTGTAGAGAGAGAAACAGATAATCAGAATTTTCCCACCTGGATTGTCCGGTGTACTTAGTCCGTATAGGCGCGGATCAGTGATGTCACAGTCGTGTCACAAGTCCCGGGTGCAGCTTAGCGTTGGAAGAGTCCTAAGTTGTCCTCGACTGACGGCATCGTGGCTATACGATCGTCTCTGCCATTAGGGTGAACAGATGTACGTCCACCCGACACCCATCTCGCCCTTGTTCGAGCACCTGGACATACAATAGGTTGTAGAGGGTGTCATAAAGAAAAATCACGCCACATAGGCCGTCCACATTAAATTCCAACACTAACTTTAAGCAGCAACAGCGCACACACACATCGCCACCAATTCATATTAAACAGTATTAAGCTCCCCAGCTGTGACTTATCTCACTCATCTAGCAATTACTTTCTTAGTATTTCGTTGAAATATTCAAATTGATTAGCTGTGTCTTTCATAGTTATTAATGACATCAAAAACAGCTGAGTGCAAGATACATTAGCACATTCTCTATTGAAGTCAACTTGACCCACGACATTTACATTCGTATTAATTTAATTTTGTAATAGCATTAACGCCCAGACTAAAAACTGCTCTACACACACACACACAAATATAATTTATAATAGAGGCTGAAACATAAAAATATATTTGGGGTTAGAATATTTTCAGAACCCGCTAACTTGTACATACCTGGAGCTACACTTTATCTAGCCAACCATAGTGATAGCCGAGGAAGTCCAGAACAAACGGTAGCCGCCAGTCGAGAGCAGATGACCAGGTTGGAGGATAGAACAGAAATGAGGCAGATTCAATGTTTCGGCCTAGCCAAGTAAACTCTGGATGCAGGAATGTACAGAAACAGCTGGCAGCGCCAGCTGTATTGCGTAGCTGCACAACATTTGTGTGCATAACCGGCCAACAACGACGAACGTATGGCAGTGCATGACGTCACCGCCGCTCGTTTTAAAACTTATAATACGCTGCCGAACCCAGTACGGCACAATACCATTGTATAGTAGAGAGAAATTTCATATACGAAAATTCATTGCTTTAACAATAGCACAAAGGGTCAGCTGTTTTGGGGAGGCTTATTGTTGCATAGGGTGGTAACACAGGTAGGACAATTCAGAACAGGAAAGATCGTGTCTAGGATTGTCTGTTAGGTTAGCGAGGGGAGGTTTTGAATGAGATGCGAGCATACAAAAGGGGAGAGTTTACATTCCTCAACACGTGTTTAACATGAACCAGCTTGTTCGTACCGACAGGTTTAGAATGGAATATTTACCAGCGATGACTTGTTTATTACTGCAATCTCACGATACTAATATTATTATATTTTAATTAAAACTTTACTCATTTATTTGTTCCCAATTTCAGAGTGAATAAATTTATGTTTGTCAAAGTATTGTTAAAGAATTATAACAATATACAATATAATTATTGAAACAACAACACCATACACAATTATTATTATTTTTACAAAACAGAGTGGCGCACTTTTGTATGCGTCACGATGCTTACAAACCTTTTATATAAATAAGCAGAGTGGCGCAATTTTGTGACGTCTCCCTTGTTAAGATATCACAAATGTCGGGAACCAGTTCAATTTGTTACCTTTTAATTGAACTAGCTGCCGTTGTTAGTAAACCTCAATCACTAACAAATTATAACACTTTATTATTCAGGAATTAAGCAAGGATTGTATAAATTTATTCACTCGTTGGGAGTTAGCAAGAACATCTCTTTATTAACATATTTATCTCTCATACTTTACTTTACTTTTAAAACTTAGATTCTAAAAAATTCTGCATTAAATATTTTGAAAATTTACTTCTTATTCTTTTATATCAAAATCATTCAGCAAGATATTGTTTTAAGTACCACGGATCCGGGTTTCAAGTTTGTTATGTTTTTATTACAACTTCAACCAAATTATTAGAAGAATAATTTTGGTTGTAAATTTTAAAATTAATTTAAATCTAAACATCGTAATGTCATTACTACTTCATTACAGTAATTACAAAAATATTTATATTAAACTTTAAATTATCAAAAGTTCTTTACTGTTCTTGTTGTTTTACAATGAATTTTTGTTACAAATATTATGTTTTGATATCACCTGAATATAACATGTGTATGCTGTGGGGTCCATGATGGTCATCTTCAGTCCTCTTCTAGTGTCTGATCCACGGTTCCTCTTGACGTTCCATGATGTTGATTGTTTCTGGTAGTCTCTTCATAGACTATTAGATTTTGGTACTAGAAGTTCATCCGGTTGCTGTTTGTGTTTTCTTCTTTCGGAGTCGGTAGCTTACATTTTACTTGTTGTCACAGTTCTTATTTTATCAGCACTAAACTCTGGTAAGTAACATTTCTCACCATTTACAGTTTGCTAAGAGATGTGTCGGCTAAGTTTCCTTTTCCTTTTTTTTTTCTTTACATGTTGCTCCACGCACTACATTATAATTTTGTTTTTATTATTATTATTATACTACATAGGTCAAATCGAACTCATTATAAACTTGATTAAATATTGTTTAACGGTATACACCTACGTGTATGTTCACAACACAGCAGCTACATCCTTACATCTCGGTGTCTATCGGGCGAATGAATGCAATGTTTAGCGGCAAGGGGTCAGTAGCTGGCGCGGTTTTACGCACTGAGAAAATAGTTCGTTCATTTAAGTTATATTAATTATTTATTAATTAAGTCGTAATATATTATTTTACCTTTTGGTTACGAATTAGGAATTTCTTTATTTATTTTGTACGTATTTTATTTAATTAAAGTAATTATTATTATTAGCTAAATAACACCGTTCTTAACGTGTTGGTACGGGACAATTTGCACGTTGTTGCATGAAACTAGGCGTAGGTAAGGGGTGGATAATACTCTTACATATATTGAAAGTAATTTTTTTTTATTTGTGCGATTTAAACTTTTTTTTTTTTTGAAAAGAAGGTTATAATTATACCACTGTAGAAAGGTAGATGAAATATCTATAAATGAAAAGGGGTAGGGGAAGTTGAAGAGGGAGGGGATAATTTTCTATAAATGAAAAGATAGGTGAAGGGGAGGGGATAATTTTTTATATGTGTACTACGTTATCCACAACAAAGAAGTAGTTTGTTGATAAACAAACTTGTGATAAAAAAGCTTCCTTCACGGACTGTTTGGGCGTGGTCCAATGTTTTCTGCAAAACCAGACGTAATCGGAAGTGCCATCGACTGCCATCATCAGTGAAAATCGAGTGCGCTAACGTGAGGTGGTATATGTTAGTGACCACAATTCTGTGGTCGAGGCTGAAGATACAAATAGTTTCTGTAGAAATATTTCATTTCTAAAATGATTTTAAATATAAATCTTAAAACATGGAAGTCATGTATGGTTCTCCGTACCGAAATTTTAATTATTTGCATTAAATAGTATTATTGTTTAATAAATGTTCTATCCAGATCAAATTATGTGTATACAGTCCTGGAAAAATTAGACAGGCATAAAGTTTTGTTTTTTCTTGTAAACTGCATTATGTTTGGAAGTATCCCAAAGTAAATTTAACATTAGTCATGTCACTCAATGACGCCAGTCCAGTTTTTTAAGGCTAGGAGAATCCTTGAAATGTTTGGACCATCACTAGGTCATGATGGATCAAATCATCAAACTTCAGTTTGCTGTGAAAAACTGGCAGATTTGAGTAGTCACTTTGTGCCGAACTGGCTTCGGCAACGTATTAGATTTTTAGTATTTTAAAAACGAGCGCCGCTGACGTCACGCACTGCCACTCTGTTAAGATTGTTTGTTGTCGGGCGGTTATACACACAAAAGGTTGTGTGGCTACGCAATTCTGCTGGCGCTGCCAGCCAGCTGTGTGTCTGTACATTCCTGCTTTCGGAGGTTACTTGGCTGGAGCGAAACGTTGATTCGCTCTCATTTCTGCTTCATCCTCCAAGCTGTTCATCTGGTCTCGGCTGGCGGCGAACTTCTAACCAGGACTTCCGTACCTATCACTATGATAGGCTAGATAAAGCGTGCTCCAGGTACGTGCAAGTCTGTGGGTTCTGAAAATATTCTAACCCCAAATATATTTTGCGTTTCAGCTTTCATTATGAGTTGTGCCTGTGTGTGTGCGTGCGTATAGAGCAGTTTTTTAATCAGGGCATTAACGCTGTTACAAAATCAAATTAAATTATATTTAAGTAAATTATGAATGTGAGATTCGTGGGTCAAGTTAATTTCAATAGAGAATATGTTAATGTATCTTGCACTCAGCTGTTTTGATGTATTTAATAACAACGATAGACACAGCAAATCAATTTGAATATCTCAATGAAACATTAAGAAAATAATTGCTAGACGAGCTTAGTACTGTTTAATCTGAATTAGTGGCGATGTGTGTATGCGCTGTAGCTGCTTAAAGTTAGTGTTGGTATTTAATGTGGACGGCCTAAGTGGCGTGAATTTCTTTATGACACCCTCTACAAGTATTGTATGTCCAGGTGCTCGACCAAGGACGAGATGGGTGTCAGGGGCGAACGAACATCTGTTCCCCCTAATAGCAGAGACGATCTTTAGCCACAATGCCGTCAGTCGAGGACTTTTCGATGCTAAGCTGAACCAAGAACTTTTCCAACTCTAAGCTGCACCAGGGACGGGTGATATGACTGTGACATCACTGATCCTCGCCTATACGAACTAAGTACACCGGACTATCCAGGTGGGAAAATTCTGTTTATCTATTTCTCTCTCTCTACAACATGTGAATGCACAGAAGCCGCCAGAAGCTCACTCGTGAAGTTCTGAAAATTAGACTCTAGCACAAACTCTCATGTTCAATTATGTGTGATCATCATGTTATTGCATGTGTGAACATTACCACAGTACACCTAATGAAGTATCTTATAACTGTATAATGTGTAAGAAGTTACACACATACACACACATCTGCAGTTTACTGTAAGATCTAACTTTCATCTAATTAAGACCATTAGGGAGTTAATTATCTCGTGCTATCAAGTCATCTGGTCATGGCAGAGTTTAATAACGTAGCTGGGGGTTGTCTGATGCTGTTGATGAGAAACGATTTTCTTTCACACACATACTTAATGCTTAATGATTAAGCTAAGGGTTCGTTTGGCTGTTTGAGTTTCGGGGCGGTAACTTACATTCTCTGGTATGAACTATGCTTGTGAATATGCTGGCAAATCTAAGCTTAGGAGCTGAGATATTCCATTTTACGTTGTTATTTATATTTGTACCTAGCTATACATATTAGGCTTCATTTATTTACTGTAATGGGAATCGGTTTATGTGGAGGTTAGTGTTGAAATGAGGGATGTTTTGTTATTCATGTCGTATATGTGTTTGTGTGTGTAATTTTACTATATATATATAGATATATTTTTGGGGAATATGTAACTGATTTAAAACAAGAGAATAACCATAAATGTGCTCGCTGAGACAACAGGCTAGCCTAATTGATATTATACAACACTGATAGATTAGTATTGCTTTATGAATGAGATTATTACCAACTTTGACTCATGCATAATCAGGCAGAAATTTTTGCAATTAGTAATATCAATTCACTTACTTGGTGACATTATGAATTAATGGAAATACATAGATATATATAAGTCTGCCTTTAATGGTGTGCTCACACAATTACGAACTTGTTATGTATGGAAGATCTTACAGGTTGAATAAAGCACACGCTTGTTGGTTAAAAGAGTTTTTCATTTGCAAGTCCTGTCATTCACCTGGGGGGACATGTCTGTAATTGTATTTGGGCCTTGCACACTTTTGCTTCCTCTAGGTTTTTTCTTTTTCTAGTTCTAAATATGATGTCTCTCCCCTTTTACAAAAAAAACTTAATAAAAATAAAATTAAATAAAATTCAAAAAATTTACAAAACTTAGAAACTAAAAGGGGGGTTTCAAATGGTAGCAGAGCGTGATTTTTATGATTCTGGATGGATAGTAGGTATGATTTCTGCCTTATTTTCTCTGTTGAACTTGAGAAATTTTAGAATCTGGGGACTTATATTTATTTTTTTAAATGAAACTTAGTGTGGCTACAGACATGTCAGCTGGTGTTAGGACTTGCAAATTACTTCAAATTATTTTTGATTAGAATCCAGGTGTTGTAAGAAAACTTAATGATAGTGTAATAAATTAACAGAATGAACAACCAGAAAGAAAAGAGCACATTTTATAAAATGAATAGGGGGTTAATGAAGTTTAAAATAATTTAATATGTGTTAGTGTTTAAGTGATTATTTTGTGATGTTGAGTGCGAGATGAATTTTGAAAAGGGGTTATGAGAATGTGATTAATTTGTTTTAATGAATGTGTGCTGATTGGTTGCACTTGCACATATCCTGGAGCTCATACGGAGTCTGGACATGATGAGGGCCGTCGGTACTTGTTGAGTTTGATTATGACTTGTCTCTTGGATTAGACAACGTGTTTGGTAGCATCCCAGTTATATGGTAATTGTTTATTGAGGGCGTTGCGGTATCGTATTTTGAGTGCGGTTATGGTCCGACCAAGGGCATGGATGTGATACTTTATATTTTCGATTATATCGAATTTTATGTGTACTTTGTGTGTTGTATTTAGTGAGTTAGTTTGGTTGTTTTGTGTTGTGTTCTCTTCTGGGCATTTTGCATGGCTGTTTCTCTGCTTTTATGACACCCATCTCGTCGTATCGCTAGAGTATTCTGGAGCCACTTGAATGATCAAGTTCTTCCTTATGTGTTGGTGTTAAATTGTTGTCTGTGATGTATGTTGTAAATTGTATAATTCTGGTGGATACTGAGCGAATTTAAGTAGTAAGTGGGGCGTTCCAAATGAAGTAGGAATTCAGATGAATTTGAGTTAGTATTTTTTTTGGGGACCTTGTTTTTGAAACGGGAATTTTAACGCCGACTGCACTAGAGACAATAGATGTTAGAAAGAATAAATTGAATATTAAACCAGAATCGATGCAATAGTTTTGAACAGTGATACAAACTGACCCGAAAGATAACCTTTGGCCAGCTGATAGCCGCAGCTGCCGTATTTCAAGCCTTGCTGCCTGCTTATCTGATAGATTGTGTATCGTTATATCCGTCTAAATTCAAAGACCAGTTTATTTGTTTTCTGTCTGATCAGCTGTTCGAGTGATATAAAATGTAGGTCAGTTTTCAATGTGGATTAGTGTTTGGCCCGAACCATGCCGCATTCCGGGTTGATGTCCCCAGGGTTGTTTGGGCGTCGGTTGTTTGGCTGAGTGTTGGCTGTCCGCAGAGAAGTTACCCCCCCCTCCTTAGATAGAGAGATAACTATTATAAAGTGGAGATTGGGAGATTGATGTTCGCGTGCCCTCAATGCGGTCTTCTCGCCCTTGCTAATCGGGTCCGTCCGCCCTAGTGTAGGGATGTGGGCCAGTCGTGTGTCAAGGATTGATAATGCCTTGTTTTGCTGCACACGGCTGGTCGGTCCACGAGCTGGACGGTTGTAGAAATGGTACTCACATATCAAGGTTGTAGCACCTTGTTAGCCTTCGGGCGTGAATATGTGAGTACCAGGAGAGTTAGGTGGTGGTCACCGGAGATGGTGACGTGTTGGGGCGGTCCCGAGAGTTTGGCATGGAGGAGAGGACACGCGTGGGGGATGGTCGCAGTGGGGTGGAGATTTTCAGTCCTGGGAAAGGAATATTGTGTTAATGGTCCTGGGTCTCAGTTATTAGATTTCGGAGGCCTTGGTGGTCGGTACTCAGAGCGGGTCTGCGATTCTTCTCTTTCTTCTGTTCTTTTCTGTCTCTTCTATCTGCATGCGGACCAGGGCCCGGCGAGCATGCAGGACTTACACTTACACCTTCTCTTTCAGACACACATTCACTGACTCACACCTCTTCCTTCTGCTTTTTCGTTTTCCTGTGTTACTGAACCCACCAAGAGCGGTTTTAGAATCTGAGATTTTCCGGGTTTCCCGCAGCCGTCGTGCTTGAGGACTTGTTTGTTTTGGGTCAACCATGTTGCCCTTTTGGGGTGAGGGTGTGCCGAACTGGCTTCGGCAACGTATTAGATTTTTAGTATTTTAAAAACGAGCGCCGCTGACGTCACGCACTGCCACTCTGTTAAGATTGTTTGTTGTCGGGCGGTTATACACACAAAAGGTTGTGTGGCTACGCAATTCTGCTGGCGCTGCCAGCCAGCTGTGTGTCTGTACATTCCTGCTTTCGGAGGTTACTTGGCTGGAGCGAAACGTTGATTCGCTCTCATTTCTGCTTCATCCTCCAAGCTGTTCATCTGGTCTCGGCTGGCGGCGAACTTCTAACCAGGACTTCCGTACCTATCACTATGATAGGCTAGATAAAGCGTGCTCCAGGTACGTGCAAGTCTGTGGGTTCTGAAAATATTCTAACCCCAAATATATTTTGCGTTTCAGCTTTCATTATGAGTTATGCCTGTGTGTGTGCGTGCGTATAGAGCAGTTTTTTAATCTGGGCATTAACGCTGTTACAAAATCAAATTAAATTATATTTAATTAAATTATGAATGTGAGAGTCGTGGGTCAAGTTAATTTCAATAGAGAATATGTTAATGTATCTTGCACTCAGCTGTTTTGATGTAATTAATAACAACGATAGACACAGCAAATCAATTTGAATATCTCAATGAAACATTAAGAAAATAATTGCTAGACGAGCTTAGTACTGTTTAATCTGAATTAGTGGCGATGTGTGTATGCGCTGTAGCTGCTTAAAGTTAGTGTTGGTATTTAATGTGGACGGCCTAAGTGGCGTGAATTTCTTTATGACACCCTCTACAAGTATTGTATGTCCAGGTGCTCGACCAAGGACGAGATGGGTGTCAGGGGCGAACGAACATCTGTTCCCCCTAATAGCAGAGACGATCTTTAGCCACAATGCCGTCAGTCGAGGACTTTTCGATGCTAAGCTGAACCAAGAACTTTTCCAACTCTAAGCTGCACCAGGGACGGGTGATATGACTGTGACATCACTGATCCTCGCCTATACGAACTAAGTACACCGGACTATCCAGGTGGGAAAATTCTGTTTATCTATTTCTCTCTCTCTACAACATGTGAATGCACAGAAGCCGCCAGAAGCTCACTCGTGAAGTTCTGAAAATTAGACTCTAGCACAAACTCTCATGTTCAATTATGTGTGATCATCATGTTATTGCATGTGTGAACATTACCACAGTACACCTAATGAAGTATCTTATAACTGTATAATGTGTAAGAAGTTACACACATACACACACATCTGCAGTTTACTGTAAGATCTAACTTTCATCTAATTAAGACCATTAGGGAGTTAATTATCTCGTGCTATCAAGTCATCTGGTCATGGCAGAGTTTAATAACGTAGCTGGGGGTTGTCTGATGCTGTTGATGAGAAACGATTTTCTTTCACACACATACTTAATGCTTAATGATTAATCTAAGGGTTCGTTTGGCTGTTTGAGTTTCGGGGCGGTAACTTACATTCTCTGGTGTGAACTATGCTTGTGAATATGCTGGCAAATCTATGCTTAGGAGCTGAGATATTCCATTTTACGTTGTTATTTATATTTGTACCTAGCTATACATATTAGGCTTCATTTATTTACTGTAATGGGAATCGGTTTATGTGGAGGTTAGTGTTGAAATGAGGGATGTTTTGTTATTCATGTCGTATATGTGTTTGTGTGTGTAATTTTACTATATATATATATAGATATATTTTTGGGGAATATGTAACTGATTTAAAACAAGAGAATAACCATAAATGTGCTCGCTGAGACAACAGGCTAGCCTAATTGATATTATACAACACTGATAGATTAGTATTGCTTTATGAATGAGATTATTACCAACTTTGACTCATGCATAATCAGGCAGAAATTTTTGCAATTAGTAATATCAATTCACTTACTTGGTGACATTATGAATTAATGGAAATACATAGATATATATAAGTCTGCCTTTAATGGTGTGCTCACACAATTACGAACTTGTTATGTATGGAAGATCTTACAGGTTGAATAAAGCACACGCTTGTTGGTTAAAAGAGTTTTTCATTTGCAAGTCCTGTCATTCACCTGGGGGGACATGTCTGTAATTGTATTTGGGCCTTGCACACTTTTGCTTCCTCTAGGTTTTTTCTTTTTCTAGTTCTAAATATGATGTCTCTCCCCTTTTACAAAAAAAACTTAATAAAAATAAAATTAAATAAAATTCAAAAAATTTACAAAACTTAGAAACTAAAAGGGGGGTTTCAAATGGTAGCAGAGCGTGATTTTTATGATTCTGGATGGATAGTAGGTATGATTTCTGCCTTATTTTCTCTGTTGAACTTGAGAAATTTTAGAATCTGGGGACTTATATTTATTTTTTTAAATGAAACTTAGTGTGGCTACAGACATGTCAGCTGGTGTTAGGACTTGCAAATTACTTCAAATTATTTTTGATTAGAATCCAGGTGTTGTAAGAAAACTTAATGATAGTGTAATAAATTAACAGAATGAACAACCAGAAAGAAAAGAGCACATTTTATAAAATGAATAGGGGGTTAATGAAGTTTAAAATAATTTAATATGTGTTAGTGTTTAAGTGATTATTTTGTGATGTTGAGTGCGAGATGAATTTTGAAAAGGGGTTATGAGAATGTGATTAATTTGTTTTAATGAATGTGTGCTGATTGGTTGCACTTGCACATATCCTGGAGCTCATACGGAGTCTGGACATGATGAGGGCCGTCGGTACTTGTTGAGTTTGATTATGACTTGTCTCTTGGATTAGACAACGTGTTTGGTAGCATCCCAGTTATATGGTAATTGTTTATTGAGGGCGTTGCGGTATCGTATTTTGAGTGCGGTTATGGTCCGACCAAGGGCATGGATGTGATACTTTATATTTTCGATTATATCGAATTTTATGTGTACTTTGTGTGTTGTATTTAGTGAGTTAGTTTGGTTGTTTTGTGTTGTGTTCTCTTCTGGGCATTTTGCATGGCTGTTTCTCTGCTTTTATGACACCCATCTCGTCGTATCGCTAGAGTATTCTGGAGCCACTTGAATGATCAAGTTCTTCCTTATGTGTTGGTGTTAAATTGTTGTCTGTGATGTATGTTGTAAATTGTATAATTCTGGTGGATACTGAGCGAATTTAAGTAGTAAGTGGGGCGTTCCAAATGAAGTAGGAATTCAGATGAATTTGAGTTAGTATTTTTTTTGGGGACCTTGTTTTTGAAACGGGAATTTTAACGCCGACTGCACTAGAGACAATAGATGTTAGAAAGAATAAATTGAATATTAAACCAGAATCGATGCAATAGTTTTGAACAGTGATACAAACTGACCCGAAAGATAACCTTTGGCCAGCTGATAGCCGCAGCTGCCGTATTTCAAGCCTTGCTGCCTGCTTATCTGATAGATTGTGTATCGTTATATCCGTCTAAATTCAAAGACCAGTTTATTTGTTTTCTGTCTGATCAGCTGTTCGAGTGATATAAAATGTAGGTCTGTTTTCAATGTGGATTAGTGTTTGGCCCGAACCATGCCGCATTCCGGGTTGATGTCCCCAGGGTTGTTTGGGCGTCGGTTGTTTGGCTGAGTGTTGGCTGTCCGCAGAGAAGTTACCCCCCCCTCCTTAGATAGAGAGATAACTATTATAAAGTGGAGATTGGGAGATTGATGTTCGCGTGCCCTCAATGCGGTCTTCTCGCCCTTGCTAATCGGGTCCGTCCGCCCTAGTGTAGGGATGTGGGCCAGTCGTGTGTCAAGGATTGATAATGCCTTGTTTTGCTGCACACGGCTGGTCGGTCCACGAGCTGGACGGTTGTAGAAATGGTACTCACATATCAAGGTTGTAGCACCTTGTTAGCCTTCGGGCGTGAATATGTGAGTACCAGGAGAGTTAGGTGGTGGTCACCGGAGATGGTGACGTGTTGGGGCGGTCCCGAGAGTTTGGCATGGAGGAGAGGACACGCGTGGGGGATGGTCGCAGTGGGGTGGAGATTTTCAGTCCTGGGAAAGGAATATTGTGTTAATGGTCCTGGGTCTCAGTTATTAGATTTCGGAGGCCTTGGTGGTCGGTACTCAGAGCGGGTCTGCGATTCTTCTCTTTCTTCTGTTCTTTTCTGTCTCTTCTATCTGCATGCGGACCAGGGCCCGGCGAGCATGCAGGACTTACACTTACACCTTCTCTTTCAGACACACATTCACTGACTCACACCTCTTCCTTCTGCTTTTTCGTTTTCCTGTGTTACTGAACCCACCAAGAGCGGTTTTAGAATCTGAGATTTTCCAGGTTTCCCGCAGCCGTCGTGCTTGAGGACTTGTTTGTTTTGGGTCAACCATGTTGCCCTTTTGGGGTGAGGGTGTGCCGAACTGGCTTCGGCAACGTATTAGATTTTTAGTATTTTAAAAACGAGCGCCGCTGACGTCACGCACTGCCACTCTGTTAAGATTGTTTGTTGTCGGGCGGTTATACACACAAAAGGTTGTGTGGCTACGCAATTCTGCTGGCGCTGCCAGCCAGCTGTGTGTCTGTACATTCCTGCTTTCGGAGGTTACTTGGCTGGAGCGAAACGTTGATTCGCTCTCATTTCTGCTTCATCCTCCAAGCTGTTCATCTGGTCTCGGCTGGCGGCGAACTTCTAACCAGGACTTCCGTACCTATCACTATGATAGGCTAGATAAAGCGTGCTCCAGGTACGTGCAAGTCTGTGGGTTCTGAAAATATTCTAACCCCAAATATATTTTGCGTTTCAGCTTTCATTATGAGTTATGCCTGTGTGTGTGCGTGCGTATAGAGCAGTTTTTTAATCTGGGCATTAACGCTGTTACAAAATCAAATTAAATTATATTTAATTAAATTATGAATGTGAGAGTCGTGGGTCAAGTTAATTTCAATAGAGAATATGTTAATGTATCTTGCACTCAGCTGTTTTGATGTAATTAATAACAACGATAGACACAGCAAATCAATTTGAATATCTCAATGAAACATTAAGAAAATAATTGCTAGACGAGCTTAGTACTGTTTAATCTGAATTAGTGGCGATGTGTGTATGCGCTGTAGCTGCTTAAAGTTAGTGTTGGTATTTAATGTGGACGGCCTAAGTGGCGTGAATTTCTTTATGACACCCTCTACAAGTATTGTATGTCCAGGTGCTCGACCAAGGACGAGATGGGTGTCAGGGGCGAACGAACATCTGTTCCCCCTAATAGCAGAGACGATCTTTAGCCACAATGCCGTCAGTCGAGGACTTTTCGATGCTAAGCTGAACCAAGAACTTTTCCAACTCTAAGCTGCACCAGGGACGGGTGATATGACTGTGACATCACTGATCCTCGCCTATACGAACTAAGTACACCGGACTATCCAGGTGGGAAAATTCTGTTTATCTATTTCTCTCTCTCTACAACATGTGAATGCACAGAAGCCGCCAGAAGCTCACTCGTGAAGTTCTGAAAATTAGACTCTAGCACAAACTCTCATGTTCAATTATGTGTGATCATCATGTTATTGCATGTGTGAACATTACCACAGTACACCTAATGAAGTATCTTATAACTGTATAATGTGTAAGAAGTTACACACATACACACACATCTGCAGTTTACTGTAAGATCTAACTTTCATCTAATTAAGACCATTAGGGAGTTAATTATCTCGTGCTATCAAGTCATCTGGTCATGGCAGAGTTTAATAACGTAGCTGGGGGTTGTCTGATGCTGTTGATGAGAAACGATTTTCTTTCACACACATACTTAATGCTTAATGATTAATCTAAGGGTTCGTTTGGCTGTTTGAGTTTCGGGGCGGTAACTTACATTCTCTGGTGTGAACTATGCTTGTGAATATGCTGGCAAATCTATGCTTAGGAGCTGAGATATTCCATTTTACGTTGTTATTTATATTTGTACCTAGCTATACATATTAGGCTTCATTTATTTACTGTAATGGGAATCGGTTTATGTGGAGGTTAGTGTTGAAATGAGGGATGTTTTGTTATTCATGTCGTATATGTGTTTGTGTGTGTAATTTTACTATATATATATATAGATATATTTTTGGGGAATATGTAACTGATTTAAAACAAGAGAATAACCATAAATGTGCTCGCTGAGACAACAGGCTAGCCTAATTGATATTATACAACACTGATAGATTAGTATTGCTTTATGAATGAGATTATTACCAACTTTGACTCATGCATAATCAGGCAGAAATTTTTGCAATTAGTAATATCAATTCACTTACTTGGTGACATTATGAATTAATGGAAATACATAGATATATATAAGTCTGCCTTTAATGGTGTGCTCACACAATTACGAACTTGTTATGTATGGAAGATCTTACAGGTTGAATAAAGCACACGCTTGTTGGTTAAAAGAGTTTTTCATTTGCAAGTCCTGTCATTCACCTGGGGGGACATGTCTGTAATTGTATTTGGGCCTTGCACACTTTTGCTTCCTCTAGGTTTTTTCTTTTTCTAGTTCTAAATATGATGTCTCTCCCCTTTTACAAAAAAAACTTAATAAAAATAAAATTAAATAAAATTCAAAAAATTTACAAAACTTAGAAACTAAAAGGGGGGTTTCAAATGGTAGCAGAGCGTGATTTTTATGATTCTGGATGGATAGTAGGTATGATTTCTGCCTTATTTTCTCTGTTGAACTTGAGAAATTTTAGAATCTGGGGACTTATATTTATTTTTTTAAATGAAACTTAGTGTGGCTACAGACATGTCAGCTGGTGTTAGGACTTGCAAATTACTTCAAATTATTTTTGATTAGAATCCAGGTGTTGTAAGAAAACTTAATGATAGTGTAATAAATTAACAGAATGAACAACCAGAAAGAAAAGAGCACATTTTATAAAATGAATAGGGGGTTAATGAAGTTTAAAATAATTTAATATGTGTTAGTGTTTAAGTGATTATTTTGTGATGTTGAGTGCGAGATGAATTTTGAAAAGGGGTTATGAGAATGTGATTAATTTGTTTTAATGAATGTGTGCTGATTGGTTGCACTTGCACATATCCTGGAGCTCATACGGAGTCTGGACATGATGAGGGCCGTCGGTACTTGTTGAGTTTGATTATGACTTGTCTCTTGGATTAGACAACGTGTTTGGTAGCATCCCAGTTATATGGTAATTGTTTATTGAGGGCGTTGCGGTATCGTATTTTGAGTGCGGTTATGGTCCGACCAAGGGCATGGATGTGATACTTTATATTTTCGATTATATCGAATTTTATGTGTACTTTGTGTGTTGTATTTAGTGAGTTAGTTTGGTTGTTTTGTGTTGTGTTCTCTTCTGGGCATTTTGCATGGCTGTTTCTCTGCTTTTATGACACCCATCTCGTCGTATCGCTAGAGTATTCTGGAGCCACTTGAATGATCAAGTTCTTCCTTATGTGTTGGTGTTAAATTGTTGTCTGTGATGTATGTTGTAAATTGTATAATTCTGGTGGATACTGAGCGAATTTAAGTAGTAAGTGGGGCGTTCCAAATGAAGTAGGAATTCAGATGAATTTGAGTTAGTATTTTTTTTGGGGACCTTGTTTTTGAAACGGGAATTTTAACGCCGACTGCACTAGAGACAATAGATGTTAGAAAGAATAAATTGAATATTAAACCAGAATCGATGCAATAGTTTTGAACAGTGATACAAACTGACCCGAAAGATAACCTTTGGCCAGCTGATAGCCGCAGCTGCCGTATTTCAAGCCTTGCTGCCTGCTTATCTGATAGATTGTGTATCGTTATATCCGTCTAAATTCAAAGACCAGTTTATTTGTTTTCTGTCTGATCAGCTGTTCGAGTGATATAAAATGTAGGTCTGTTTTCAATGTGGATTAGTGTTTGGCCCGAACCATGCCGCATTCCGGGTTGATGTCCCCAGGGTTGTTTGGGCGTCGGTTGTTTGGCTGAGTGTTGGCTGTCCGCAGAGAAGTTACCCCCCCCTCCTTAGATAGAGAGATAACTATTATAAAGTGGAGATTGGGAGATTGATGTTCGCGTGCCCTCAATGCGGTCTTCTCGCCCTTGCTAATCGGGTCCGTCCGCCCTAGTGTAGGGATGTGGGCCAGTCGTGTGTCAAGGATTGATAATGCCTTGTTTTGCTGCACACGGCTGGTCGGTCCACGAGCTGGACGGTTGTAGAAATGGTACTCACATATCAAGGTTGTAGCACCTTGTTAGCCTTCGGGCGTGAATATGTGAGTACCAGGAGAGTTAGGTGGTGGTCACCGGAGATGGTGACGTGTTGGGGCGGTCCCGAGAGTTTGGCATGGAGGAGAGGACACGCGTGGGGGATGGTCGCAGTGGGGTGGAGATTTTCAGTCCTGGGAAAGGAATATTGTGTTAATGGTCCTGGGTCTCAGTTATTAGATTTCGGAGGCCTTGGTGGTCGGTACTCAGAGCGGGTCTGCGATTCTTCTCTTTCTTCTGTTCTTTTCTGTCTCTTCTATCTGCATGCGGACCAGGGCCCGGCGAGCATGCAGGACTTACACTTACACCTTCTCTTTCAGACACACATTCACTGACTCACACCTCTTCCTTCTGCTTTTTCGTTTTCCTGTGTTACTGAACCCACCAAGAGCGGTTTTAGAATCTGAGATTTTCCAGGTTTCCCGCAGCCGTCGTGCTTGAGGACTTGTTTGTTTTGGGTCAACCATGTTGCCCTTTTGGGGTGAGGGTGTGCCGAACTGGCTTCGGCAACGTATTAGATTTTTAGTATTTTAAAAACGAGCGCCGCTGACGTCACGCACTGCCACTCTGTTAAGATTGTTTGTTGTCGGGCGGTTATACACACAAAAGGTTGTGTGGCTACGCAATTCTGCTGGCGCTGCCAGCCAGCTGTGTGTCTGTACATTCCTGCTTTCGGAGGTTACTTGGCTGGAGCGAAACGTTGATTCGCTCTCATTTCTGCTTCATCCTCCAAGCTGTTCATCTGGTCTCGGCTGGCGGCGAACTTCTAACCAGGACTTCCGTACCTATCACTATGATAGGCTAGATAAAGCGTGCTCCAGGTACGTGCAAGTCTGTGGGTTCTGAAAATATTCTAACCCCAAATATATTTTGCGTTTCAGCTTTCATTATGAGTTATGCCTGTGTGTGTGCGTGCGTATAGAGCAGTTTTTTAATCTGGGCATTAACGCTGTTACAAAATCAAATTAAATTATATTTAATTAAATTATGAATGTGAGAGTCGTGGGTCAAGTTAATTTCAATAGAGAATATGTTAATGTATCTTGCACTCAGCTGTTTTGATGTAATTAATAACAACGATAGACACAGCAAATCAATTTGAATATCTCAATGAAACATTAAGAAAATAATTGCTAGACGAGCTTAGTACTGTTTAATCTGAATTAGTGGCGATGTGTGTATGCGCTGTAGCTGCTTAAAGTTAGTGTTGGTATTTAATGTGGACGGCCTAAGTGGCGTGAATTTCTTTATGACACCCTCTACAAGTATTGTATGTCCAGGTGCTCGACCAAGGACGAGATGGGTGTCAGGGGCGAACGAACATCTGTTCCCCCTAATAGCAGAGACGATCTTTAGCCACAATGCCGTCAGTCGAGGACTTTTCGATGCTAAGCTGAACCAAGAACTTTTCCAACTCTAAGCTGCACCAGGGACGGGTGATATGACTGTGACATCACTGATCCTCGCCTATACGAACTAAGTACACCGGACTATCCAGGTGGGAAAATTCTGTTTATCTATTTCTCTCTCTCTACAACATGTGAATGCACAGAAGCCGCCAGAAGCTCACTCGTGAAGTTCTGAAAATTAGACTCTAGCACAAACTCTCATGTTCAATTATGTGTGATCATCATGTTATTGCATGTGTGAACATTACCACAGTACACCTAATGAAGTATCTTATAACTGTATAATGTGTAAGAAGTTACACACATACACACACATCTGCAGTTTACTGTAAGATCTAACTTTCATCTAATTAAGACCATTAGGGAGTTAATTATCTCGTGCTATCAAGTCATCTGGTCATGGCAGAGTTTAATAACGTAGCTGGGGGTTGTCTGATGCTGTTGATGAGAAACGATTTTCTTTCACACACATACTTAATGCTTAATGATTAATCTAAGGGTTCGTTTGGCTGTTTGAGTTTCGGGGCGGTAACTTACATTCTCTGGTGTGAACTATGCTTGTGAATATGCTGGCAAATCTATGCTTAGGAGCTGAGATATTCCATTTTACGTTGTTATTTATATTTGTACCTAGCTATACATATTAGGCTTCATTTATTTACTGTAATGGGAATCGGTTTATGTGGAGGTTAGTGTTGAAATGAGGGATGTTTTGTTATTCATGTCGTATATGTGTTTGTGTGTGTAATTTTACTATATATATATATAGATATATTTTTGGGGAATATGTAACTGATTTAAAACAAGAGAATAACCATAAATGTGCTCGCTGAGACAACAGGCTAGCCTAATTGATATTATACAACACTGATAGATTAGTATTGCTTTATGAATGAGATTATTACCAACTTTGACTCATGCATAATCAGGCAGAAATTTTTGCAATTAGTAATATCAATTCACTTACTTGGTGACATTATGAATTAATGGAAATACATAGATATATATAAGTCTGCCTTTAATGGTGTGCTCACACAATTACGAACTTGTTATGTATGGAAGATCTTACAGGTTGAATAAAGCACACGCTTGTTGGTTAAAAGAGTTTTTCATTTGCAAGTCCTGTCATTCACCTGGGGGGACATGTCTGTACTTGTATTTGGGCCTTGCACACTTTTGCTTCCTCTAGGTTTTTTCTTTACCTAGTTCTAAATATGATGTCTCTCCCCTTTTACAAAAAAAAACTTAATAAAAATAAAATTAAATAAAATTCAAAAAATTTACAAAACTTAGAAACTAAAAGGGGGGTTTCAACTTGATAAAAGATGGTGTTGTAAAAGCAACAATTCTTTCAAAATTATTTTATGGCCCTGTCAGTCTGCAAATAAGTATCACTCATTTAGACCTTCAGCAGATTTAAACTTTTCTTATTCGTGTTAGCAATATATCATGTAAAACTACTAGAAGTATGGAATACAAAGACAAGCCGAGCATTGTACATTTTTAGGTTAGGTACACTTTACAAAACCGTTTCATCAGATGTTCAAAAGAGCAGCGTGTAATTGTTTTTTTTTTTTTTATAAGTCCCTTAGTAAGGTTTCTCAGCAGCAGCTACTGGATATCAAAACTTGCTTCTAGGATATGTTTTATAAAGGAGTGGAAACTTGCTACTTGAACACAATACACTTGCACACAACATTCCAGAAGTCTGTTCTAAAAAAAATTATAATCAACCTGCCATTTCAACAGTACTAATAATGCAGCATGGCAAAATTTAAACCATTTTTGTTGGTCTGAACGTTTGTTTCAAGCTGAGTATACCAAGTATGTTTGTAATAGGTTTATAATTTAAGATGTGAAGTATATAAAGCCATTACTAGTATCTGTTCATTAGACAAGAAATTATAACTATAATTTCCATTAATTTTGTTAATGTTCTTTGCAATTCATTATTTTTTTATTTTTTTACTATCAGGAAAATTTCTGATGAAATTTCTGTATGTGTCATTTTTGGTCTCTCTCTCTCTCTCTCTCTCTCTCTCTCTCTCTCTCTCCCCTCTCATTTTTATTTATTGAAAAAACATAAAAAACAGACACTCCTCTGTATGTGTCCACATTGCATAAAATTAAAAAAAATCCATGAAATAAAAAAAAAACGTATAAACTCTGAAAACATTTGTTCTAATACAGAATTCAAATTAAATAAACAAAAAAGGAATTGTGTGCGTGCTTGTGTGTGTGTGTGTGTGTGTGTGTGTTTGTTTTAATGGAGACATCTCCCCCTTGCTTCTCAACCACTTTCAGAAAGTGAACAGACAGAACAATACCTGACCTGTACATGGTCTTGAAACATACTTGTAATCTTGCAAAAGAGGATCAGTCCTCTGTGTGTTTTAATGATAATTAGTTAACCAATGGACATGTCATGGAAACAAAATCCAAGAATTTACAAATGAATAATGAAAACACAAAGATAAAAACTAATAAGAAATCGTTCAATAGACATAAAGAAACAAATTAGTAAAATTTATTAATGAATCAAAGGAATTCAGAAATTCAACTGATAAACACACATTAGTATATAGTGTCACTAATTTCACAATTCCACAAAATTTTTAACTATTGGATAGTGAACACTGGATTTCAATATAGTAAGCGTACACATATTAATGTAGGTCGTTTCACAAAAAGTGAATGGAAAAGAAAAGTATACACAATTTCTACTTTTTTAAACTGAAAACAAGAAATTCTTTAGAGTTAGTGTAATGTATTGTGTTACTGTAAGACAGAGCAGTGTTGTTAGTGTACTAATTAAGATGCATTAAATGTATAAATAAAGCTAAATGGCCTAATGAGTTATTCGTAGATGACATCATTAATCTTCTTGGTGGTGGTGTACAAGCCTTTCCACAGTGGATGCAGGTTCGAGCTGATTCCTTTCTTCCTGATCATGTTATAGAACTAAGCCTGGCAGCAGGTGTGAGCGCTGAAGAAATTGCAACCAGGGTGTACAGAGTCTTCATCTTTGTATTTGCCAAAATAAAGTTGTTCTGAGCCAGGTCATGTAAATTCAGGTTAAGCCAAATTGCTCATTAGACTTTGTCTAAATTTTAAAGATATAAAGTGTTGATAAAGATGTTTAGGACCATAATATAGTAAGGGTACACATATTAATGTAAAGCACGTTTCTATAAAAAGTGAGTGGAAAAGAAAACAAATACACAATTTCAATTTTTTTAAACTGAAAACAAGAAATTCTTTAGAGTTAGAGTAATGTATTGTGTTGCTGTAAAACACAGCAGTGCTGTTAATGTACTAATTAAGATGCATTAAATGTTAAATGTATAAATAAAGTTAAATGGGCTAATAAGATATTCTTAGATATAGTAATTCAGGTTAGGTTTAGTTGCTCATTAGACTTTGTCTAAATTTTGAAGATGTTTAGGACCGTACATTAAAAACATTGTTTGCACATATGAATAGGAAGCAGATATATTAATATAATGTTACCCAACAAGATCAGGAACAATTATGTATATTAAATTATGTAGTTAGTGGACTTAAACATCTGCACTAGAAACTCCAGTTTTTATAAAACAAATAGGGAGAGAATTAAAGATTTCTTGTTTGGAAATGTTATATATCTGTTTTCTTCACAAGTAACTAATGGCAGGTTATGATTTGTAATCATGTTTTCTCATAACTCATCTTAGAGTTACAGGCGTTTTCTTTATCCTTTGAAACGTTGAAACAAAAATAGTGACAACTGTAAACTAGTTGTCATTATACTATTTCAAATATTATTTATACTGGTAATTCAAATACTATGTATATTAAAAATCATAAATAAATAATACATAGGCCAGACGGGAAGATCTTTTCATCCCGTTATTCTGAACACTTAAAAGCTTTAACCAACAACATTATACACTCCGCGTTTGCCACACACATACACACAGAAAACCACAGTTACACCAACATAGACACTAATCTTGAAATTTTACATTAGCTACCCAAAGGTCGAAAACTCAACACAACTGAACAATACGAAATATATAAACACCACACAACACAACCAAACAACATACTTAACGATCAATTACAATATAAATCACATACACTTTTTGACACAATTATACAAAAAACAAACATTAATTTGAATCCCCGCGCCAATCCCCTTCCTCCACGCACCGCCCCCACTACACCTTCCATACAACAACCGTTACTAAATGCTGGTAGTCTGTCTCTGAGCTGAAGAAGGTGAATACGTACGCCGAAACGCGTTTGACGAGATAAAACAGTAAGTTTTACAAGAAAAAGTTTCAATTTTAGATAAAGAATAAAGAAATGTTGTTCTGTTACATAATGTAACACGTAAATGATAGAATAAAAGTTTATAATTTTTCAGACACTTCCAGGGAACTCGTAGACACTTTGTCTGTCAACTTCCTTCATTTCTGTATTGGGCAAAATTGTCAATATTTGTTAAAAGCTAACAATACTTTCATCATTTTCATTTAATGTAAACTTGGTAGAAATTCCATTTTTACTATGTGTAGGCTACATAGTTCTTGAACAATTAGATAGGCATAAAATTTTTTTGGTCTCTCTCTCTCTCTCTCTCTCTCTCTCTCTCTCTCTCTCTCTCTCTCTCTCTCTCTCTCTCCATCTCCCTCTTCTCATTTTTATTTATTGAAAAAACATAAAAATCTGACACTCCTCTTGAAACTGAAAAAAGGATTTTTTAATGTAGGCCTACTTGTTTGGTTATATGTTACATTGTACTAGTTATAGGTTCTAAATTGAAACTAGATTTTAATTACGGTACTTCGAATAAATAAGCCTTTAATTTTATATACAGCCTTTTATCCATACAATAAATACAGCCTTTGAATGTACACTAACTAAGGACATTTTTGTTAAGTCTAATTCATTTTAAAAATCTAAAAGGTTAAGTTACATTGTTAAACGTAGACACAACCTCCAAAAATCGTCTCTGTACCGTAATTATGTGCGATAAATGGAAACTAACTTCTGTACTTCCAATAAATACACCCTTTTAATGTACACTAACACAGTAAATTTTATTTAAGTTACATTGTCGTACATAAACTCCATAACTTGCCATTACTTACTTGTGAATAAAACAGATCCAGTAGAAATTTGGACACGGAAATAAGTACAAACGAGGAGAGGGAAGTTTGACTTTACCATACCATTGTAAGCTAGATCCATTTATGGATAATGAAAGTAAGTTGTTAACTATAGTTTACTATGAAACTTAGGTGTTGGGTTTTGCTGGCCAATGTCGTTATTTTAAGAAATGAAAAATTCCACTCCTCAATAAATTTAATTAGAACTCTGTGATTTTCAAAACCCGCCAAAAATCAATGAACATTCGATTATAACTTAACTTATTGGACTACATATTTGGTTACCTATATTCTGTGACTAAATAAATCTTATTTGCATTACAAGTCATTTCGCCGAGTTTGATTTCATGCTTCGGTTATTTATATAATTACGTGTTAGGTTATGATGAAAGACTTTTATAGTTTCTATGTTGGAAGATAAGGTAGTTTGTATATGACTTTCACATTGTTTGATTTGTATGGCACTGTATATGAATAATACTAACCCTGTTAATACGGTGAATAGTTCGGTTTGTACTTACTTATTCATCAGTCAAGTGTTGTTAGCGTGCTCTCGAAAAGTTTATTACCCGCAGCGGTGTACTGAATAGTTTGTGTTAGTGAAACTAATTTGTAGTAGAGTAACCTTGAGTCGTAGTATACTTCAGAAGGTCTAAGGTAATTTACTTATTTAAAGACAACTGGATGTTAGGTTAAGGTGGAAATCACGATAGTATTCATTGATAGGTATGAAGTATAATTAGGGTTAATTTGAGGCATCGAGAAGCCAAGGGGGATAAGTGACATTTTTCAGTTTTGGAGTTAAGTGCAGATTCTGGTAGCTAATGTATACGAAAACTTTGTGGCAAAGGGAGATAACTGAATCTCTAATAGATGCTTCGATCTGGTGGTGAAAAGTTTAACTACTTACAAAAATATGATGTTTTCTTGGAAGCCAAGAGAGGTAGTTAAAGGTTTGGTGGCCAAAGGGGGTAAGTGACACTTGTGACGATTTAAATTGTACCAATAATCAAAATAATAAAAAAATCTTAAAAATTAAGGTTGCGAGCTCTTAAGCCATTTAAATCTCACTGTAATAATATAAAAAACCTGTATGTACTCAGTATGAGAGGAAGAAGTAATTAGTAAGTACGAAGATACTCTAATAAAAAAGACAAATTGTAAAGAGTTATTAATATCGTATTTAACCCTTTGCTTGTTAGCAGGCGCTGACCTGTTAATTCCAGACTCGACATGTTTTCCGAGTCTTCTGTAATTTAGAATCAGATAAAAAAAACCTAAGGTTAATAATTAAAAATCTGAAGACACAGATAGTCGCTAAAACAACTTATTTAAATTATGTATATTTATTTAGGGATAGTTTGTATAAATAAAAATGTTTACTTAAAGAGAGACAGGGACTATATTCTCGCGCAGTAATTGCCCCTCTACTTTTGTTAGATACCAGTCGAAGGGAGCAGAAATCGCTCTCTCGCCATGGTGACTTCATGCAGTACAGACGTACGAGCTATGCTCTTACACTATGTTACCGATACTTTGTGTTACCTTAATGTTGTATACAAGAAATTGCTGCTGAAAGCATATGTTGTGTGTTAACCAGTATAGTTATGTAAAAAACAAGAGACTTAAAGTATAACTCGAAATATTAAAATGGTGTAAAACAAGATGACTTAGAACTTCAAGAACTAACAACACTTCCAACATCATACCTGGAGATGTGAACTACCAGAACTAACAAACTCTAGTAGACACGACAGAATATGCAGACCAGGACATCCGAGAATCTACAAGTACCATCGTAGAATGTTCAATCTACCCTGCGGACTTTTGAGCCCTTTACTGACGAAGACCAGACCGAGATGACGACGGCGCTATTCAGGATTCCCAAGACGGACACCCCAGGACGAGTTTTCTGCATACCAATAAAAAGGTGACTCGATAGCCTGTCTATCGAGGGTTACTAATATTTGTTACACAACACACCTTAAAAGAGACTTTTCAGAGACTATTAACTTTGTAAAGATTAAAAGATTAAATCTAAAAATTTAATGTAACTATTCAAACATCATACGTTGTAACAGTTTATATGCTAATGTATCGTAGTATAATTCAAGTAATAATACCATTCTTCAAATGGTTAAATAAAAGAAAGTCTTGCAAGCTAATATCATGAATTGAGTATAACTAAAAGTTTTAATGAATAAATACCGAAGGTTACCCGGATCCGAGGTATAGCTAAATGGAATCAATGTTGATCCCAAAGTTTAAAGAAAACATTCAAATAACTTTAGTTTAATTCGTAAAGTCATGGGATCTGTCAGTAAATGTTTTTAAATGTTAAATAAAGAGAAGTCGTCTTGTTACACACATATAAGGAGTGCTTAAATCAATAGTATACCTTCCCATTGTTTCCTTACACAGTTAGTAAGTAATTTGTTATATTAACTATTTGTGATACAGTCTGTTACAACGTAGGCAGCCCATCTAAAAAACGGAGCTTAATTATGATGGGTTCCCTGGATTTGTAACGCGGCGAAAAGACGTTACAAAATTGCGCCACTCTGCTAATTTATATAAAGGTGTTGTAAGCATCGTGACGCAAACAAAATTGCGCCACTCTGCTAATTTTTATAAAGGTTTGGTAAGCATCGTGACGCAAACAGAATTGCGCCACTCTTTTAAAAAAAAAAAAAGGAAACAAAGGAGAAAGTTTTATTTGTGTATAGAGTGTCACAAACAAACTTGCGCCACTTGTGACATGTAATCAAAATTGCATCACCATGATTAGATAATTTGTATATTCAGTTATTGATCTATGCACTCAGAAAGTTACCTTAATAACTTTAATGTTCAAAACATATTTAATATTTTACTAAGTTACGTAAATGATAGTATATATAAGTTGAAATATCATTAGCGTCATACAATGCAAAAGCTATATGCCAGTAGGAACCTGCATTACTCTATATAATTACTTGCATACATGAATTGTGAGTAAACATTACAATTGTGGTCAACTGGACAATCTGAAACAGGTTTGTTTACGACAATCCGTGACCTGTTGTTTCCTGATTCATTCTGCACAGTGTTTGTCCAACATATAGCTTACATACACTAGTATGTGTTATAAAATAAAAAAAATCAAATAAAAATAACTTTGTTAATAATAATGTAATTAAGTAGAAGTTCGTGATTTAAAACTTGTGAACAAAATAATTAATTTATTTAATTGAGAAAAGTATATGAATGAACGGAGTCAAAGTTTATCAAGCGTAATAATAGTCCGTAGTGTTGAATAAGATTCACTCTAGCGTCTGCGCTCCCCTTCTCTTGTTTATACCGGTCGTTGGTGTTATTCAATCGCATTGTGTAGACAACAATACGTAAAAGCCCACCCCCCCTTACTCTCACACGCTCAACCTTCCTTTGTTAACTAAATACAGAGGGTGACCTACATTCCAGTAAACAGCTGATCGGCTATTTAACTTGATAAATATGTGTGTGGAATTTCTGTCTCTCCCTTAGAAGGGAAATTGTTCTTTTCTAATTTGTGTAAATTGATTACTTAAGAATTTATTATATATATGTGTAATAAATGTGTACAGTATAGTAGATCAAGTATTTTTCCCCGTGACGACAATTAAATAATGTAGTGACTTAATAATAAATTTATTAATAATAAATAAAGTGTGCTAAATAAATATGGTAATTAAATAGGAAATTAATTCTAGGAAGTTTCTTAAATCCCCCAAAGAAAATAAATAATAAGTGAATAATACTATTTGATTAAATAATAAGGCTAAATAATTCTTAAGGTAAACTAAATAGTGTGAAGCGTAGCAGTAATTAAGGGAAAAGAAAATAATAATAAAAGTACAGTTACACATTGTAAACACTCCCGATGGTGGCCAGTTAGAGAAAATAAAAGCGTGTTCAGTATTGTAGTAAGCAGGCACGCACCCTCCCTCTATTGTGATAAACAGGTGCTAGCCTAAACAATTGAAAACCACCCCTAGTGTGTATTACAATGCATTGTGTAAAGTGTCTCCCCCTTCCGCATAGTTTGTTTAGTTATTGTTAAAGAGATAAAAGAGAATTATCTTCGTAAGGTTCCGCTTCTCTCAAAACCGTAATCTAGAGTGGAGTATGGGATCCTCTTTAGATTACATTAGAAATAAGTTTATGGTATATAATCAAGAAATGATTATACGTGTAACGTAACAGGTCACAACGGCGCCGACTGAAAAGGGTAATGATAGGGCAGAAAGGTGCCAAACATCATTAATAAATGCTGAAAGCTAACTTGAGTAGTTAGAGTAAGCTGTTGTCAGTCGGGCCGCGATGTTGTGAGTTACGGATAAGTAGGGATCATTCCAATCTAAGGTTTGGAATTTAGTATTAAGATTAAAATGTAAGTTAGTACTTAAGAAGTGAGAAAAAGGGAATTTCACGAAGGCGATCATTTAAATGAACAAGGTCATTTAAAGAGAATTAGAGAAAACAAACTGTGCACTAATAATAAATAACTACACACTGACACTAAACATACTCCAAGTCCCCAATTGTGAGTTAAACTCAAAAAAAAAAAAAAAAACCGTACAGTGCAAATTAAGCGGTGGAGTCTGTGACGATTTAAATTGTACCAATAATCAAAATAATAAAAAAATCTTAAAAATTAAGGTTGCGAGCTCTTAAGCCATTTAAATCTCACTGTAATAATATAAAAAACCTGTATGTACTCAGTATGAGAGGAAGAAGTAATTAATAAGTACGAAGATACTCTAATAAAAAAGACAAATTGTAAAGAGTTATTAATATCGTATTTAACCCTTTGCTTGTTAGCAGGCGCTGACCCGTTAATTCCAGACTCGACATGTTTTCCGAGTCTTCTGTAATTTAGAATAAGATAAAAAAAACCTAAGGTTAATAATTAAAAATCTGAAGACACAGATAGTCGCTAAAACAACTTATTTAAATTATGTATATTTATTTAGGGATAGTTTGTATAAATAAAAATGTTTACTTAAAGAGAGACAGGGACTATATTCTCGCGCAGTAATTGCCCCTCTACTTTTGTTAGGTACCAGTCGAAGGGAGCAGAAATCGTTCTCTCGCCATGGTGACTTCATGCAGTACAGACGTACGAGCTATGCTCTTACACTATGTTACCGATACTTTGTTTTACCTTAATGTTGTATACAAGAAATTGCTGCTGAAAGCATATGTTATGTGTTAACCAGTATAGTTATGTAAAAAACAAGAGACTTAAAGTATAACTCGAAATATTAAAATGGTGTAAAACAAGATGACTTAGAACTTCAAGAACTAACAACACTTCCAACATCATACCTGGAGATGTGAACTACCAGAACTAACAAACTCTAGTAGACACGACAGAATATGCAGACCAGGACATCCGAGAATCTACAAGTACCATCGTAGAAGGTTCAGTCTACCCTGCGGACTTTTGTGCCCTTTACTGACGAAGAGCAGACCGAGATGACGACGTCGCTATTCAGGATTCCCAAGACGGACACCCCAGGACGAGTTTTCTGCATACCAATAAAAAGGTGACTCGATAGCCTGTCTATCGAGGGTTACTAATATTTGTTACACAACACACCTTAAAAGAGACTTTTCAGAGACTATTAACTTTGTAAAGATTAAAGGATTAAATCTAAAAATTTAATGTAACTATTCAAACATCATACGTTGTAACAGTTTATATGCTAATGTATCGTAGTATAATACAAGTAATAATACCATTCTTCAAATGGTTAAATAAAAGAAAGTCTTGCAAGCTAATATCATGAATTGAGTATAACTAAAAGTTTTAATGACTAAATACCGAAGGTTACCCGGATCCGAGGTATAGCTAAATAGAATCAATGTTGATCCCAAAGTTTAAAGAAAACATTCAAATAACTTTAGTTTAATTCGTAATGTCATGGGATCTGTCAGTAAATGTTTTTAAATGTTAAATAAAGAGAAGTCGTCTTGTTACACACATATAAGGAGTGCTTAAATCAATAGTATACCTTCCCATTGTTTCCTTACACAGTTAGTAAGTAATTTGTTATATTAATTATTTGTGATACATTCTGCTACAACGTAGGCAGCCCATCTAATTAACGGAGCTTAATTATGATGGGTTCCCTGGATTTGTAACGCGGCGAAAAGACGTTACACACTTACCTCCATTGGCCTCTGACTTTTCCAGTCAGTTGCTGGTTTGTTGGTTGAGTGAAATGCTGCTACATCACACAACGTGCCTTGTAGTGCTTGTAAGTTTAAAAGTATAACATTTTACTTTTAAAGTTTTAGTTGTTAAACATATATTGCTATATTTTTGCAATAATGTCAAAGAATAATGGAGATTCAAACAGCTCAAAGATGACCGGAATGGACGACACTTACGAACATAACCTCTACAGTGATGGTAAATATTAAACTTTCTTCTCCTAGATAGGCCTATTGTTTTTGTTTTTACTGTTTTTTTTTGTTTGGTACATAATCCCAAACAAAGTAAGACTTATTCTCTTAGTTCATAATAATCTAATATCTTTAAACGAGATAAACTTGCTTGTTTGTTTTCTTGTCGTTTTTTTATCTCGAAAACTACTCCAAGAAAGTTTCTGATATTTGGTACGTAGCCGTTTTTTGGCACGAGGAATCCATTGAGCAAGTTGAAAATTTTGTAAAACGTCAATTTTAATTAATTAATTAACTAATATTCTTGCATAATTATCGGGTTCACCCAACTTGTCACAAAGGACTCGAAAAAAATCTTAACATTAACTTCAGACAACCCCGAAAACGATCATTGTTGTCGGGATTGACCATCTACCTTGCAAATTGTTAAAAAAAATGTTTAAATTAACTGTCTTGCATAATTATCGGATTCACCCAACTTATCACAAACGACTCGAAAAAACTCTTAACATTAACTTCAGACACCCCAAAAACTATCATTGTTGGCGGGATTGACCATCTACCTTGCAAATTGTTAAAAAAATGTTTAAATATCGGATTATAATTATCGGATTCACCCAACTTATCACAAACGACTCGAAAAAACTCTTAACATTAACTTCAGACACCCAAAAACGATCATTGTTGGCGGGATTGACCATCTACCTTGCAAATTGTTAAAAAAATGTTTAAATATCGGATTCACCCAACTTATCACAAACGACTCGAAAAAACTCTTAACATTAACTTCAGACACCCCAAAAACGATCATTGTTGGCGGGATTGACCATCTACCTTGCAAATTGTTAAAAAAAATGTTTAAATATCGGATTATAATTATCGGTTTCACCCAACTTATCACAAACGACTCGAAAAAACTCTTAACATTAACTTCAGACACCCCAAAAACGATCATTGTTGGCGGGATTGACCATCTACCTTGCAAATTGTTAAAAAAATGTTTAAATTAACAATCTTGCATAATTATCGGATTCACCCAACTTGTCATAAACGCCTCAAAAAAATCTTAACATTAGCTTCAGACAACCCCGAAAACAAGCCGAGCGAAGCTCAGTCTCCCAATATTATTAGTTAAATAGCAAATAATATAAATTAGGTTAGGATACCTAGATGAACCTACTAGGCTACAAGACTTAAAATGATTACAGTTTTTTTTTTCAGATAGTGACAATGACAAAATCTGTGAACCTGGTGATGACATAGATGGCAATAAAAGTAAATAGAGAAGACCGTATTATGAACAACATTGAAGCTTTTAGGGAAGAAGGTAAGATCAAAAAACATATTACTCAAACCCTAACCTCCTAGCGAATTGCAATTTTGACTAACTTAACCAAGCTTATCAAAATCTAGCCTAACTTTACTTACCTATTCTATTGTACCACAATAATTTGTCTCAAAATAAACTAGCCATAATCTAATGTACTGTAATCTAACCTAACCTAATCTCCTAGCGTGTCGCAACTTTGATTAACCTAAGTGTATCAATATCTAGTCGAGCGTTACTAACGCTATTGTAACCTATTCTCTGCCAATATAACCTATCATGCCACAATCTATATGTAGCAGTGTGAGGCTTACTTATCCTTGTTGTTCTTTTTGTTGCAGACCTTTCAAGTAGTGACAGCGGCGAAGAGGTGATCGAGGAGACGTCGTTCGACGGTGCTCGCCCTTCGACATTGGAAGGAGAACAATGTTCCAGGTCTAGAGAGTCGAGAAAGAAATTTAGAAGAGAACCATTGTGGAAGAGATCAAAAGCGCACAAAAATAGAAACCTAGGAAAAGAATATCTGGATTGAAAAGGAAAGCTTCATGCTGCCAGAGTGTTGAAGGAATATCCTCATAGATGCAGATTCAATTGTAACAGAAAAATTCCTGATGTAAAGCGGAAAGAGGTATTTGCTGAATACTGGAATCTAGGTAACCATGATCTCCAAACTTCTTTTATTTTTTCTTCAACTACTTTAAGTGTGCCAGAAAGGAAAAAGAAGGGGGGCCAAGTTAGAAAGGAAAATAAGTACAAAGTACACGCTATGTGGTGAAAGAGTCTGCAAAGAGTTCTTTCGTTTAACGATTGGGGAATCTTTGAAAAGAATTGATAATATTGTAGCAAAAAAGGGTCAAATTTGTGTTGTTCCTCCAAAAGACAAAAGGGGCGTTGGGAACCTGCAAACAAAATCACAGCAGAAAGGATTAATTTAGTAAAAGAGCATATAAATAGTTTTCATAAGTATGTGAGTCACTATACCAGAGCTAGGCATCCAACTCAAAAATATCTCAATTCAAATTTAAATATTAGAAAACTTATTGATCTGTACAAAGAATTTTGTGCTGAAAAAAATACTGAGCCTGTTACAGACTCCTTCTATAGACACATTTTTAATACCAACTTCAACTTGAAGTTCAAAAAACCGCACACTGATACGTGCACAACCTGTGACAGACTTGAAAATCTGATAAAAAATAACTCTGGAAACAACTTAGAAAGTGTCAATGCATACAAAATTGAAAAAGAATTTCATCTTAGGAAAGCGGAAGCTGCTAAGCAAGCTAAAACAGATGCTGTCAATAATTTAAGGGAGACGAGGCTTCTGCCGTATATGTTTCGATTTAGAAAAGACTCTCCCAACCCCACATCTGACTTGTAGTAAGGTGTTTTATTGTAGACAGTTATGGACTTACAATTTTTGTGTCCATGACTTAAAAACTAATAAGGCGACAATGTTCATGTGGCATGAAGGCCAAAGTGGCCGAGGATGTCTGGAGATCGCATCCTGTTTACTAAAATATATTGAAAATTTACCTCCACATGTAAAAAAAGTTGTCGCATTCAGCGATAACTGTGGGGGACAGAATAAGAGTGCTCTGATCATAAGATTTTGGTCTTATGTTGTATCCAAAACCAAAATCAAGACAGTGGATCATCGTTTTTTTGTCCCTGGCCATTCTTTTATGGAGTGTGATCAGGACTTTGCAGTTGTTGAAAATGCAAAAAGAACATGTGAAGCTCAGGTTGTTGTTCCTGAGCATTGGCGACAATTTGTAACAAAAGCAAGCAGAAAATTTTTAGTTGTAGACATGACAAATGAATTTCTAATCTCCTTAGAAGATCCTCTTGACAAATTTCTGGTCTCAAAAATTGTAGGCATACAAAAGATGGTTTGGTTCCGCCTTCAAAAGAAGGATCCCTTTACATTGCTGTTTAAAACTTCTTTCAATGAACATGTTGCCTTTGAAAAACGATCCCTCAGACCGCCTCAAAAGAAGGGAAGACCACCAATTAATCATGATGAATCTTTACCAGACCTCAAACGTGAAGCTAGAATAAATGCCATAAAACCACCGAAATACAAGGACCTTCAGGAACTACTTGATTTCATACCCCCTATCTATCATAGCTTCTATAAGGATATTAAAATAGCTGATCCAATCAGTAAGAAACCCAAGAATGATAAGAAGAAATCTGCAAGTGATGAAAAAGAAAATGGTGAAGTTAAAGTAGAAGAATGTGATAATGTCTTATTTACGGATGATGAATCATAGTTAAACACGTTTTAGTCATTTAAAGTCTATTTTTTGTAAATAAATACAATGATTTTGTATTAAAATATACCTTTTTGTAAGCTAACTCCATAATTTTTTTTCTTTTCAACCTTATTGTTTGGTGGTAAAGGGGGGGTAAGTGCTGTACTTTACCAGAAAATCCCTGAGAACAAGGGTACAATTGGTTAAAATGAATACAAATTTTGTAAAAAAACAAAAAAAGGTTCATATAACATAAACATGAACATCAAACCATTTACTCTGGATTTATCATAGACTTCAAACTTTGACATTCATTTTCCCAAAATTAGAAAAATGTCACTTACCCCCCTTGGTTTCTCGATGTCTCATTTCATTAGGATTAATATAATGCAGACACATTCTTAAAAAGTAATTTCAACAATGAACAAAAACAACGTGGTTCTTCGTTGTTATAATATACCTATTATACAAGAGAATTTATAGGCCTATCTCTCTTTGGGAATACTAATTTAAGTTTTCACTAGGAATAAACAAACTGACAGATTTAACATTAAATTATTGATTCCATGTTAGACAAATTGGCAATTATTGAAGTTAAATATTATTTTTTCTATTCTATGTCATATAAACACGCGAAAAATAATTGTAAACGGCGGTCGAACCTATTTACGTAGAAAAAAAATAATAATTACTCCCATAAGCATGCATGCAAAGGTGAATGATGGCCATATTGTCACTGTGTATACGGTGACAAATGACATTTAACCTATCTTGCTTACACAGTTGTTTATATGCGATAACGGCTTCACTGATATCACTGTATACTATTTTTCAAATTGTTTCACTATAGTTTTGATCACGAACATCACAATTCACAATAGCACCACTAACCTTTTACTTTTGAACATATTCACGCAGGGGGAGGGCACTCCGGCCTTCCGTGCTTAACCTAGCGATCAGCTGTTCTTAACGCGTGACATCACCGCGTGGAAGAACTACACAGTAAGCCTTTGAGTTTAATTGCAAAGGGAGAATAGATATTTAATTATGGTTCGAATTAACATAATTTTGTACAGTGCGTTATTTTTGAGTGTCGTTTTTGTAAATTACAATCGTTTCAGTGTAAAAAAATTACACTCATTGAGTAGACTTCGCATTACTGGCTGGTATGGACTGAATAATGTATAGTCTTTAATTTAATGAGTGAAGCAAGTTGTCAGTTTTAACTCGCTTGTGTGTGTGTGTATGTGTGTGCGCGCATTGAGTAGACTTCGCATTACTGGCTGGTATTTAACAAAAACGACACTCAAAAATAAAGGGCCGGCTTGGGGTAGTTTCGTCTTCAAAAATTTAAGTCCCCTATGAATATAAGTATATTACTACTCAAAGTTTTTTATTAGTAAAAATGTAAAAGTTGTACCTTATAGCTTGAACCAGTTTTCGCTTATTATAAGCTTCGTCAAAGCCTGATATAATACCCCTTTGAAGGTAGGTATCAACTAAATAACTATTTTCATTTCGTTAACAAAGGTATTTATGTTTACAACTAAATGTACAAGCTTCAGCTTTTAACGTTATAACATGTGAAAGTATTGATAAAGATAATTATTGTGATATTGATTATAATTACAATAATTAGAAGCTTGTTTCAAATATATTAGGATACATAGAAATGTTTACAAACGCAAGCGCGCGCGCACAACTTGCGGGTACACACACACACACATGTGCATGTACATACACACACACACACACACACCACAGGCCTGCAATATCGCCTCCTTTCTGACTTACTTTTTACATATTGTGCCATTTTGTCAATATTACAATTTATTAAGGCACACTGTAAGGAGGTATGCTTTAATCATTTTGCACACATTATTCCAGAAGTCTGTTCTAAAAACAATTATAATTAAACTTCTGTTTCAACAGTACTAATAATGCAGCATCGCTAAATTTAAACCATTTTTTTGGTCTGAATGTTTGTTTCAAGCTGAGTATACCAAATATGTTTTTAATAGGTTTACAATTTATGATTTGAAGTATATGAAGCAATTACTAGTACCTATTCATTAGACAAGAAATTATAACTATAATTTCCATTAACGTTGTTAATGTTCTTTGCCATTCATTATTTTTTTATTTTTTTACTATCAGTAAAAGTTCTGATGAAGTTTCTGTACGTGCCATTTTTGCTCGCTCTCTCTCTCTCTCTCTCTCTCTCTCTCTCTCCCCTTTCCCACCTCTCATTTTTATTTATTGATATATATATATATAAATACTGACACTCCTCTGTAGTGTCAGTGTCCATATTGCATAAAATTAAAAAAAACTTGTACCTGTATAAAATAATATAAACTCTGAAAACATTTGTTCTAATACTGAATTCAAATGTAATAAAGAAAAAAGGAATTGTGTGTGTGCTTGTTTTAATGATAATTAGTAATGGATACGTCATGGACAACAAAATCCAAGAATTTACAAATGAATAATGAAAACACAAAGATTAAAAACTAATAAGAAATCATTCAATAGACATAAAGACAAAAATTAGTTAAATTTATTAATGAATCAAAGGAATTCAGAAATTCAACTGATAATATAGGTTGATAATCACACAATAGTACATAGTGTTACTAATTTCACAATTCCACAAAATTTGTATTTATTGGATAGTGAACATTGGATTTCAATATAGTAAGCGTACATATATTAATGTAAAGCACGTTTCACAAAAAGTGAATGTAAAAGAAAAGAAATACACAATTTCAGCTTTCTTAAACTGAAAACAAAAATTCTTTTGAGTTAGTGTAACGTGTTGTGTTACTGTAAGACAGAGGAGTGCTTTTAGTGTACTAATTAAGATGCATTAAATGTATAAATAAAGCTAAATATCCTAACGAGTTATTTTTAGATGATATCATTAATCTTTTTGGTAATGGTGTAAAAGCCTTCCCACAGTGGTTACAGTTTCGGGCTGATTTCTTTCTTCCTTATCATGTTATAGAACTAAGCCTGGCAGCAGGTGTGAGCCCTGAAGAAATTGCAACCAGTCTTCATCTTTGTATTTGCCAAAATAAAGTTGATCTGAGCCAGGTCATGTAAATTCAGATTAGGCCAAATTGCTCATTAGATTTTGTCTAAATTTTAAAGATATAAAGTATTGATAAAGATTTTAGGACCATACATTAAAAACATTGTTTGCACATATGAGTAGGAAGCAGATGTATTAATATAATATGTTACCCAACAAGATACAGGAACAATTATGGATATTTAATTAAGTAGTTAGTGGACTTAAACCTGCAGTAGAAACTCCAGTTTTTATAAAACAAATAGGGAGAGAATTGAAGGTTTCATGTTTGTAAATGTTTATCTATCTTCTTCACAAGTAATTAATACCTGGTTATGATTTGTAATCACGTTTTCTCATAATGTATGTTGTTAATGACTTTTTTTTAAGAGTTTGAATAAAAACAATAGATATCGGTATTTGAAAAAAAGTGAATTTTATTGGTACATACTAAAGTATAGAGTCCCATTTGTCTATTCATTAACAAAGGTCCATACTGTAATAATTTTGTGTGTAATATACAAGCTTTCTTTAATATGTTTAAGAGATTCTCCAATTTTATTTGCATTAATTCAGACTGTAGTAACATTAAATTCCACTCTAACCCATTAATAATACTTAATCATTTGCGTGTTAACTGATGAACCTTAATCACTTCCAGGGAACTCGTAGACAATTTGTCTGTCAATTTCCTTCATTTCTGTATTGGGTAAAATTGTCAATATTTGTTAAAAGCTAACAGTACTTTCATCATTTTCATTTAATATAAACTTTGTAGAAATTCCATTTTTGCTATGTGTAGGATACATAGTTCTTGAACAATTAGATAAGCATAACATTTTTTTGGTCTCTCTCTCTCTCTCTCTCTCTCTCTCTCTCTCTCCCCCCTCTCCCTCTCCATCTCCCTCCTCTCATTTTTATTTATTGAAAAAACAAAAAACTGACACTCCTCTTGAAATTGAAAAAAGGATTTTAATGTAGGCCTACTTGTTTGGTTATACGTTACATTGTACTAGGTTATACGTTCTAAATTGGAGCTAGATTTTAATTATGGTACTTCGAATAAATACAGCCTTTAATGTTATATACAGCCTTTTATCCATACAATAAATACAGCCTTTGAATGTAGACTAACTAAGGAAATTTTTGTTAAGTCTAAAATTCATTTTAAAAATCTAAAAGGTTAAGTTACATTGTTAAACGTAGACACAACCTCCAAAAATTGTCTCTGTACCATAATTATGTGCGATAAATGGAAACTAATTTCTGTACTTCCAATTAATACACCCTTATGCTACTAAGAACTCAACACAATCAAATACATAGCGTGATAAAAAATGGATACAGCCCCCGAGTTAATAAACAATCTACACAGACACATCCTAAACAAAACACCAAAACACAAAATACCAACAACACAAAACCTAATAAATACATCACACTTACATACTACAACTCCAACACACACAAAATCGCATACACATTCAGGAAACACAACTACAAAATAATTTACATAACAAACAACACCCACCAAAAAACACATAAATGATCCAAACACAGACACTGACACGTACAACAAAACAGGAGTATAAAAAATTAAACTGCAGTGATTGCAACCATTTCTACATAGGCCAGATGGGAAGATCTTTTTCTTCAAGATTTTCCGAACACTTAAAAGCCATTTCTAATAACTACGTACACTCCGCATTTGCCACACACATACAGACTGAAAACCACAGCTACACCAACATAGAAAACAACCTCAAAATACTACACTACTTACCAAAAAGCAGGAAACTCAACACTGCTGAACAGTATGAAATATATAAACACCACACACTACAACCAAACAACATATTAAATGACCAACTACACTTTAAATCACACGTACTATTCGACACAATCATACACAAACCAGACTATGCTTTGAATCCCAGCGCCAACCCCCTCCCACCAAACCCCCCCACACATCCCACCAACCTGTGAATAAACCGTTACAATTGTTCACGACACTCTGTATTTAAACCTCGCTGAGGAAGGTGTACACCACACCGAAACGTTCGAGGACAATAAGAAACGTAAGTTTTTACAAGTGAAAGTACAGTTAATCATTAATGTTTTTAATGTACGGTCCTAAACATCTTTAAAATTTAGACAAAGTCTAATGAGCAATTTGACCTAACCTGAATTACTACATCTAAGAATATCTTATTAGGTAATTTAGCTTTATTTATACATTTAATGCATCTTAATTAGTACATTAACAGCACTGCTCTGTCTTACAGTAACACAATACATTACACTAACTCTAAAGAATTTCTTGTTTTCAGTTTAAAAAAATTGAAATTGTGTATTTGTTTTCTTTTCCATTCACTTTTTATGGAAACGTGCTTTACATTAATATGTGTACCCTTACTATATTACGGTCTTAAACATCTCTATCAAAACTTTATATCTATAAAATTTAGACAAATTCTAATGAGCAATTTGGCTTAAGCTGAATTTGAGGCTCACACTTGCTGCCAGGCTTAGTTCTATAACATGATCAGGAAGAAAGGAATCAGCTCGAACCTGCAACGACTGTGGAAAGGCTTGTACACCATCACCAAGAAGATTAATGGTGTCATCTACGAATAACTCATTAGGCCATTTAGCTTTATTTATACATTTAATGCATCTTAATTAGTACACTAACAACACTGCTCTGTCTTACAATAACACAATACATTACACTAAGTCTAAAAAATTTCTTGTTTTCAGTTTAAAAAATTTTATATTGTGTATTCTTTTCTTTTCCATTCACTTTTTGTAAAACTATCTACATTAATATGTGTACTCTTACTATATTGAAATCCAGTGTTCACTATCCAATAGTTAAAAATTTTGTGGAATTGTGAAATTAGTAACACTATGGACTAATGTGTGATTATCAGTTGAATTTCTGAATTCCTTTGATTCATTAATAAATTTTACTAATTTGTTTCTTTATGTCTATTGAACGATTTCTTATTAGTTTTTAATCTTTGTGTTTTCATTATTCATTTGTAAATTCTTGGATTTTGTTTCCATGACATGTCAATTGGTTAACTAATTATCATTAAAACACACAGAGGACTGATCCTCTTTTGCAAGATCAAAAGTATGTTTCAAGACCATTTGCAGGTCAGGTATTGTTCTGTCTGTTTACTTTCTGAAAGTGGTTGAGGAGCAAGGGGGAAGATGTCTCCATTAAAACACATACACAATTCCTTTTTTTCTTTATTTAATTTGAATTCTGTATTAGAACAAATGTTTTCAGAATTTAAAAGTTTTTTTAATTTCTTGGATTCATTTTTTTTTTAATTTTATGCAATGTGGACACATACAGAAGAGTGTCTATTTCCAATGTTTTTCCAATAAATAAAAATGAGTGGAGGGAGAGGGAGAGAGAGAGAGAGAGAGAGAGAGAGAGAGAGAGAGAGAGAGAGAGAGAGACCAACAATGACACGTACAGAAATTTCATCAGAACTTTTCCTGATAGTAAAAAAATAACTAAATAATGAATGGCAAAGAACATTAACAAAATTAATGGAAATTATAGTTATAATTTCTTGTCTAATGAACAGGTACTAGTAATGGCTTCATATACTTCACGTCTTAAATTATAAACCTACAGTACTACAAACATATTTGGTATACTCAGCTTGAAACAAACATTCAGACCAACATAAATGGTTTAAATTTTGCCATGCTGCATTATTAGTACTGTTGAAACAGCATGTTGATTAAAATTGTTTTTAGAACAAACTTCTGGAATGATGTGTGCAAAGTGATTACATACAGCACACCTCCTTATAGTGTGCCTTAATAAGTTGTTGATTATTCTAACTGATACATTGTCATGCCATTATCATATGACAGTTCTCAGAGCTTCGGTAATAGCCATCTTTGCTGTTAACATGGACACAAGTCTCTTTTTTAAAAACTTTTCATTAGTAAAGTTACTTATAAATAGGCATAGATTTGTACTCATAATATGAGGTTAAGAATTAAGAAAAGGTGAAACCGACTCGTTACACTGAAAAACTTCTAGGTATACTACTACTCATTGGAAATGACAAGATAACTCAGGGTGAACTTTTTTTCAAACCTTTTAACACCATAGATTCTGCATTTATCGACAGTTACTTCACCCTTTTTTACATTTTATCAACTTGTGTTCCCAGAGTCACAGTATTCTGAATTGTTCTTAAAATTTCCATTTAGGATTAGACCCATCCATACTTACGTGTAGTACTTTAATAAGATGCAGATTTATTACTAGTAGAGTTATCTTCGAATCCCTTGAAAAAGCTGAAAGATTAGGGAGTCAAAGAAACACAGAATTCAAGTAGCAAGTTTCCACTACTTTATAAAACATAGCCTAGAAGCAAACTTTGACATCCAGTAACTGTTGCTGAGAAACCTTACTAAGGGACATAAAAAAAAAACAATTACATTGAAGCATCCCCCTGAGTTTTTATAAAATTTTTGTTTTTTTTTTCAGGGGTCGTTACTTAATTCTTAAAACTAGACTCGTGGTCTAGATGGAAAAAGATGCGCTGAGCCCACCGTGACAGGACTTGCAATAAAACACTTGCGTAACAATAACAGCTTTTATTAGTGTTTCTTTTATATAATGATAACATTTTTATTACAATATGTACAGCTATATTTTCAACTACCCCTAATAAACGTGCATCTCTCAAATATTGAATAACAATTGGCAATAGGTGTATTAACAAAGAATTAATTTTGAATATAATTAATCAACAACAAATTATTCTAACACATTTAAGTGCATTGCCTTCACATAAGCTGACATCACTAAGTATTAACCTTTATTCATATGACTTTTCTAAATAAGTTCTAATAAACAATTACTAAAGGTTGGATATGTAGATACCTTATGAATTAAACTGACACTCAAACAATAATACATCATGCCTAACAAGAACATGTAATATGCCGTTTTACATTTGCCAAATAAAATATTTCTCTTTTCCTTTTAAAAATAAATTATGCATCACAGGATTTATATATATATATATATATATATATATATATATAGGAACACCGCCGCGTTTTTCCCAAAACACGGCACAGTAGACAGCAGTCTGTGGTACGGTGCCAGTAAACTGAAACCAGAGATAGTACAACTGTTTCGACGTTTTCCCAAAAACATCACATCTACGTCAACAATCGTCCACAATTATTGCACTGATACATTACGTAGGGGAGGTTGCCCTAGTACCGTACAGTGCCTAGTACCGGCCAGTAGCTAGTTCTTCAATATACCGTAAGATAGCGTATGCTTGCGCACTGTCACTAATACTGTATTACTAGTAGCGTTAGTGGTTACGTTTGCAAACTGTTCTCTCCAAGCATTCAGTTGTGAGAAAGTATTTTGTGTGGAAGCGGTGTTTTCGAGTGACGCATTTTATTTTTGCAGTTATATTTCAGACAGTTTTTCTAAGTAAGTAAATTTAATTACTTAATAGAGTTACTAACAAATATGAGTCATAATTTTATGAATATCTGATGTCGAAATTTTACGATAGCGCATTTCGTTGCTAAGGGTTGTGTGACTAGTACCGGCCACAGGACGTGTTCCTAGTACCGTACAGAATCCAAATACATCTTTGAAGAAGCTTCTGAGCCCATTATTTTTTTCAGATGACTTCTGGCATTATGGCTACAAAGACGAAAGGAAAATGGAAAGAAGAGGCTATGAAAAAAGCTGTTGATGGTGTATTAGCGGGGAAGTTTTCTTTTAGAGAGGCAGACGTGGAATGTGGATGCAGACGTATGGTCGACTAGGTCTAAAAATTAGTGAGCAGGACATATGTGGCTTAGTAAACAAAGCATTTACTGCAGTTTGCAGGATGGAACTGGCCAAATCAGCTTTTAAGTGCACCGGAATTTACCCTTTTAACAGAAATATATTTACAGACATAGATTTTTTACCAAGTTTGAATCGGACTCTTCCAGAAGAAAATGTTGAAAACAAAATTATAACCGATGTTTATGTTCTTTAGCACCAAAATCTCCACTACGTACGGCAGACACAAATCCGACTACAGTGACTGCTTCTGTTCCTGAGACTGTTTTTGACCCCAATTTTGATCATCCAATATCATCAAAGGCCACCCAATTTCAAAACGTATTCAACAGATTTCCCCGGTAGGTGATAATTTGCAGAGAAAAATATCTTCTCGGAAGAAAAGAGGAGAAAAAAGTGAGGTTTTAACTTTAACGCCATATAAAAGCAAATTGGAAGAAAAAGAAGGGGCGAAGAGACAAAAGAAAGATAGGCCTAAGATGGGAAAAGGACAAAAAACAATTCAAGAGATGAAGAAAATAAAACAGGTGCAGAGTAAAATGAAACCACGATCGGTTCGAAGAAAAATTGATTTTAACACTCAGAAGAGGAGACAAAAAACTCTTAATCCTCCTAAAGAAGATGATAGTAATCAAAAAGAGACACAGTGCGTGATTTGCGGTGAAACATTTTTAGAAGACTGGGTGCAATGTTTGCTTTGTAACGGGTGGGCTTATGTGAATTGTGCTAACAGTGACAATGTCGAATTGTTTATTTGTGATCGTTGTAAATAAACAATTTTTTACTGATTTTATGTATTGAAAACAAAAATTACTTATTACGTATATTAATCAATTATGTTTATTTAGCATAAATTAAACTTATTTTGGTATTGTTTTAAAATTATTAATTAAGTGTACGGTACTAGGAACACTTTTTTGATGAGAATGAAAATGTGTTATTTGTATAAAATGATTTTTAATAAATTGAAAGATATAATTATTTATTTTGAGTTACAGCATACCTTTTATAAAGCTTTTATCTTAAATTCCTAAATATTACATGACAATTTTCTGTAAAATTTTACCTAAAATATCACGAAAACCTAAGGTGGCCGGTACTAGGGCAACCTCCCCTATTATTAACAATAATTATAAAGCTTACAAAAATTAACATTTTTGCTAAATCGCAGTTAAAACAAGATTCCTTTACCGTGTAAAGTCTTGTTATGTGCCCTCGTGTAATTTTTTTACTACTCAAAAGTCACCAACGTAAAAACAGATTATAATTTTATAACATGACTATGCTGATATCGACAAGAACAGGTTACAGAGAGAAAAACATTTTAGGACCAAGTATTGTAAAATCCAACTAACAAAACAAAACGTTATAAACAAAACAGCGTCTTACATTAACGTCGATAGCGATGGCAAGCTAAATTACATCTTGAAACTGAGAAATACACTCAGTATTTAAAAATAAAATATTTACCCACTTCGTCAATTAGTTTTTGATAACAAGAGATTATTGTTAGGAAACCAAAATCAAAATTCCCTTCACTGGCTTGTATAGCTCCAGATCTGGACAATTACGAAGGCAGACATGGATAAAATTAAAAAAAAAAAGAAAACGTCAATTATAAGAAAGAAAAACGGTAAAATTCAAGTTATCGGATAGGAGAAAAAAACAAATGTCTACAGTGTATCTCTGAACTACATAATAAATCCATTTGCTTATCTTTGATCGTGTTTCTACACTAATACCTTCTGCAGGATCTTCTGGTTGAAGACTATGACTGTTAACAGCATCCTGTACTTAATTATTTCTGATTTTCATCTATTTCAAACTTCGTCTTTTTTAACAACTTTGTCATATTTTGTTGCTTCTCTGCTATGTACAATTTTCCCTCGAACGAGGCCTTTCGGTTTCGCAACCATTATCAAGTTTTTACTACAACAAAATTAAAATACCTACTTCCCTTATATATATACTAACCCTCCCACTCATAACCGGTTACATTCAACCAATAGGAGGCATTACTTACCGCCCAGTCCTTGTTAGCCCCGCCCCTTACTTAGTTAACTTGACCTCGTCACATACATTACCCTCTAGAAATCTCCTACAGCTTTCTATCTTTTGAACACATATCCTGTAACCGTATTACACCTTTTTATACATTACTCTTTCAAAATATAGTAAAATATATCCTCATTACTAAATTCAGTCTTTATATTCATCAGCGCATTCGTATTCTTTTTCCTTACTTTTAATATTTCTAATTCTTCATACAATTTGCGTTTACTTATGTTATTCTCTAACCTTACTATTTCGACGTTCTCTGTTGGGTCTAAAAACCTATGTCCTGTTTCATTAAAATGTCTCGCGTAGAGTGAATTCGTAGTTCTGTCTCCTTCTCCTTTCGCATGCTCTCTCAATCTAATTTCGAACTTACGTCCATATCAGCTATTTTATCTGTGTTAGCAGTCTTCATAACAACATTGGTTCTCTGCAGAACATACGACAAAGTTGCTATGAAGACTGCTAACACAGATAATATAGCTGATTCGTCTTTTTTATTTGCATTCTGACTCTGTTTGGAAATTCTATATTTTTCTATTCCCCTGAGATGACCAGAACAAATTAATTCTTTACCATTTATTTTTTTGTAACCGTATTTTTTCCGTTATATTGTTTCTTTACCTGTATTCATAAATTTATCGGATACTGTGGTCACCGACTAGAGTTTTGGAAATTCACACGCGTGTATGGAACAGTTTGTAGCAAGATCGATTTTGTAAATCAAGATTATATTATTTGACTATTTAAAACTGTCAAGACATAGAAACGTCCATCGGACGAATAATACTTACTTAAGAAGTAAAACTAAAAATGATAAACGCGAGAAGCTTTATAAAACATCCCTTAAATAACTTCCAACATTATATAACTCCCTGCTGTTCCAACATTGCTTTTTGCAATTGAGACATGGACGCTCAGCAGGTGGAAAGTAAAGACGTTTTAGGGAGCTGAAATGAATTATCTGAGAAGTGTCCGGAGCTACAAATGAAGTAACCCATTCGTTCCGTAGGAAACGAAACTAAGGAGACAGACAGGAGTTCCGATGAAGTAATACGATCATTAAATAAAACAGAAGCGTGCCAGCAGATGGGATAGAACCAAAATGATAAGTCAGACAAAGTATATCCGACCGAGGCAAAATTCCATTATAGAAGAAGACTGTAGGATAGAGGCAGTCAGAGGTTTCAGATACCTAGGAGTGATAAAACCTGAAGATGGGAATGCAGAGTCAGAGATAAGGAGAAGGATATCTCTAGCCAACAAGGTTTACTTCGCGCTTGTCACCACCTTTAAGTTAAGACTTATTTAAAGGCAGACAAAAATGCGCATATACAAAATATCATATAACCCATCCTCTGCTATGTCAGTGAAACCTGGATATTAACACAAAGAGTAATTAAATGCCTAAAAATATTTTAAAGGAAGTTATTAAAACGGATTTTGGGCCCCATATATATAGACATAGTGATGAGACATATTGTCACTTCAACTAACCAACGGTAGAAGTGTACGTAAAACTGAGGAGGTTGCAATGGGCTGACCATGTCGTAATAATGGACGACAAACGAACACCTAAAAGAGTCCTTATGGTTGGCAAAAGACCAGAAGGCCGTCCAAAGAAAAGATGGAAAGATGTTGTCGCTGTGGATGGAAAAGAGATGTTGGGAGTGCGAGGATGGAAGTACTTGGCTATTGATAGAGAGAGGTGGAGGGTCAGGTTAGAGGAAGCCAAGACTCGACTTCGGGCTGTAGCGCCATAGGAGGAGAAGGTAGAAACAGATAATGTAAAAACTTGAGTCCAATATCATACGATTGGCTGCAAGTAGCATCAGCCTTCAAACACAAATCTTATGGAAAGAGAGACTTTAGTATTTCGAAGGAAAGATGGCTTCCAAAAAAGCTCGATTAGTTGATGATAGAGATGGTGCCTGAACTGACAGGGCCAGTTTCATCAGGGCAATGAAGATGCGTCATCGTTAAACAGGAGAAAACTTTGTAGTTAACAAAAATATACCGTCAATTAAAACCAATAAGTATTGTCAATTAAATTTTACATGCAGTAAAGTACGTACTAACAGGATGTACACATTAGATGTATTTAATTATAAAAACATTTACAGGCATTGCACAAATGCAATGCACAGAGAAGGGCATTGAAAATGCTTCAATAAATCTAAAAAATATATATATTTATGTTCATTCACCAATCAATGAATTCATTCTTCATTCACCAATCAATGAATTCATTCTTCATTTACCAGTGTACAGATTATAAGTTAAATGTAGTCGCATTCATAAGCGAAGTTTTATATGTGTACTACGTTATTGACAACAAAGAAGTAGTTTCTACGGAAACTCACCGGTTCCCATTTTCGATAACGCACCAGGGGTCGTTTTCAAATGTGCGACACGTCCTTATAAACATTTTCAATGAAAAAAGAAACAGCTTGAAAATCAACAAAACAACATTAGGGATTTCAGAGTGTTGTTATAGTTGTATTAAAGGTCACAATAAAACGAAATAGAGCTTTCTATTTGCATTTTGGTAGTAATCTAAGTTGGCAAACCGTCGGCATCTTTTATTTTCAGAATAAAACAGAGCCATGAGTTTGACTCTTACAGCGTTTAAACGAAACACCTGTGCATAAATTTACCAACAGTTGCGTGGTAAAGGAAGGCGAAAATTCTCTTCAAGCGGTAAACTTGTCTAATTTCATCGCTTTCCATATTCTGTTGGAATTAATTGAGCAAATAAAAAAGAAAAGTAAACGTCTGTCGGAGAGTATGTTTGTCTGTTGTTTGTCTAACAAAAATTAAAATAATTTAATCCTACGTTCTCTGTCAGTACATTCATCAGATTTATTATTTCAGTCTGCTATAAGTGTATATACAGGATCACGTGGATTGCGATACCAAAATGTTGGAGAGGTTATTGGACACCAGAGGAACCGATACTTACAATGTCTATTTACACTTCTACGAAACAAAGTCACTTATACGAAACGCGTTTCCTAATTATACAGTTACCCAGTACAGGCTATATATAATAAATAATAAATGTCACTAAATGAAAATGTAACATCAAAAATTAAGTACTTGACACAGTAACTAAATACAATAATAATGGTACATTTTTTATTGCCTTTGGCAATCTAGATAGTGTATGTGAGCCATTCAAACATACAAGGGAGGTTGTGTGGCCAGCACTACGCATCAGCCGCCCATTATTACCCCACGATGTCGAGGTACTCATTTCCATAGATGGAGACGTCTTTGGGCCCGTAAATGTCACTTTATTTCTAAGTGCGACTTGGAATGGAACTCAGAACATCTAGATTAGTAGTCAAGCTCCACACTCACTGAAATATTAAACATCGCGCTTTTACTAAATACCATAGCCTCTGCCTGATATAAACGTACAGCTAGTTTTTGGGAAACTCACTAACTCGTCTCTTCGCAGAACGGAACTTGCGAACAAGTTTATTGTAGATTTTTATACAGAATGCATGGTCAATATAATATTGTAGAGAAAATTTCTGATGCTTTGAGGATGATTGCACAAACATTTAGGAAAGTTCAACGGCAGCTACCATTTGCCAGTTCATTACACAATACGTGATAAGCGTCACGTAGGCATGTTGACTATGTATGTTGGTACGTATATTGAGTACGTATGTTGAGTACGTGTATTAGTAACATTAGTAACACATAACAATTCAAAAGGATTTCTATAGCTGTTGCTACGTTCTTTGTCACAACTCGTTACGTCATACATTGACCTCCTAGTCTGGAACTAGAATTGTGAATATGAAAATTTATAATAAAATTTCTCTGTCACTTGCCTCAAGACATTGTTACAATTACGGAGCGCTCTCGAACTGTCAAGGGCGTCCAGCTGCCGGCTTAGTTAGTCAGTAACACCTGGTGAGATAGTATAGCGCGAATCAAGTGGTTGTTGTGGAAATTGGTTACAGTTTTATAATTAGTACGAAACTCTTAATAGTTGACATTATTATTGGGTGTTGACAAATTTAATTTGAATTACTGTATGATAGTATCTTGTTGATTTCAAATTGTTATTTGTGACTCATTAAATTTAGTGATTTCATTCTGTCTGTATTTTGTTTCCACTGTACCATACGAAGATCCGATAGACCGTCGTAACAATATAGTAGACGACATGACAATTTACGTCTTCTGAAATTCACAGATTTCACGCCATACAGATAATACAAACGTAACCCCGTTTTCATACGTTTAATAACATAAGTAGCCTAAGGTATTTCTCAAACCGACGTAAATCACAAACTTCACAATTCCATTACAGTAAACCAGTGGAGAAAATTCATTAATGGTGCAACAATGAGGTTAACTGCAACAATATGTTGCGGAGATTTATATTGAATGCAACTGTGAAATATGTACAGAATGTACAGCTCCTGTTGGACAGGGCTTCTTCCTCGTGTGAATAATTGAGCTTATGGCAGGTGTGCCAATTTAACGTGGTAACGCCAACAATAAGTTTAGACAAGCATGTGTGTCAGACGTGTCAGACTACCTACTTCAACGACGAGGTTATATGTATTATGTGTTGATTCTCTGCCATCATTTTCATGGCCCGCACAAGGGGGGCTAGGGTTGCCAGAGCAAGGGGGCCCGGGGTGGATGGGGGCCCGTGGCCCGGAGAAGCCAAAAAGCGATAAACTATAACTATATAGGTTAAACTAAATATTAAGTACACTAAAACTAAACTAGTAATATTTTCGTAAAATTGCATTAAAAGAAAATATTGACAGTGTTCATTGACAACAAATTTGTATGAATGGAATCTTGGTAAGACTTTACACATAGGCCTACAAAAGTGGAGTTTATTGGGATTGGGAATTTTTAACTGACAAGGGTGGAACTGGGAATCGGGCAACACTGCCTGCTGGCGCGATCGTAGTCGCCTAGCACACTCTGGCGCCTACACGGAAAACCCGGAGCACTGTAAATACAAGTGAGCCTCTCGCGGTAAGAAGCAATGTCTACGACGTTGCTAACGCTATCACCGATTGTTTCGGTGAATTCAACTGTCGGCACTGAACATAAACAAGAAAAATGTATTTACGCCGGGCGCTACGAAATATTTCGTGTTTATGTTCAGTGCTGACAGTTGAATTCACCGAAAAAATCGGTGATAGCTTTAGCACGTTACAGACATCGCTTCTTGCTTCTTACCGCGAGAGGCTCACTTGTATTTACAGTGCTCCGTGTTTTCCGTGTATCATTCGGGGACAGTTGTTGCGTTGTTACATCGTATTCTAGTTGATAGTTGTGTTGTGTTGAATGTTGAACTCGTGTTAAATAAACAGTAAGGATCTCTAATCTAAATGCAAGTGCAGTTTGTGTTTTGACAATTGACAGTTGACACTTTTGAATAGTAAATCTAATCTAATTATTATTTTTCCGAGAGTAGAAAAGTTATCTTTAAAAATGTTAACCTCTTAACCAGTTAGTTCAATTGTATATACAGCCTGAGTTCAGTGAGTTGAGTTAGTTTTGGTTATCTGTAAAACATTCAGCTGTCAGCTATAGTGGTATGTGTTGTTTACCTGCCTGATGACTATTACTCCTAATTATGTGATAGTACTGTATTATTCAATGAAAGAGCGTATTGAATTTGAATTAATTATATAACTTACGGTAGATAATAGATATATTAAAATGTTGTGGCTTTGTTTCTTTAATAAAGAAACAAAAATATTTATGTTATTAAATTAATACTAAAAATTTTGAGAATAAAAATTATCGTTAGTGATGATGTTAATTTCAGATTTGATGGAGTCAAAAATGTCGAGTTCAAACTACAAGCATCAATCAGGATCCCTTAAACGAAAAATTCAAGCTGAAAGATTAAGAAAGGAATCGGTTGGTCGTCAAATTATAACAACATTTTTCCAGTCAAATTCTGAACAACAAGCAAATGAAGCACAAAATTTAACAGTATCATCTCCATCTTCTGAGACAATCGAATGTAGTACTACAGAACATGACCACTTCCCAATGCAGCCAACCTGTTCATCTGCCGGACTGAATTTAGAAATTATTGAAGATACATCGTCTTTTCAACCTGAAAGTCTCCCACATGACGATAAAAAAGAAGTCTCAACTGAGCCAGTTTTGATTTTGAATCCTAATAATATCAAAAACTATGATGATATTGATGATACGTATGCAGCACTGGACTCTGATAACTCTAATCTTGAGGACCCGTGCACGTGGCCCTCAAAAATCTCCGATAATCTGCGACAGAAAATTGTTTCTTCTTACGCTGGTTTTTCAACAATCCAGTCTCTTACAAAATGTTTTCCAAAAGATGTTAATGGTAAAAACTTTCAGGATTCACTGCTATACAAGAAAACAGCCGATGAAAGGACAAGGAAACAGTTTCCACGTGAATGGTTGATATGGAGCAAGACAAAAGAAACATTACATTGTTTACCCTGTACGATTTTCCCGGACACAATGAATGATACTAGTGCATCAAGACTAAGCCAGTTATCTAAAGACGGGTTTTCTCCACGAGAAAAAGCTTGGAAAAGACTGTACAACATTTTACCAAAGCATGAAAACAGCTCTGAGCATAGAAAGAATTACTTGTTGTGGAAGACCCTTCAAACATCTTTACGGGGATTTGGTGTAGACAACAATCTCCAGCATCTAATACAGTGTGAAGCAGAAAAATGGCGAGCTATATTACAAAGAATTTTGGACACTACTTTGTTTTTAGCTTCGAGAGGTTTCGCTTTTCAAGGGGAGAATACCGAGATCGGTAATGTTCACAATGGTAATTTTTTGGGGATATTAGAACTGATTGGAATGTATGACGAAGTAACTCGTCAACACTTAGCTAAGGTAAAACAACAATAGTTGGAAAAAAGGACATGCATGGTCAAGTTCACTATCTGTCTTGGAATTCTCAGAATGAGTTCATTGCCCTATGTGGTGAGAGGCTCCTTGAAACCATCTTAAATCAAAGAGAAGAGGCTATTTTTTATGGGCTCATTGTTGATGCTACTCCAGATGTTTCTCACCAAGAACAAAATGTTCTTATACTGCGTTATGTCTTACATAATGACGAGACTAGTTCATTTGAAATTTACGAGAGGTTCATTAAATTCATTAATTTTTCTGGTAAATGTGGAAAAGCAATAAGTCAACAAATACTTTCAACACTAGAAACGCTCAATGTACCTCTTGCTGACTGCCGATCCCAAGGCTACGACAACGGCTCAAATATGAGAGGAGACATAAATTATAATGAGAGTTGAAGCAAGACTTTTTGAATTGAATGATTCTGCTATTTTCTCACCTTGTGGAGCTCATTTCCTAAACAGGGTTGGAGTTACTGCCGCCAAATTAAACCATGAAGTAATGACATTTTTTGGGAACAATGGCAGTTTTTACTGTCTCTTCTCCCATAGCCCTGCTCGTTGGGAAATCGGCATATCCCTCTATCGTTGCAAAGCCTATCCGAGACCCGATGGAGTGAGAGAATTCAAGCCGTGCGACCTACAGTCAAACACTATCCAGGTGTTCTAAAATTCTTGGACTTTCTCCTCGAGGACACAATCACTACTTTGACACCCTCAGCACGAAATATTGTCTTAGGACTGAAAAAGTATTTTGGGTCACTCAAAGGTCTTCTGATGACTTCATTTTGGCATAAAGTTCTATCTGGTATTGACAGTAAAAATACTGTCATACAAAGCAAGGGGATATCCCTCAATACTGAAGTGCAATTGATCAAAGATTTGCTTGGCGAAATGCAACAGCTAAGAGATTCTTGGGAAACAATTGTTCATGAAGCAAAAATTGTTGCTGAAGCAATCAAGATCACGCCTAGCTTTGATACTAATTTTTGCAGAAGGGGGACCACTGATCCTATGAATGAAATTGACGTTCAAAACAAAAGGAAGATGATATCAAAGCATCTGTAGTTTTTCCGGTTTTGGATTTTATCATGACAGACTTGACGACGAGATTCTCAGCTGCTAATTCTATCCGCGATTTATTTTCCCCAGTCCTAAATTTTATGGACGCCAAACAAGATGAATTAGAAATAAAAACGAAAAATCTTATAGAAAAGTTCCCTAAGGACTTTACGGAAGAACTACTGAAAATATTAATGATAATTCATCTGAAAAACATCCATCATACTGTTTTTGGTTCAGAAAAAAAGCCTCTTAAACTGTTAAATCTAATTTATGAAAAACATCTTTAGGCGATATGTGCCAATGTTTGCATTGCACTTAAACTGTTTTGTACAGTTCCAGTGACAGTTTCCACAGCTGAAAGGTCGTTCAGTAGGCTTGCCAATTCTCTAAAGACCTGGCAAAGAAGTACAATAGGACAAGATAGACTGAATAGTCTTGCCATTTGAGCCATGGAAAACGAACTTGCAAAAAGAGTGGACTTTTCAGATGTTATAGATAAATTTTGCAAGACAAAAGCTAGGAGATTTCACAACGCAGGATCATAGATTAAAAATAGTAGTCTGAACTTCCGAACTACTTTCCAGATTACTTCTTGCTTATAATCGCATTATCTTTAGTTATACTGTATCTAGTTCCAATGCTATTAATAAAATTACTAAATTAATAATTAGTAAAATTTTGTGTGTGAATCCTTTAAATAATCTAAAATGCATGAATTTCCTTGTTTTTGCTATTAGGTGGATAACTTATAAGTAATTTTCTTCGTTCAAGGGGATAGAAATGTAGATTTTAGACATTAATTTTTAATTAATAAAAAAAAACTGCACTCATATTTTTAATATTACCTTTCTGGCGATTTGGGAATATGAGAAAGTAGAAGACAGGGGAAGCCTTGGAAGGAAATGCACCCAGGAAAAGGGGGCCCGAGCTGAATCCTGGCAAGGGGGCCCGTAACTTGTTGTGGGGGCCATGATCATTTTCTTTCATTGTGATCATAGCATAGATACCCGAACCGTTAGCGTAGAGCTAATATGGTCACGGCTTCGATTTCTGTGCCTCTGTTTCTAATCAATTTGTCCATCCTTCTACATGAAAATCACGCACTCGCGCGCGGGCCTGCACACACACACACACACACACACACACACACACACACACACACATATACAGATTATTTTTATATTCTAGCAAGCACACATGTGACACTACGGTATTCGTTGCTTATGAGGCATGATTTTCCTTTCAATGCGTTGTCCAGAACTTCGATACCTAAGCCGCTGCTTTGAGATTTATACGGCCATGGCTTCAAGTCTGTACGTTTGCTCATAATCAGTGTGTTTATATTTCATTATCTACGTCACTCACACTTGAATGGACAACTACTTTAAATACTGTTACTCGACAAAATTTTACAATTTTTAACAGAGATTCAATTATTTTAGTTTTGGAACATTACAAGAATATAGTAAATTCCTCTTTAAACTATAGTAAATTAATAAACAATGCTTACACTCACCAATATATTTTTGTAGGATGATTACTTTGCGTTATGGTTTGATATTTGAGTTTCCTTCCCTACAAGATCTAGGCACTTGCCTTTTCTCATTCACGAATGTGACCACCTACTTTTTATACTCATCCTACATTTTGCTTTGCTTTGTATCACGGAGCTTATTTAGACGGTTTTCCGTTATGCGTCCGATGTTTGTACATATTTAGTTCGTCGCAAACTTCATAATTTCTATCTTTGTCAGATTTCGTTCTTACTTCCACAACTTTTAAGATCTGCGCCATTTCCAAACAACAAACAAAGGTACATAAGGTTCACTCAAAAACATGGCGTGAAAAGTTTTGTTCTAGGTAGGTGACACATTTAGAGTTGTTGCACCTTCTTAACCATTTTTCAGAAGCTTTTGTTGCTGAAGTCAATCATTCTTTAACCTGTTTTTAATAGACTCCATTTTTCTTTTACATTCCAAAAACGTACATTAGATATCACTTACTGAGTTTAGCTATGCACAATAAATTTGACGTAATAGGAGCCCTTTTTCTTATTACACAACTAAATAAAATTATACTGTAAAAGTAACAATATTTTTAAACAAGAAAATATTAGTTTAACAAACTGCAGAAATAACGAAACAGCACTATATAAAATATATAATCTAATCAGATGATTTAACACATGACATAATTCTAAATTAAACAATAATAATGATAGAAACTAAACAAATTAAATACAGACCTGTATGTTTCATAGAAAATGTTTTTGGAAATGCACACTTTCACAATCAATGAGATGTACAGTTCAACTGACAAAAGAACAAGGCACTAACATTCTGCTTTTACAAGGTTGCTGGTGCCATACAATAGCAAGGGAGCACATTAATTGAATAAAGGTTTAGTAGAAATATAACGTGAATACTCATTTATTTAAACTGCAAACAAATTGATTTGCAGACTAAGGGTTTTATAAATAATTTATTTAACAATGTATTATTTAATGTTTTCAAATTAGCATGATTTGTTTCACTACAAAGTTCACTTATGCTTTGTAGTGCCAAACATCTCACTTAATAATAATAATGGCTCCCATGTGTACCACCGAAGTAGCTTAGGAGTAGGCAGGGTAGGCTGTTTAATGTAAGCCGTATAGCCTACAAGGAAGGCAGTGTGGTCAGTACTACGCTTCAGCCGCCCATTATTATCCCTAGGATGTTATCCCAGGTACTCATTTTCAACAGGCTGAGTCGACCTGGGGGCTGGAAAACGCACCTTAATTTTATGGTGCGGACCCGGGAATTGAACCCGGGGCCTCTAGATTAGTAGCCAGGTACATCTCACTTCCATTTCTTATTAACACCATTTATTAATTTATGTTTGACCAAATTTTTTACAAACATTACAATAGTAGTTTGAATGCTTTATTTTGTCAAACCGATACAAAAAGTGCCACACTACTGCTTCTTAAATGCAGCATGAATTAATTTATGGCGTGCCAAGTAACGTACCTGAGTAAACGCTTTTGTACAAATATCACACCGGTACTTTTAATCCGGCATTTATCAATTTATGGCGACCATCCGTCACAGTAATTTTTGTGTGCAAATGTCACACTGTTACTTCTTAATACAAGCATGTATCAATTTATGGCGTATCAAATAACCTGAGCCAGTGAACGCTTTTGTACAGATATCACATTGATACTTCTTGATATGCCAGCATGTATTAATTAATGGCATTTCAAACTACTTGCTGCAATAAATGTTTTCTTACAACCATCACACTGGTAGTTCTTATTGCCAGCATGTATTAATTTCTGATTGGACAAATTCCGTGCCTGAGTAAATGTTTTAGTACAAACGTTACACTTGTACTTCTTAATGCCAGTATGTATTAATTTATGGCACTTCAAACCACTCGACTCATTAAATGCTTTTGCACAAACATCACACTTGTACCTCCTAATGCCTCCATTTTAATTTATGTCCTGTCAAAGTACTAGCCTTAGGTGAGTTTGTTTTTCTAGTGTTTGTTTTCATGTTTCCTCATTCTTTGGCCATTCATACACGTAGGCAGGAGAGCAATATTCTGGTACGTGTTCCACGAGTGTGAGCGTTCCACATATCTACTTGATAACTACAGAAAATGTTCCAGATACTTTGTACGGGAAAGCTGACGCAACGAAAGCACTCAACATAATGAAAAACTGATTGTTGAAGCGAACGCAAGGAAGAGAAACGGACCGGAAGTGTGTGACGCAAACGTAACGTCACGGGTCACTGAAAGAGGGTTACATTCCCGGGTTAACATTTTGCTAATTGCCTACATTTACAGTGTAACACATACTGTGTACATTTACTATTTCAAGAATGTGTTTATTTACCATATAATTCACTTAGGGGATACAATAGCGGAATATGATAATGACTTATATATATTATGATTTTATTATGCTCTATTATATATAAATACAGTATAATATAAATACTATGCTCTATAATAAATTCATTTATAATCACTGATGGTACTGATTCTATCAGTGAAACGGACGTCAGGATATTTATCTAATAATATCACCAACTTGCAGCAGTAATATAATTTGATAATATTTAATCAAGAATACTGCATGAAACTTGTGAGTTACTTATAAAGAAATAATTTTAACAAAGCATGCCTGCATATACCATGAAGATAGCGGAAAGAACAGAAAATCAATTACAATTCACATGATCCATTGAGTTGTAAGCTTCTGGTAATAATAATAGACAGAATAATAGAACAAATAATGCAGATAGACTACTTAGGAACAAGGTTAACAAGTAACAATAGGGCAGCTGAAGAAATAGGATATCAGTAGATGAAAGTGAGAAGAATTGCCGCATGCATGAATAACCTTATATGGAATAATAAATAAGTCTCACAGGAAGCAAAAACTACGGTTTACAAAAGCACAATACGTCCAGTAATATCCCGTGCAAGGCAGATACAGCAAGAACTAAAAGAAAACGACAAACTATAGTCATGGCAATATTACGGAGGGTATTAGGAAAGACAAAGTACGATATGTTGCCAAACAATAGTGTAAGAGAAACGTGTAATGTAACATATGTTAATTCTTGGACTGCCGAAAGAAGAAGGATATGGAATGAACACATATCAAGAATGGATGACAGAAGGCTAGTGAAAAAGGCAAGAGATAGCTAACCATACACCAAGAGGAGCATTGGGCGGCCATGGGAGAGGTGGAGTGACAGCATGTAGGGTCGTTGTTATAGAACAGAACAGAGTACTAACAAGAAAGTTAAAGAAGAAGAAGATAATTAACTTTCCATATAATTGCAATTTCTGTACAATATTAACAACAATAAGGTCATTAGTTAAATGAAAACCCTTTTTGTAAATTGGAATTATAGCTACAAAAGCCGTTCAAACAACGTTAAAATTGATGAGCAGCTTTAGCTGATTAAAACAGCTAAACACTAAATTGATGGATTTACATAGACCGTCTAGGCGGACTCTATTCTAAAAAAAAATAACTAGTTTCGAGTCGTAAATAAAGTGGTAGAGGAATTGTGACAGACACTGGCAACGACTGTCTAATATTTTTTCAAATCGGAACTAGCTTAAGTGTAATCAACGAAATGAAGAGAAAGGCTATAAATTACAAATTCTTCACTTTGTACGAAAACTGTGAAAATCAATCATAACTTTTTACTTTGTTCCTCTTTTCTCAGCAGCAATATCGCGACCAATAGGAAACGTAACAATTAATCGTGTTCATGTCATTTGACAACAGCGTGTATTGAATCGACCTCGCGGCCGGAGTTCACGGCCACCACAATAAAACTACTGCAGTAATGGTGCAAAACGTTTGTTGTTAACTCAGTGAAGTAGTTGTCCCCCCCCCCCCCCGGTCAGGAGGGTTTATATTAAACTCCGTCAGCTGTCCCACTTACGCCCTCTGTCAATCCTGTTTCTCTATAAAACACAGTAAGACGAGAGACTTTTTTTCCTTTTCCATCTTACGTTCTACGGTTCAAAAGTTTGCTCACTTAAATACGACTATTGTTCTGTTTAATATTCTTGTCTGTGTGTTGTTGTTGTTAGTGAAAGGAGAGGTACAGAATTTTAAAATCTTTCCGTGTTTCAGCTGTCAACATAAGCTGCTGTCTTAATATTGTCGTGTTGTATAGAGTTTCTAAGGCTTTCAGCGCCGGCGACAACAGCCAATAAAGCAGCATCAACCAATCAGCTTCAAGTGCTATTTGATTGGCTTGGCACCACAGCATGTCAAATGCTATACAATAGGAGCCTTTCTCCCCTTCGATTCATACCGGCCGAACCATGTTTGAAGATCTCTACGGACTCCATGTGCTGCCGAGGGTAGTAGGCACTCTCCGAATACAAGATCTTTGTCTCCTGAGGTGAACACAGCCGCTGTTGTCGCTTGAGGCAGCCGGAGAAGTCTGCGGTGGCCGAGCATGTACTCTCCAACGCTGGTCATCGGGTTCTCTTGGACTTTGCAGAAACGAATTAAAAAAAATATTCCTTACATAGGCCAGGTTTTCTTATTATAATATTTCTTAAATATAAGTATCGATGAGAGCATAGTTGAGGGGATAAAACACGCGTTTGATATGGTATGAGTATTTTCTAAGAATAGGAGACGACCGTCTTCGAAAAATGTTCGAAGTTTGCAACAAAAAAAAAAAAAGTTTTGCAACGAGAAGGAAAACCGGAGGCCCAAACCCGCGACTGGAACGAGCTAATTAGATAAATGTTAACAAGAGTGAAGGTTGCTTCATGAGGGGGCAAGGACAAGCAAGAAGGAAACAGTTATTAGTGTACCGGAAGACCAAAATAATAGTCAAAAAGGGGGAAGAGCGAGGGGAGAGAGTGATGTTTCTTAATTTTAATTTCAACATACTACATTTTATATTTTAATATGGTGTAATTTAACTTTTGGAAAAGCTATGAACCAAGGTTGTGTGAATAACCAAACTAATGAGTACAGTCTCTACAGTAATCAAATGCAGTCTCCGCCACTGCCTCATGCATCATTGCATTCAACACAAAGACGTCTGTCAGCTGACGTGACTGAATAATAATTATGTCGAAAGTCAGCTGATTTCCATACCAAATAAACTGTTACCTAGTCAACAGAGACGCCATGAGTTTGCATCCCTTAATCTGTGATGGTGAACAAAATTAATTCTAGTCTAGACAAGTTTGTTAGCACCGCAACGCCCTCTATCTACGTAAGATTCTAAAATTAATAGCGCGTTAAAAATAAACTCAGTAACTGGTATCAGAGGTCAGACGTCAGTCTAAATTGATAGATAATTGTGGCTACAGAGGTATTTATAAAACCGTTGAACTTAATTTATTTTAGTTTTTGATATCGGGAATATAATGAAATGAAAACTGTATATGACACATATCTGAGTTCCGGGAAAACAGAAACAGTGCAGTGGGACACGTAACTGTGGCATCCATTAACAGATGACACATATTCTTTTGATTGTAATGGCACTGTTCTTTCTTCTCTGTACGAAGTGTATAAAAGAAGTACATCAATTGTAACTTCTGACATACGCTTCTCATGTTGTTTCAGTGTAGAAATGATTAAAACAGGTTTCAACGCAATGAAAATTCTCACACGCGTGCTCTCACGATTAGGTATGTAGAGTAAGTTGAGAAAAGACTAGAAAGAGAGAGAGAGAGAGAGAGAGAGAGAGAGAGAGAGAGAGAGAGAGAGAGAGAGAGAGAGAGAATTAAATTCAAGTGCCGTTGGACAGTCTTACGTGGTGACAACTGTGAATCGAATGAGTTAGTTTATCAAGGCGTGACAAAAAAACATGATACAAATTTAAAAGTTTCTTTTATGTAGAATAAATATAAATTTTATGCATTATTTTAGACTATTACGAAAAATGCAAATAGCACTGCAGGGATAAGAAGAGACAGAATAACGGAAAACTGATTTTTGTTTCTATATTTCTATAGGATACTATTGAACTGAAGTAGTCAGGGTGCTGATGCCCCCACATCTTTCAGACAACATTGGAGGGATAATGAGAAGAAACACGATAACAGAACAGCTGATTGCTTAGCTAGAGATTTACAGGATACAGTGAATTCTGGAATGATATTGGAGAACTCAAAGTGCTGACACCCCCACACCACCGAATTGCGACTTGTAATTCAGGTAGCATTTGCAATTAGTGATTTACGTTGCTTATTGCGACGGTGATTAAATGCTATTTGTTGTTTGTTATTTTAGCATATGTTGCTCAGTAGTAATCTTGAAAATATGTTTATGTTTATTGGAATTGTAATTAAAGTTGTAGTTAACGATTCCTCTGGTTTTCAACAAATTAATTCCACTGTTTTAATACGGTCCGTGCAGTCGTCGTGACAATACAGCAAATGTTACAGGATAAAACCTTTCGAGATAAAGCTCGGTCACAAATACCTATAAACTAAAAGGTTCACATGATAAAAAAGATAAAGGTAAAATTTAAGACAATTTGTAAGCTCTTACTGGGCATTATAAATTATGTGATAAAGTTCATTGAGATCTTTAAAAGATAGAAAAGTCCGTAGGTATGGCATTTAAAGTAAAGCATCCGGTTAAAACCAAAATAACCAAATATTAAATTTTAAAATAATTTTATAATTTTTGTCAGTTTTTTAGAAGAAGACAACGATATTCTATCACAAATATCGAAAAAAGATCTATAGTAAAAATCTATCAAAAAATATCGGACTTTAGAAAAGTTCTAAAAATCGTACCTTCTCACACACAAAAAATAATAGGGGCGACAGGAGAAAACGGTGCGACCATTTGAGCCGAGTGCCAGATAAAATATTACCAGCGGCGCCAGCCTAGAGGTAGGTCTATCTGTCTAACAGGAAGACGTCGGCAGAGTGTGGAGGAGATTAGTTGCCGGACATGTCAAGTTGGGTTGAACCATTGATGTAAAGAAGAAGAAAAACAACAAGAAAAATTATTGAAAAATATTTTTATTTTCTAAATAATATATGCCTCATGAAAGCCGTCTGTCTGTGGCATACTTAAAGGCTTTTAATAAACCAAATTCAAACCGCTGTTTGACATTGGGGTACTTATTTTATTGCATAATAAAGATTTTTTTATTTTACTGTGTATCATTAAAAGACTAAAACTATCATACGACCCATAATATTAACCTGGATATTAACCCCGTGAACCTTGGATATTAACACAAACAGCAATTGAATGCCAAAAGATGTTTGAAAGAAATCTCCTGAGACGGATTCTGGGTCCCATATGTAGAAATGGGAAATGGAAGATACGGCGTAATGATGAGATGTATTGTCACTTCAACGAACCAACGGTATAAGTGTGCGTAAAACTGAGAAGGCTGCAATGGGCTGGCCATGTCATAAGAATGGACGGTAAACGAACTCCTGAAAGAGTCCTTATGGGGAGTATGGATGGCATAAGACCAAAAAACCGTCTAAGAAAAAGATGGGAAGATGCTGTCGCTGTGGATCCAAGAGAGATGTTGGAGGACGGACGTCCTTTGCTACGGATAGAGAAAGGTGGATGTTCAGGATAGAGGAGGCCAAGGCTCGACTTCGGGCTGTAGCGCCATAAGAGGAGGAGAATCGTAAAAGACTAAATTAAAATTGTATTACAGCGCCCCCTCCCTCACAGACACTAATGTCTTCTCTGTTTTAGTTTCGTTTTCACTCACCCCAGTCGTGTTCACCGTTCCTTGTTGTTGCTGTTACCAAACACCATTATCCCTTTCTCCATCGTACACTAATGACAGTTAGCTTCAATGACGAGACGCACCCTTACCAAGTGCAAAATTATTCATCCCTCAAAAGTTGTTGTACCTCATACTTTTACAACAGATCCCGCGATGATTGTGTTCTAGAGATCCTGCTAGCGAAAGCAAAACAGAAAAAAATTCTTAAAACAACAAACGTAAAATACCTAATAATGACAGTTATTTGTTAGCGCTTGGTGCATAATACACAGTAGCGATATTGCCTGACGCTTTTTTATTATTTTGTGAATTTTAAATAATTAATTTCCATAGGTGTGACACACGGCAGAGGAGTATTTAAGGGGGGGGGAATGAACGGGACCGGACGTTTTTCAATCATTTTAAAGACAGTAATATTGATTAGTATTAACTTGGTTCTTCTTTTCTACAAAGCCGATTCGACCGGAACCCACGTGATTATTTAGTACTTTGGTGAGTAAAAATAAAAAACAAACTGTGACACAAGCAACGACGTTGTCAATGAGTTGCATAAATTCAACTTTATGTGCGGGACCATTAGGCGACCCCTAAGTCAGCAAGTAAAGGAACACGCCTAAATGTCTACAAGGTGATGGCTCTACCCACACTTCTTTATGGGTCTGAGAATCAGACTTTAACGAAAGACCAGGCTAGTCGTATCGAAGCGGCTGAAATGAGATTTCTCAGGCCCGTGGCAGAGTATACTCTCCATGATCATAGAAAAAGCACAGATATACAGCAGGAACTGAATATACATCGACAGAATTGTCCAGTATCGGCTGAATTGGTGGGAAAATCTTTGTCGAATGGATGACTGCCGCAATCCCAAACAACTTTGAACCAAATTGGGAATCCCAGAGTCACAGAGGCTACAAAGTCTATATTGAAGTTACTATCCCAGAAAAAAACAAGTAAGCATAGGAAAACAAGTGAAACAGGTGCCAACAACTGAATGATTTATTTAGTCGTTATTTACACATAAAACTGTCATTAACGTTTTAATTTGATAATAAAAATATTAAATTCCAGTTTCTGTACGTCTTTAAAAAATATAATATACAAACTTTTGCATACTTTATTTTCTAATTCAACACAAGTGACAGAAACAACTTTTGGCTGTAAAATTCAAGTGACTGTGGTTAGGAATTGCTTAAACGGGCAGATTTTGATCCCCAGTGAGGTTCCAATCATCTTGTATCTTACCGACATGTGTAAACAGATGAAACAATAAAATTAGACACGTATAAGATATCACAAAACTTGTATTCACAGTCTGAGCAATATGTGTGTGTGTGTTTGTGTGTGTGTGTGTGTGTTGTATAGACTATACACACATACTCTTCAAGCTGCATATGTATCTTTGACATAGGTATTTCTTTTATGTTACTTGTTTGTTTAGATTATTTTAAAAATAGGTGTATACGATTAATCTGTTACATATGTTGTATATGTACGTGACATTCAAGAAACTAGGTTACTTCTCGACGGAGACAGGGATGTATTGCCTGTTGGGTAGGAGAGTGATTGATAGAGAGTTACTGCTGGCGTAATCAGAGTGCACCTGTCTCAAACCGATTAATGCAGTTCTTTCTGTCCGCGGTTCTGATTCTGTTGCAGTGTTAGAGCACAATTGTTACAATCGATTGCTAAATTAAATTTTGAATAAAGTAAATTATTTAAAGTGTTTGCATAAGAAATTTTCTATCATTTCTCATAGTATTAGACTAATAAAACTTCGATTCTCCGCCATTTCATCTATTGGATTTATTAGGTTTTTAGCTAAAAAGTTTCTGATGTCTCTGGTTTTGTAACAAAACAGCATTACATCAGGAGACAAAGCCGTGGTGAAACAAGCTGTACAATATAAATGCAAAAAGAATATATCTGGGAGTCAAATTACACAGAATGATTAAAGAAGAACCCCGCCTGTGGAAAATAAAATATGTGTAAATAAATATGTGGATTAAGTAGCACATTGGATAACACTGGCAGACCCAAGCCCGGATAAAAGAGGAGGGTTGGTGGACAAAGTTAGTCACCTATCCACTGGCAAAATGTGGATGGTTGTTCAAAGAAGCAACGGACAGCCTCGGAATTGGACGGATGATACGATGAAGGATAAGCAATGAACACGTATCAAGAATGGATGACACAAGGCTAGTGAAAAAGGCAAGAGATAGCCAACCAAACACCAAGAGGAGCATTGGTCGGCCAAGGAAGAGGTAGAGTGACAGCATGTAGGACCGTTGTTATAGAACAGGATAGAGTCCTAACAAAGAAGTTAAAGAAGAAGAATAAGATTAAATTAGACGCCTTATAGAGAAGAACTGCATAGAAAGGTAAGTTATTGTTCTACGGAAAGGTACTCTTTGGGATTAAAACATTATAAAGAAAAATAAAACCTAATCTATAATACTACATTGTATGCTAATATGGTTCTGAAGTGTGATCCATGAAAGAAGCAATAGAGAGAGCGCTACAAGGAACGAACAGAACCAGAAGAGAATGAATTCCAATATAATGAAAAATGAAACAATAAAATCTTCAAGTTCTCAAGACGAGATTACTTCAGACTGAATAGTATATGAACATAATCGAGAAAGTAGAAAAAATGAAAAAATAAAAACAAAGCGGAAGGAAGAAGGTCGAATGTAAAATAGCGAAGGTAAGTAAGAGCTGTAAAAGACACTATGGTAGTCATAAAAATAGTACTCTTTCAATTTAATAATTATTTTAAGAATAAGCTACTCGCGGTTATATTAATCAGATATAACGAGATAAATAGAGAAAGAAAACAATCCGCGCTTCCGCTGAGAGTCAGCCTAAAGCAACCAATTTTTTAAAACAATACTGTAAAAGCAAAAATGTCTGATACCACTTACAGTTTCAACGGCCATTTAATTGCCATACAGTTTCGTGACAAATCGACCGTTTAATTGCACAACAATTACTTGAGACAATGAATTACAATGAGATTGTCGGCGTAATTGAGCACAAACAGAATGGCTTTAGCGTTTTAATTAAACGTCAGGTTGCAAACGTTGTAGCCGCGACTCGAGTGAAACGAAAGCGCTTAACGTAATCAACACTCAGAAGCCGGGACACAAATCTACGACCGTTTCATTTATAAACCCAGATTTTATTAGTGAGTTGGTAATCGATATTTGACTTTAATATGAAATAGTAAGTGTATGATCGACTTTTTAATATGGAATAATGTCTGTATCTCGCAAATTAAACATATTATAGATTAAAAAACACCTGTCATTTAGCTTCATCTCAAGAAGCACGAAATGCAAAATTTACAAAACTCGTATGCTGATATATGCTTCAGAAATCTGGACGATGACAAAAAATAACGATAGACTTGTAGGTTTCTTTAAAATACGGATTCTAAGAACAATAATTAGAGGAGTACAAGAAAATGGAATGTAACGCAGGCGATATAAATATGAACTATACCATCTTTACAAAGAACCGGACATTGTCAGGATAATCAAAATATACAGACTAATGTGGATTGGCAACATAGAGAAAGCCTACAACCTACAACAAACATAGGAAGGACAGCCTACGAAACATATCTTCTACCAGAAACCAATGGGTAGTAGAGCAAGGTGAAGACTCCGAAGTAGTTTCAAAGATCAGGTAGAGGAGGACCTCAGAAAGCTGAACATAAGAAACTGGAAAGGCAGGGTACGCAATAGGCAATTATGGAGTCGACCCTTGGAGCAGGCCAAGACCCACCAAGGGTTGTAGAGCCGCGGCTGATAATGATTTAAGGGAATTATGTGTCGTGTAAGACTACGGCTCACTAGCAGAAGGTGACTGCCACACAAATGAACAACCTGTGAATAAATGAAAGCGGCTCAATTAGCAGCAGTTTACTGCAGTTTTTAACAGTAACGTCGAGTTACCGCGGCGGCACTATCAAGGTCGCACTGTACCAATATACAACACGTTCCATTTTTCGAGCAGTATTCCGCTGTTTGTTACCTGGCCTGAGTAGCAGCAATTTACTGGTAGAAAGTGCAGTAAAGGTAGCAGCCCCACCACGTAACTACTTAGCTAGAGGTCGGTAACGTCTACTAAGAAAACTAAAACTTATTCAAAATCTGCACGAAAAACCGGACGGATCTCAACGGAAACGACTCTTGCGCAATAAGGATTACTTGATAGGAGTTACCGGGTAAGAGCAACCAAAAAATGTAAGAAACAAAAATGTCGGGATCTGGCGTAGCTGTTTCATAACACTCTGTCGCTTTTTGCGGCCTGAAGAAGATCCCCGAGGGTGGAATACGAAACGTTGCCGACGATGTCGAGTTATACAGCAACCGACCACGGCCTAACGGCCCGGTATTTAATAATGTCGAGATTATACAGCAACCGACCACGGCCTAACGGCCCGGTATTTAATAATGTCGAGATTATACAGCAACCGACCACGGCCTAACGGCCCGGTATTTAATAATGTCGAGATTATACAGCAACCGACCACGGCCTAACAGCCCGGTATTTAATAATGTCGAGATTATACAGCAACCGACCACGGCCTAACGGCCCGGTATTTAATAATGTCGAGATTATACAGCAACCGACCACGGCCTAACGGCCCGGTATTTAATAATGTCGAGATTATACAGCAACCGACCACGGCCTAACGGCCCGGTATTTAATAATGTCGAGATTATACAGCAACCGACCACGGCCTAACGGCCCGGTATTTAATAATGTCGAGATTATACAGCAACCGACCACGGCCTAACGGCCCGGTATTTAATAATGTCGAGATTATACAGCAACCGACCACGGCCTAACGGCCCGGTATTTAATAATGTCGAGATTATACAGCAACCGACCACGGCCTAACGGCCCGGTATTTAATAATGTCGAGATTATACAGCAACCGACCACGGCCTAACGGCCCGGTATTTAATAATGTCGAGATTATACAGCAACCGACCACGGCCTAACAGCCCGGTATTTAATAATGTCGAGATTATACAGCAACCGACCACGGCCTAACAGCCCGGTATTTAATAATGTCGAGATTATACAGCAACCGACCACGGCCTAACAGCCCGGTATTTAATAATGTCGAGATTATACAGCAACCGACCACGGCCTAACGGCCCGGTATTTAATAATGTCGAGATTATACAGCAACCGACCACGGCCTAACGGCCCGGTATTTAATAATGTCGAGATTATACAGCAACCGACCACGGCCTAACGGCCCGGTATTTAATAATGTCGAGATTATACAGCAACCGACCACGGCCTAACAGCCCGGTATTTAATAATGTCGAGATTATACAGCAACCGACCACGGCCTAACAGCCCGGTATTTAATAATGTCGAGTATATTGACACCGTCCATTTAATCTTAAGAAAAAAAAAGAAACATTTATTAAGCTAAAAATTGAGAATCATATTAAACAAGTTCCTTCACTACCTGGCCTCTTTAGCAGACGAAACACGTAGGCTGTTATTTAACGTTCTCGACTATTTTCGCCTCACCAAATGTAATTTCCACAAGATCGCGCCACTAAATCATGTCATACTATAAATCTATCACGACTGCCACCATACCATGACATGTTGTACGGTAAGCATTAAGTGTATTAAGCATTCTGTATATAAGAAAACGCATACACAGCATATTTCATGTATTCTGTCGGCAAATAATAACATCCTTGTCGTCTGATGAGCCAGAACTGGAATTGTTTATTGGAAAACAATACAACGAGAGAACAAACACTGCGTCATTTCTCTCCTCTGCAACAATAGCGCTCTGTGTCTCCTATACGCCTGTCTATTTGTCTGTCTAACTGCTTTCAGTTCATTTGCCGTTACCATAGATACTGAAAAGAATTCTTTTCAACAAAAAAAAAAACACAATCAAAATCTGCACATTAATGCCATTATCTAAATGTACTAATATAAATAGTAGGCTACAATCAGTAGCGAATCTAGAATTTGGTCTTGTCTGGGGGGGGGGGGTCCGTTTAAGTCGGCTTCATAGAAAAGAAACAAGTTAAGAATAATTAATATTACAGTCTATACTGTGGCTGAAAAAACGTGTAATAACATACTGAAATCAATCCCATTAAAGTAATATCACAATAAAAATAAGCGCTATCGAACATTGTTTATAAGATTGACTTCATTAATTTTCCTTTATTTCAAATTTTAAACGTACACGCTAATGCTATGTAAAATAAACTTTTTTGTACACCTATATAAAAAAAGTTACTATTGTATTAGCGTACACAGCTGAGAAATCATTAAAACAGCTGAAAAATTAAGAGATTAACAAACTTTCTCGTCAACTTTCTACCCTGGGGGGGGGGGTTCCTGTTCTTTCCCATCCGGAAATACGCCCCTGGCGCTACAGTAGTTATTTTCTCATAGCGCCATCTGCCGGTGTAGACTGGAGTCACCGATACAGCCGCCCATATCAAGTCTTTTGCATGCTAAGGGTACATTTGCAGCTTCCATATACACGAAATGTTTTGTCATAATGTTCTTCTGGTTTCAAGTTTAAACTAAAGTAACTTATTACTTGTAGAACTTTAAGTCTATATATTTGGGTCCTTGGAAAACTTTCCCAAATTGCTTCAACTTTCTTTTCTGGATACTGAAAATCAGTTCCTCTTCTCTGACCACAAGATCACTTAGACTTTACCATTCGACATAATTCTCGCCATCAATGGTGTTTTCAGATAAACACAACAGGTATACAAACAATAGACGTAATTTTTCTTTGGAAAGCAAGCGAAAGTTTTGCTAACCAGAAAAATAAGACGAGAATTTGAAGAAAAGAAGATTAATGCTGTTGAATGAGTCAGTCGTGATTGATGTAAGCGTAATGTAGCTGACGCGGCTTCGCAACCTAACGACTTCACAGCCTTCTCGCTATTATTAATAATATTCTTTACAGTAATATACGACTTGAACGCAGACGCTACGATTTCAATCCTCTCTCTGCATTGTTAACAACTGGAAATAGCCAATTTTTCTTTAATGATTAAATTATGGATCAACTTGATTTATGATACAAATGTAATGAGCATGGTATAAATTTTGCAATATTCTCTGTGGTTTCATCCGTTCCCATTAATAAGGTACTATCAAATTGAAGTATGAATATTTCTTCTACCCTGAATGGTTCTTCTAAGCTGGAACAAACTAGAGCATTCACTAACAATCATTATTTAGGTAACAATGCTTCCGTACAATTTACTATATACTGCTCACAGTGAACACGATCAATCAACATTATTATCCGACTAGTCATAATTCAGTCTCAGTTCATTAAGTAACTGACTTTACATAATCGACGTTAATGGTTGTTTGATTTTCTTTTTTTCTGCAGTCAAATAAACAGTAATATATTACAAATACTTCAGTAATAGACACGTATGATTCAATACAAAGCAAGATTCACAGTAGAATAGAAGGTTTAATCTCAAATTTGTCTATACTTTGTTGACCCTATAAATACTACTGCTCGTTCTGTTTGTGTAAATAAGACCTATTCCTGGGACACAGCCCTGCGACGTCTGCAACAGTGAAAGCTGCTGATAAGCAACACATTGACAATGTTTTGTGGTGTGACTGGATTTCGTCCGTTCTCGTGTCCAATGGGATGCTGCGGTTGTATTGTGGCGGCTGTGACAGATGACAATATCAGAAACCTGTCGTCCCTGCTGGAACCGCAACTGAGTCTACACGACTTTTGCCGATTGTTGCCAATCGATAGTGCTGGCCATCGCAGTCTGTGTCAGAGTAAGTTATAATTATTAAAACTAAAATAAAACTCTCGACTGCAGAAAAGATCTCCTATATTGTTGCAGTATCACATTACGTTAAATGAAGTAGTACAAATATATTATTTTTATATTAATTTCTTCAGCAGTCGGTAAATTGTATTTATTGTCCAATGATGGCGGTTTTAATTATTAGACGTTAAACGTACATTTCTAATTTTTATTCTAAACAGCACCACTCTGCTCTACCGTTTAACGCAACTTTTTGTATTGAAGGTGACAAACTTGACATAAGCTAGTTAACTAAACATTTACAATCATATGTAAAGTAGTATCGAACATTGTACGTACAGGCCTATGTTTAAGAAATTCAGATTTGGTATCATATAAAAGTCAGAGAATATTAAAATATGTTCAAACGTGTATTTTTACAGAACAAAGTAATAACCAATGTAAATAATTATTAAATGTATGTAAAGGTTACCGTATGTAATTCAATAAGTCGTCCCAAAGATATCTGGGGCTTGACTATAGTTTTATTCAACAAAATAATTGGCTCGACAGCTCTTTGTGGGCCCTGGCCTTCCTCAGAAAATTTTGCCATTCTTCTCTATTCATAGCTATATTCTACCAGTTTCTAATTCTACGAGTACTGATGTCCTCACTCAGTCCGTTCCTCCATCTCAGTTTTTTGCCTTGCACTTTCTATTTACCTTCTGGCTTTGCATTAAATGTCTTCTTAATAACTTTGCTTTCACAAGCACGTATAATGTATCCAGACCGTTCTAATCTTTTCAATTTAATAAAGGTGACCACATCAGGTTCATCATACAAAGTATAGAGCTCTAAATTATATCAGGACTCCAGGCTCTAGGCTCATCCCTCTTCCACTGGACCAAAAATTTGGCTGAGTTGCCTCTCATCTGATCTAGATAGCGTCCATGTCTCTAATGCATAAGTCAGTACTGGGCTTCCTAGGACCTTACACATCAATACCTTGGTCTTCCTTTGTATTAACTGAGACTTTAGATTTTGTATGAGGCCCTGCACACTTTTTATTTGCTGACAAAATACGCTTTCGGATTTCCACAATATAATTTCTACAGATAACTTCTGAGCCGAAGTAGGTAAAGCTATGTACTATCTCAAATTTATAAGTCCTATTTCTAATTTTTTAGGGCTCACGCTACAGTCTTTTCTTGTCACTGGCATATAGTTTTTTTTTTTTACTTTATTGATCTGCAGATGCATTCTTGTTGTACTTTCATTAGAAATTTAATTAAAAATTTAATTACTTTTAGAACCAGAATGTCCGAATCGCTGAAACATGTGCTACATGTGGTGTATATTTATAAACAATGGCACCTTTTGAGACGAGCCAGGCACTAGAAACTGAACTGACGCCCTCAGAACCGCTAAACAATCCACTACTGACACTGGTTGCTAACCGTGGGCATTTGTGGATTGACGCGATATTCAATTTGAATTCAAATCTAAATCAGTAACAAGGTAGCGTTAGCAAATTTATTATATCAAACGTTTATTAATAACATTAAAAAGTTGATGCTTATAATAAATCAAAATTTTTTAGAAGAACCATAATTCCATAATTTCTGCTGAAGTTACAGAATAAGTTTGAGGAATTGTGTTTAGAAGAAGATGGCATTGAAGAGCTCACTGGGGAAAGGTGAAAAATGCAATTTCGACCACGGCAGAAGAAGAAGAAATAGCAGAGTTCGCTTACTTTGGTAGTGTGTGATTACAAAAGAAGGAAGAGCAGTGATGCTAAAACAGGAATTCGAAAAGTTTATGCTGCCTTTATACAAATCTACCCAGTTTGGAAATCAAGAGAAATATCAACTGCAACAAAGCTAAGCATCTTCACGACCAATGTCAAAGCTGTTTTGTTTTATGGGAGCGAGACTTGGAAGGTTACAATTACAATTTCCAAGTGTCTGCAGGTCTTCATCAATAAGTGCCTAAGGAAAATATTTCAGATTTTCTAGCCAAACATTGTTTCAAATAAAGATCTCTAGAGAAAGGCAAACGAGGAACCCATTGCCGCCCAGATCAAAAGGAGAAAGTGCAGGTGGATTGGGCATATCTTGCGGAAGAACCGAAATGCAATTGAGCGACAAGCCCTCTTTCGGAACCTTCAGGGGAAAAGTAGACGAGGAAGACCAAGAATCTCGTGTAGGAGAACCATCGAGATGGAAGCAGAAAAGGAGGGAAAGTCATTTGGAGAGCTCAGTGTCCTCGCCCAAAACAGAGCGTAGCTTCGTCGAGGCCCTATTCTCTGCAGCAGCAGCAGCAGTAGTAGTAGTAGTAGTAGTAGTAGTAGTAGTAGTAGTAGTAGTAGTAGTAGTAGTAGTAGTAGTAGTAGTAGCAGTAATAGTAGTAGTAGTAGTAGTAGTAGTAGTAGTAGTAGTAGTAGTAGTAACAAACTTATCAAATGTTTAATAATAAAATTCAACAGTTGTTGTTCACGAACGTAATTAATAAAAACTTTTAAATCCGGTATTTACATAAAATTTGTAATATTTAACCTTACACGTAGGTAAAACTTCAACGTATACAAATAAACGACGGCCGCAGATCCAGCGCTCTTAACACGCTGCTGCTGATTTTATACAACTAGCTGCCTAGATAATAGATTGATGAACTAATTGGAATACCATGTATTGTTCCCAGACAATGGCAGTGGTTTAAAATAAATTATGCACACAATCAAAGCACCGTAACTAAAAACGTGTTAAATTATTATTACGGTTCCTAAATAATTAAAACAATGATTACACACACATACCGCATGTGACATACATAGAACCGCTGACCATTAATAAGCAACTATGTAAATTGAAATTATGAACTTCATTTATTAATATTCAAATTAGTTCCTGTAATTAACCAAACATATAATTTCAAATTTTAATTTAAACTGGTCCTAGTACATATTAAATTATGTTTACTTTGTGTATCCGTAATAAATAATTGTTTAAATATTAAATAAATTATTTGAAAACGTAATTAAATAAGTTTTGCGCTTAATAGTTATTTCATCATCATCATCATCATCATCATCATCTGGGAAAGCCGAACCTAACTTTGAAATCGATACAGTCTGTTTCACAAACGTATAAGTTAGAATTTTTGTTGACAACAAAAGAATTATTGAAACAAAAACTGTTTTAAATGTATATTGAATGTACCATAAGACAGTGCGCTGTATAAAAAATATAAATTTTGCAATGTATGCACTATTTTTACTGTATCCTATATGTTAATGATATAATCATATTGAAACAAATTCTAATACCATAAACGATATAATAATAAAATAATTGCCATATTTTAATATCGTCATCATCTTCTCAACACGGCATAGGCAAGGTACGCCTGTTCCGCCTTCAAAAATCCTCCAGTCATCTCTTCCTGTGTCTAACCACACACCTGCGTCCTATAGGTTTTGTATCTCCAAACTTGTTTGGCCAGTCTGCAATCTGACATTCTTTCTAAGCGTTCTTTCCACCGTTGTTTGTAATCTTTTAATTTCTCATTCAAGTTGTAACTCTTCTCTTATGGCCTCCTTCTTCATACGGTCGAGTTTAGAACACCTTACAACTCAAATCCTCTCAAGAATGCCATTTCTAAGGCCTGCACTTTACTGTCTTTTTTGGTTGTTGTTCATAATTCACACCCATAGGACAGTAAAGGATAACATCCCATCTGAAATCAATATCATTAAAGTAAACGATAATAAAACCGCAATAACACAATACAAATTCTCGTTACTGAAACATTGTTGAGAAGATACTTACCGACCGAATTGATTTCCCTATATTTTATATTTCAAGTGTATACGCTCGCAAATGCTGTGTAATGAACCTGCTTATGTATGTAAAAAAGAGATACTAGATAAAAAACAGCTGAAAAATTAATAAACGCACATAAAGACTAACAGATTAACAAAGTTCGTTAAATTCGATGGGTATTTTCTACGACCCTTCGGAGGGAGAGGGGTCCGGTCCCTTTCTCCCTACCTCGTAAATACGCCCATCCTGCTAAATATAGTTTTAAAATTTATGTTCTTTACAGAATAAAAAACACTTGTTTCAACAGTACAGAATGTGTGTGTAAATGCTTATAGATGTACTGGTACTATATTTAGTAGGCATAATTCCATTTCTATTACTTTACATAAAAACAAACACAGAGTGCTTCACATATAACTAAGTCATGAGACTGCAACGTGTGTTTACTGCCAGCGCGTGTTTACTTTGATAAACTAATATTACAGTCAAATCCGTTGTCATGGAAATGTTTTAACTATGCAGCTAACTAACTCTGTGTGCATACTCAAACTCACTTATCATCCATATCCACTCACTGTGTATACCTTCCCCTCTCACTCTCTCTCTGTCCCTCCCCCTCTCTCTCTCTCTCTCTCTGTCTCTCTTTTTCTCTGTCTTTTTGGCTAAACTAACCACGATGTAAAAAACTCGGTATGGAAAACCATACATAACTTCCATGTTATAATATTTATATTTAAAATCATTTACTTGAATTTGGTTCGATAATTTAAAAAAAAATGCCCCCCCCCTTGTAAATCGAGTTTGACAAATTGGAATGAAATATTTCCATAGAAACTGCTTCTTTGTTGCCGATACCGTAGTACACGTATAAAAAATCGGTATATATGAAGTACCATTCATGACTTCCACGTTCTAATTTATTATAAAATTATTTGTAATATGTAGGCCTACAGTCAGAACGAAACCAAATCTGTCAGCATGCTTTTGGTAAAAACTCTGAGGAAGATAAACAAAATACGAATTGTACCTAGTTGTTAATATTTCAAAAATAAAGAATTAATTTTATTAATTTATCTTTTATTTAAAAAAGCGAATATCCAGCGTTTGTTTTCTGTGACTTTCTGAAAACGAAAACTTATTTTGTTTACATATCCGTGGTTACATAGCATGGAACTATACCAATTGTTAATATTTTATTGAAGTTTTTAAGTTTTCGGTCGAATAAATTTATAACATCAATACAAAAAATTACTCCCTACCCCTTCAATTACCCTTTTCATTTATAGATATTTCATCTACCTTTCTACAGTGGATTATTATGACCTTCTTTTTACGATACTTTATTTATCAAAATTAAGTACTTTACTCTTGTTAAAACATAGAACGTTGCAGGTAAACTACACCTTCCCCTTTACCAATCTTCACCAAAATCAACAGGACTTGAGTCCTCTACAACTTGAGGGTATATGCAAGACATTATTTGATTCTGTTTGAATTTGCGGCAGTTATCGTTACCATAGAAAAAATTCTACACACACACACACACACACACACACATTTCGGAAAATGACTTTTCTTCATATTTTGAGGGTAGTACAATCAGAATCTTATAGCGAAAATAATTTTTTTCGCGATCCCACACTTCCATTTCCTTACTGAATTCTCGGCGTCAAGAGTGTCCGATCAAAAAGTTGCTGTTATCAAATGTTGACAGACATCCTTGTGCCTATTTTCCAAGTGTTTAGTTAATGAATGCAACGTTTAAATTCGACATCCAGTTGAGTAACTTGTGGTCTGCGTATTGGGCGATGTTTTGAAATTTCACAAGATACATATATAGTGTAAACAATAAGAATGAATTCTATTCAAACGAAAATAATTTTGAATAATACTTCTGAAGAACAGGTTACAAGTTTTTAATAACCAGGCTGTAAAATAGCTTATAAAATGTATAGAATTCCACATACCAAAACGTTTGATAATCAGTGGCGTATCTAGAATTTGGTCTTGGGGGCTTCCGGTCGAGTCGGCTTCATACAAAAGAAAAAACAGATAAGGCTAATCAACATTACTATCTTTAAAGTAGTTGAAAAAATGAGATAATATCTTAAATCAATTCCATTAAAATAAACGGTAATAACACAATAAAAATACGTTTTATTGTAACATTGTTTACAAGATACTTATTGACTGAATTGATTTTTCTATATTTCATATTTCAAACGTATAAACAAATTCTATGTAATACACCTGTTTGTATATTATTTTTTTAAAAGTTACTACTATAGGCCTATTAGCTTACACAGCTGAAAAAATAAAACAGAAGTTAAGTATTAACAAAAATCGTCAACTTTTTTTGACCCTCTGGCGCGGGTCCTGTCCCATTCGTCCCTCTTGATAATCTGATTTCACCTCATTTCCTTATACTGGGGAAGACGCTTAGTGATCTGTGCGTCAAAAACCAAAGATATGGTGTTTCTCTCTTTCTGTACTGCTATTACATTTGGTTATTTGGCATCTATCTGTCTTATTTGGTGGAGACTGAAACTGATTAAGCAAAGAAGCGAAAATTAGAAATAAACCAGAATATGTCAAATGTATGACGACAGATAAAACGGAAAGAAGAAATAATAGAGAAGAATTCAAGATAACAAACTATAAATTTTATAAGGTTTTTAAATTAAAATATGTAGAAACAACATGAGCCTACATGAAAATCACGACAGAAGACCGAAGACTTACTAGGCCTAATTTCTTAGTCGTAGTCTCAGTCGGATCCTCTTCTACCTTGGGGTGTCGAGGAGTTACAAAGAGATCCCCACTTGTTGACTTGTTGCCTCTGGAGAGCAAGCGTCCTTGCCTGATTCCAAGGTATGATCTTGTCCTCGCATATTGTCTCGCCAAGTCAGTTCCAAAAATTTCCGTCTGGCTTTCTCTCTTTGCTTTCTTTGAATAAGTGTGATCTCGAGTGTATTGGCCTACAGCACCCATAGCTTGGTGGACGGGATGCCTCCTGTCCATCCAAGCCTACATGGAGTTGCTTCAGCTGCCTGACATCATGGCTCAGCCTACTCCCTGGGACGTGCTCTTGCACCAACCCAGAACACAACTCCGGAAAGAGAATGTCATTTCCTACAATTATTTACTATGAAGAATGGTTACACCGCCAATACTCGGGTAGTCAGAGCTTCGTCAGTGGTAACGGTGTGCGCCGGATGTAAAGACATGACTTAATTTCTTCAGTACTAAATTCAAAACAGCAGTCTATATTTGTTCTAATAATAAAAAAAGCAAAGTTAAGGCACAAATCAAATGAAAACATTACATATTTTATTATTCAGTAATCTTTAATAAATAATTCTTGTTGTTTTATCATCGCTGGCAACTGAAAATTTTAATGCGATTACAGTACGCTGTACGTGGTGAGGTTACGACAAGACTATAGGCCTATGATTGATTTGGTCAGTAGGCCTACACAAATGCTTATTTGAAGCCGCGTGCATATGAATCTAATTTATCCACAAATTAACCAGTAGCAATAATAATCAGTGTTTAGATATTGAAACTTCTAATTAATTAAATAAATATAAAATTAATTATTAAAACAAATTATTCTCAAACTTGTGACTTTGGAATTTGTAATGTACTGTTACTTCTATTACAATATTTTGTTTTTCTAATTCAATGCTATTCAAATAGGCTTTTAACTACTTTACAGCTTAGAGAATAAAAGGCGTTTACTGTAAGGCTAGAATTTTGTGAATTGTTAAATTATTTTGAGATATTACGCTACTTATTGGTAATAGACAACTTAACGAATTTTTAGTAACTAAAGTAAAATTATTCCGCTTAGCGCTTTAAAGCTTCACAGCTCATGATCAGATCGGAAAGTAAAGTAAAATTTAAATAATTTAGAGTTCAGTTTATTTTATAATTCAAATCATTAATAGTATGCCGTAATATTTATACTATTCATTTTGCTAGTACATTAATAGAATAAACTACTAAGAACAAAAAGTAAATGAATCGGATTGTTTTAACGGAAATAAACGTCAGTGTTTCCTGCCACCAGAGAGCGCTGTGTATTAGCAGTGTAAACAGTTATTCTCTCTCAATCGTTTTTGCAGAAAGCAATATTACATTGTTAAACTTCATAGCAAAGTTGTTTGATACGCTTTGCAAATCTGTTTATTGTAATAAATTTTACAGTAACAATTGTGAATTTAAACTGTTACAATAACAAAGTTTTTACAGTAGTTTAATTCAAATAGCCGGTGTTCCTACAACCGATAATAATCGATACTCTACTGAACGCGGTGCTATACGTTAACGAAACGAATTACGTGTGAAAAACACTTGAAGCATACGGTTGAAGAGACGTGCTTGGCAGCGGTGAAACATTGAACTTACGGGGGTGACTAACCCACGACCAATTTGCCTGTTACTCTGTCTTTTGCACTGCCACAATGATCTTTTTCTCTTACACAAGATTAATATTTATTCAGTAGAAAATTCATTCATTTTCTTTACGTGTACGTGTTTATTTTATGCGCTTCACTGTATAATATTAGTACAATTTTCTCTAGCCCTCTTTTATTTCTGCTGATAATACTCGTAGCTATATCATCAGTATAAGCGCACACTTGTGCGATTTTCATGACGACGTGTCCAGAAACATCAAGTTTTTAAATGGCTGTATGTAGATCAACTCAGGTGTAAATAATCTAAGAGGACAACGCCTGATCGATAATTATTGGTTCTAAAATTAAGGAGCATTTCTGTCGCTACAATAAGAGAAAGAAATTGTTGAAGTAGTTCTAAATTACCTACTGCTATCAAATTACTTACGTAAAACTTGAATCTATGTAATAGGTGCGACAAAGTATAGAGTTTCAGCAGCTAACAAATATATAGACTTTGCATGACATCCTAACTTTGGATGCGGATAATGTATTCAGACCTTAAGGTGTCAAAGTGAATTGAATAATGAGTCGCACCTGTGACCGCTATCCTACACCGGTAGATTATTAACAGCGACGAATTCTCTTTGCTACAATAATTTGTGTCGACTCGTGAAGTCCTTCGAATATATTAAGACGCCAGTTGCAAAATAAGAATTGAAGTAAACTTATACAGTGTCATTCTACCTGCTTCGGGTTCTTTTGTTTTTAATTTTCATTATTACCTATGAATAATTTCAAGATAAAGTTTAGTATCTACAGGTTCGTACAATGTTTTCAAAGTGTTTATAACTGCTTTTACAAACTGCCTCCAGAATGTAAGAGGCGCAAAAACAATTAATACTGTTGCGACAGTCTCCGTGATTATCGTATGGTACAGTGCAAAAACAAAATACAAGACACACCAATGAAATCACTAATAGCCAGTCCTAATTATCACAATTAAACAGGTCGTAATCAACAAAATAGTCCCTTACAACAAATTAAATAAAAATTGTTCACACGCAATAATAATGTCAACTAATAGAGTCTCGAAAAATTATAAAACACATAACACTTTGCCACAATACTTCGAACCGCACTGGAATAAATCGCCACTAAAACTGAACTTAGCGTCGCTGAGTACTTGTATTTGTACCCCGATGAGGTTCCAGAATAGCCCATACAACTCGTCAAGAACGCTACTAGTAAACACTAGAGCGTAATTGGTTGCCGCCTTGAACACAGTGTGCGCGACCGGCGAAATCTTGATGAGTCTGGCTACGGACGCATGACAAGTGTTACGTAATTGTCCTTTATCTCAAAGTAGCACCAATATGCGCGCACACACACATTATAGCCGAGCTCCGCTGGAATAGCCGAGAAACACGTAACACGTTCTGTAATGTATAACAACAGATTTTAAGAACGCTGTAATAACGAAATACATTTCACAAACGCTATTTTAACCCTCACGCTAGCATCAAGTCGTAATGGTTTAAGGGAAATGGTTTAATTATTGTGATGAGTCTAGCATACGTTTCTTCATTTCAAAGATTTTAGAAGTATTCTTTTACCGCTTGTCACCTGCTACATTTAAACTTTAACCTGTAACTGGGGGAAACAACTTAACACCAGCAACTGGAAGCAACTGGATTGCTTGTTGATGTCAGAAGAGGATAAGAGGATTAAGTGTAGTTTGGTGTAGGGCGCAGTACATAGTAGTATTAGGTCTATATTTGAAGACGATATGGTTGTTTTAGTTAGTAATAAAAAGGTAGAAAAGGAAGTAGGCTAGTTGAGATGCTCGAAGATCGGGAAATGTAAAGACATTGGAATGAGAACAAATAAGAAGAAGACCAAGATTATGAAGAACGAAGACGGGCTACATAACGGATTGACAGATGAGAAGATAGAGAAAATTTTGTGAAAGGCACTGTGTGTGAGGGTAGGCCTAATTGTTGATCTTCAGGAATTAAAATGACAATAGCTATAGCGAAGGAAAGCGGAGGTTGTCTGCATGCACTGAGTAAGGAGTCAATGAAAAGACTGACAATGAGCTTTGTGTGGAGTATAGCGTTGTGTACACTGAGGAGGGAGTCAGTGAAAAGACTGACAAAAAGCTTTGTGTAGAGTACAGCGTTGTGGACACTGAGGAAGGAGGATATGAGAAGATTGGAGGCAATGGAGATATTAACATTGTGGAAAATGGAGGTAGAAAGATAAAGTGAGAAGAGAAATGGGGAAATGTTGGAAGGTGCCGATGGTGAATGACAGATAAGAAGAAGGGAGATAAAGTGGTTGGTGGAATGGATGAGGTGAGGCTGTTGAAGGCAGGTCTCGAGGGGAAGATGCAGCACTACGGAGGAGGCTGGCGTAGAACCGTGAAGTCGCGGAGAGGTGACACGTGAGGACCTCCTCGAGGAATGTAAAACATGATTGGCTGAGTTCATTGTTGATTAAGATAAGTATATAATCTGTGTGAGATTACACACAGAGGTTGTAACAAGGATACAATCTCAAATTATACCTAATTTGTATACAAAGCAATAAGTAAGGACAATAAAATGGAACTAAAGTCAGATGGACATGGAAATCGGATATGGTAGCTTACAGTTGCGTATTATACCCATGTTCTATTGCCAGACCAGATAAATTTACAAGTAATATAAGAGTGCGTGGACACGATATTATAATGTTAGTTTGACATAGCTATTAGTAGATCACAACGAAAATACTACAATATTTCAACAAATGAGACGAAGTTATTGAGAACTAATTTTAGACTAGGAGGAAAGTTATTGAATCAAAATAACAAATGACTAGGAAATAAACTGAAATAAAAAGAAGATAGAAATAAAAAATCATATAAAACAAGGAATAAAGAATTAATGAATCTTAACAATGGATTTATTGTCAGTTATTCCTTACGCGTCTATTAAATTTAATAATTTACTGTAAAATTTATATACAATATATTTTTATTTAATAAATAGACTTCACTTATTCATATCAACAGATGAACTTAGTCTATTTTTCTAAAGGAGCACGCAATACGCCCAAAGAACACAAAATCAAAAAACAACTACAAAAGATGTTTAGAAAACATATCGCATTGTTAAGTAAACAATTACATAAGAAAAAGTGCAACGTTGCGTATACAAGAGGCCGTGAGTAAACACTCCACAGTAAACAATGGCAAGAGGTAGTTTAACGTTGCAGATACAGTAGGCCGTGAACAAACACATTGCGTACGATGGAGCCGCCCGTCGTATGCGGTTCATTAATGTAAGCTGCAGGCGGCAAACCCCAAATCCCATTACCGTAAGAGCATCTATATTTATATAAGAGTTTTTACACAACGCTATTGAAGAGGTAAAATACGTAATTTTTGTGTTTTACTGCAAAGAATTCTGTTCGATATTTCGGATCGAACCGGTCATTATTTTCATTTTCCGAAGTAGGCACTATGGCTTTTGTAGGGCTCATGCATGCAATGGACCTGTAGCCTTTGTCGCACGCCAGCCATCTCAGTGTCATCATCCACGAGTCGGGACTCCTCGGCAGGTAGAACTCCGTACATGTAACCCATCCTTTTCCAAACCAGTCTATCCTGCCTGAGTGTCTGGATCAATCCAGTCGTGAGATTACGGTAAGTCATTTTCATATTATTTATGTCTTGTTAGCAATTCTGCATGCTGCTGCTATAGAGCTCACCAGAGGCTACCAAATTATACAGTAAGAAAGCCGTCTTACTTTACTTCATTTCAAGATAATATCGTACATCTATTTACTACCAGAGGATTCATGAGGTTGCTAGCTTTTTCAGTTAAATTGCTTGCCGTCACGACTGGGAGCACATGTTTCGTAAATTTGTGCATGTTGCTGCTGGTGGGTTGAGTTTCAGTAAATGGGTTATAAGTCAGTTTTGGCTGCGCGATTTTTATTTTAATTACCAACGTGCCGTGCCGTTTCGTTTTTTGTGCCTGCTCGTGGTTGTTTTGCATGCCGTTAATTTTTTAAATTTCATGAATGTTCGTCATTTGCATGCTATTGCACGGAAGCACGTTGGTATAATACGTACGCATGTGAACTACGAGTTTGCGTTTATTGCTGTTGGTTGGTGTCAGCAGTTTCGGCGTGTGTGCATGACCAGGTGGGCAAATATTGCGTCAAAATTTTGCACCTTGTTTTTTGGGTAGTCTTTTAATTACTGGGTCAAGTCTGGTGAAGTTTGTTTCCGTCCTGTTACGGTTTGCGTTCCACGTGAAATTGCGCGCTACGTGTTTGCGACTGTCAGGCGTAAAGGGAACGGTTTTAGGTTATCCGGGTTTCGGTATAGCCTGCCTTTGTATTTAATTTTTTTGGCATTGACTATTACCTTTTGGTGCGGTTTATATTTTGCACATGCGATATCCTGTCCATACACGCCGCGTTGACCATCAATTTTGGCATTTAATGTGTCCCAGTTATTGTGTTTGGTTCGGTAACTGGTGAATTGTTGTACATTGTACTTTGCTGTGTTTTGTGTGTATTTATTCTATTTGGTATTATACATGTTTGGTTTTGGGTGCACTTTTGTGTACCATTATTTTGCACCGTATGTGCTGTAATCTTGTGCAACTTGTGTTTTTTGTTGTCGTGCTTTTGCACTGTGTAAATCAATTTGTTGCGTGTTTAATTTATTGTGTTTGGTACTATTCGCCTGTTGGATTGTGTAAGTTGTATTTTGCCTTGCACTAATTTACTTTTGTATTTATCTTGCTCGGTATTGTTTATGAAAAGTAGTTGTGTCAGACGCTTAGTTATCTCGATCACTGTTAGGCTAGGTCGGGTCGTGATTATTGTTCAGTTTCTAATTTTCTCATTGAGGGTGGTTGTCGGTTGCCCGATATTTTTTAATTCAGTATGCCTGCTAAGTTGTCGCTGGCAGCTTTTGACCGGACCACTTCGGTGGGAATACTTGCGTTGCAACATTTAATAAATAAGTTGGAAGGGTTGCCTCAATTGAGAGCCGTGGATCAGCATGAGGCCGGTATTTTGGCCTCCAGGTTGTCCGAAGAATATCAGGACTTTTAGGTAAGGTAGATCCTTACCTATAGGCCGAGTCATTGCCCCAGGGATTGGACGAGGACCACATTTTTTCGGTGGTAGCTCAAATTAAGGATATTTATGTCCGGGGTAGCATTTTAGCGTCCAAACTAACAAAACCAGAGATACCGGTTGGTTCCGGTCGGTTTTCACCGGCAAGTGGCGGGCACTCAGGTGTTCTCGTTCATGAGTTGCCGAAGCTTTCTTTACCTTGTTTTGATGGTCAGGCCAAATGTTGGTCCGAGTTTTGGTCAAAGTTCACCACATTGGTGGACGAAAGTCCTGCCCTCACCCCAAAGCAGAAATTGTTATATTTACTGACTCATCTTAAGGGTGAGGCTTATGAGAAGGTTGCCGCGCTTCCCATAGTTGACGATAGTTATTCGCTTGCACTGTCAACTCTTAAGAACCGTTATCACAATCCTCGTTTGGCCGCCCGGGTTTATTGTACCAAACTGCTTCAGTTACCAGCCGCTTCTATGCGATCAGCTGCGTCTATTAGAAAATTGGTGGACAGCTTCAATGCTAACTTTTCAGCGTTGTCAGCTCTAAACATTGCTGATATATATCAAGCAATATATGCGTCTTTTGTATTGTCAAGGCTGGATCTATCATTGCGTGAACGCTTTGAGGCGTCTGTTACGGACAAAGAGAATCTCCCTTCCCTAACAGAAATTATGACATTTTTAACCGCTATGGCGGAACAGAAAGAACAGGCATCTTTGGAATCGGCTTTACCTGCTCTTCCTAGCACTAGCCACCAGAAAACACAGAAGGTTTCCTTTTCTAAGGCTACTCCCCTTGCTGTGTCTACGTTATCTGCGGAGGTTACGCAACGGGATGCATCTAGTTCACGTTGCCTTCATTGCGATTCCCGGACCCATGTGCTTCTCAAGTGTCCGGCGTGGCTGAGTAACCCTGAGGACCCTAGGGCTCGATTTCAAAGTCTTAAAAATAAAAAATGTTGTCTTTCGTGCCTCCAACATAAACATTCGGGATGGTGCAAAAATAGGTGCAAAACGTGTGGCTCTAAGTACCACCACACTTTACTTCATTTCAAAAATGCCCGTCCGTCTCCGTCTCGTTCACAGATTTCTGACACCGCTGAACTCAAGGCTTCGGGGTCATCGCTTGTTGACCACGTTGATCTGTCTAGCACTACTCTGACCGTGTCTCTGCCCCATCCTGCAGGGGTTCTGTTAGCCACCTGTCTAGCAGTCTTGTCGTCTCCCAATGGTGGTTATATTGTAGTTAGGGCCATCCTGGATAGCGCGTCCCATGCTTCTTTCATAACTGAAGCATGTGCATCTCGCTTAAAGTGCGCTTGTTTTGACGCTTCAGTAAGTGTCAATGGGGTAGGTGATATTGCCACCAAAGCAAAAATGGTGTGCCATCTGTCCTTGGAAACTTTAAAACGCGAGGTTGTGGCGTCTAACCATGCTTTTATAATTCTTTCTAAGATCTCGTCGGACTCACCTAGGTTCCAGGTGTTGCCTGAAGTTAAGCAGGCTACAAAAGACCTTTTGTTAGCTGACCCTACCTTCGATGTAGCAGCCCCAATTGATGCGTTGTTTGGAGCCGATATTGTAGCGGCTATTCTTATGGGAGAGACTATTCCTTTGGGTGCAGGTTTGCCTGTTGCAGTTAGGACACGTTTTGGGTTTGTGATTATGGGTAGAGCCCCAATTTCACTTAATTGTGCAGTGACTTGTGCTATCGGTCTCACTGGCCTTCCTTTGGATCTAGTATCTGCACATCAGCTTCACTGTCATTTCCACCACTTTTATCCTTCCGTCACAACGTTATCAACGGATACAACAAACCTACTTGAGCAAGTTCATCGTTTTTGGGAGGTCGAAGAGCCTCCAGCTGTACCCCACCAATTCTCTGAAGAGGATCACTTTGCTGAAAGGTTTTACATGGAGTCAACAAGTCGGTTGCCGTCGGGTCGTTACCAGGTGCGCTTGCCGTTCTTCAAAAACTCTTCTCACATTTTGGGAAATTCCCTTAAGGGAGCCATGTCTCGGTTTTTTGCGTTAGAAAGGAAATTTGCGGCGAACAGTCAGTTTAAGAGCCAGTATGTACAATTTATAACGGATTATGTCGCTCAGGGGCATATGTCGTTGGTGTCTGACCCCAATTTTCCAAAATATTTCATCCCTCATCATGGTATCTTTAAAGTTAGAGGTGATATTTCAAAAATAAGGGTGGTGTTTGACGCCAGCATGAAGACGTCCTCTGGGATTTCCTTAAATGACGTGTTATGTGTCGGCCCTAAGTTGCAGACCTTACTGTCCGACGTTTTGACTTTGTTCCGGCGGTTTAGCCATGTTTTCACGTGCGACATCGAACAGATGTATCGCCAAATTGCTATGCATCCTGATGACTCGGCGTACCTGTGTATTTTATGGCGTGAGGAGGTTACCGCCCCACTAAGGGTTTCCGCTTTGCGTACCGTTACTTCCGGGCTGGCTTGCGCCCCTTTTCAGGCGTTGCGAACCTTGCAGCGGCTGGCTCAGGATGAGGCAGTTAATTTTCCTGCGGGAGCAGCGGTACTTAGCCGTAACATTTTTGTTGATGATATTGCTGCTGGCGCTGATTCAAAATCAGAGCTTTGCAAGTTACAACGGGAATTAATTCTGTTGTTGTCGTCAGGAGGGTTCAATTTGAAAAAATGGTGTACTAATCAACCCGACTGCCTGCCTGAATCAGCCGCTCCGAGTGATTCCGTCGTTGCTAAGGATAAGGATATTCTGGGTTTAAGTTGGGACCATTCAACCGATTGCTTCTCATTTCCTCCTTTGGCCTGTTGCAGCAATGCTCAGGTTCAATTTACCAAACGTGTCGTGTTATCCCAGATGGCACAATTATTTGACCCATGTGGTTGGCTTTCGCCAGTGATTTTCAGGGCCAAGGCTTTTTTCCAAAAACTCTGGGCTGAGGGCTTGGACTGGGATGCTCCTCTAAGTGATGACTTAAATGATTATTGGAGTCAATTCCTGTCCTCTTTGAATCATCTTTCGGTAATTACTATTTCCCGGCCATTCCTCCCTAAAGGTGGGCATATTGAAAGGGTTATATTGCATGGTTTCTGTGATGCTTCCCAGTTGGGTTACGCGGCCGTCCTCTATCTGTCCATTTATACTGACTCTGGTCCTCCGGTGGTTTCGTTGGTGTCGTCTAAAACTAAAGTGGCACCTCTTAAAACTTTATCAATCCCACGTTTGGAGTTGTTGGGAGCTTATCTTTTAGCCAGACTTGTTCGTCATTATGTTGGCTTATTCTCGTCATGTATTCAATTGAGTCAAGTTTTCTTATGGACGGACTCGACGATTGTCTTGGATTGGCTGAATATGCCTACTTTTAAATTGAAGACGTTTATTGCTAATCGGGTGGCTGCCATTACCGAGTGGACCGATACTAAATCTTGGCGTCATGTTCATGGTGTTTCTAACCCCGCTGATTTAGCCTCTAGAGGCATGTCACTCGCCAGCCTCCGGTCGTCGACATTGTGGTGGTCAAGGCCAGATTGGTTAAAGTTTGATGCTCTGCAATGGCCCCCTATTAATTATCGCCCGAATCACGACGTGCAAGATGTTGCCTTGGAGACCAAGGTCTCTTCGTTTCTCACTCAGGAGCCCCGGGTGGAATTGTTTGAGCACTTGTCCTCGTGGCCCTTAGCGGTGGGGGTTACCTCAGTCATCTTAAGGTGGGCTATGCCTTCGCGGATTGAAGCTTCCACAGCCATGGATTGGAAGAAGTTGGCTGTTAAGTATATTTTACGCTACATTCAGCGCAGCGTGTTTGGACAGGAGCTAGCGGCTCTTCGTTTAGGTAAGCGGCTCCCGGTGCGCATTTAGCGCCTGGTCCCGTTTATAGATGATTTTGGCCTCATTCGAGTACGCGGTCGCTTGACCAACTCTGCGGTTACTAGAAATCGTTTTCCGGTTTTACTGCCCAAGCATCACCACCTAGTAGGGTTGCTAATTCATCACACCCATGTGTGGTTAGGTCATGCTGGACCCCTGCAAGTTCAATTTCAGCTTGCCCAAAATTATTGGATTTTGTCCGCACGTCAGGTCATAAGAACCATAATTTGGAAATGTCTTTCTTGTTTCAGGGCGCGTCCTCGCCCCACCAATCCGTTAATGGGGATCTGCCCATCCCTAGGGTTAATCCGGCACCTCCATTTTATTCTTCCGGCATGGATTATACTGGCCCCTTTTTAGTACGGGCTTACGCTGTTCGGAAGGCACCTATAGTCAAAGCGTATCTATGCATTTTCATCTGCTTAGCCACTAAAGCAGTTCACTTTGAAGTGGCTATGGATCTTTCAACGCCCCAGTTTATTGATGTGTTGAGGCGGTTTATTAGTCGTCGTGGTGCTCCGAAAACACTGTATTCGGATTGTGGTAGGAATTTTGTGGGGTCGCGCTCCGAACTTAAACGGGAGCTCAAAAATGTTCTTTCCAATCCTGACCTGTCAGCTCAGATAACAGCTTTTGCTGTTGACAATAAGATTGAATTTAAATTTATCCCTCCGTCTGCCCCTCATCAGGGTGGCTTGTGGGAACGGGCTGTCCAGTCGGCCAAGTTTCACATGAAACGCATGATTGGGACCAGGTCGCTGACCGTAGCAAAATTTTCGTCGTTATGCATTCGCATTGAGGGAATCTTAAATTCCCGTCCTTTGACTGCCCTATCCTCAGATCCAAGTGATTACCAGGCTCTAACGCCTGGTCATTTTTTGGTTGGCCGCCCCGTTACCGCGCCCCCGGAAGCTAAAGTCTCATTAAATGAAGGGACCGTCCTTCATTACAAACAAATTGCCGCTTTGCTCCAAGCCTTTTGGAAAAGGTGGCGTTTGGAATTCCTGACGGCACTCCATGCCAGATCGAAGTGGTCGTCTAAGTCAAGAAATTTAATGGTTGGGGACCTGGTGGTTATGGAGGAACAGAATTCTCCCCCCCTGATGTGGCCTCTTGGCCGAGTTTCAGCTGTGTTTCCGGGGAGCGACGGGGTTGTTCGTCGCGCTTCAGTTAAAACCTCCACAGGTTCTTTTGAACGACCGGCTATTAAATTATACCGGTTGCCTATATCTTCTTTATTGGGTTTATCTTGTTTTTCGGGTGAGCAGAATTAGTTTCAATGATTGTTGTGGACTTACTTGACACTTTGCTGGGATTTCCCAGGTGATTCCTTCCAGCTGTTGTCCGCAGTGAATTTTACATTGTGGAAGGTTTCTGGCATGCCGTTGTGCCAGTTTATTGGGAGTTATGGATGCTCAACAAATCAACAACAACAAAATAAGTAAAAAAAAAATGATAAAAAATGGGGAATAAAGGGAACAACAACAAAAAATAAAAAAGGAAAAAATGTAAAAAAACTAGGGAATACTAACTAAGTTGATTTGCTGAGTTTTACATTGTGTTGGCTGGGCCATTGTTTATTGTATGTTATTGGGTTTTGTCTGCTCCACCCGAACCTTTCGGATTGCTCGCCTGGTCGATGCGCCCGCGGCGGAGTTATTCGGCATGGTTTTCTAATTAATTGCATGTTTTGCATGGTTTTCTATATGTTTGTATTTTCTTGTGTTTGCGTGTGACCCCCTCCTATGTTGGAGGGTAATTTTGAGAGAGTGTTCCTGTTCACCAAAAGCCAAATTTTTGTAATGTATTTTGGCCATGTCTTTTGGTGTAGTTGGTGGTAAACCCATTGCGGTCAACGGGGGCCGGTGTTCGATATTTCGGATCGAACCGGTCATTATTTTCATTTTCCGAAGTTGGCACTATGGCTTTTGTAGGGCTCATGCATGCAATGGACCTGTAGCCTTTGTCGCACGCCAGCCATCTCAGTGTCATCATCCACGAGTCGGGACTCCTCGGCAGGTAGAACTCCGTACATGTAACCCATCCTTTTCCAAACCAGTCTATCCTGCCTGAGTGTCTGGATCAACCCAGTCGTGAGATTCGGTAAGTCATTTTCATATTATTTATGTCTTGTTAGCAATTCTGCATGCTGCTGCTATAGAGCTCACCAGAGGCTACCAAATTATACAGTAAGAAAGCCGTCTTACTTTACTTCTTCAAGATAATATCGTACAAATTCTTTTTATTGTAGAAAATATTTTAAACTTGCAAAAATATAGTGTTATTAGATTTTGTGTGTATTTGTTTTTATGACGGCACCCACTATTTTATATAAAGAGATAAGAAAATAATTTAGAATGCTAATAGATGCTACTATGGGCTGATGAAATACTGTAAATCACAACTTCTACACCAAAGCTAGGCAACTTCCTGATGTGTGGAAGTAAAACATGGGTACTGACACAGGGCGACCTGTTCCGACTTGTATCTTTTGAAAGGAAAATACTTAGGAAAGTTTGTGGACCCGTAAGGGAAGGTGGACAGTGGAGGGGAAGGTGGATAATGGAGAATAAGGTATAACAGAGAGCTCTATGAGTTATATAGATTGCCTGATATTGTGACACCAATTAGGATAGCTGGGCTGAGATGGGCAGGACATGTACAGAGAATGAATGAGGAGGATGTTCTTAAGAGGATTGTGAAATGCACACCAGAAGGAAAGACAGGACGTGAAAGACCGAGACTGCGATGGATTGATGGGATTCTAGAGGATGTCAAAGTACTTGGAGTGAAAAATTGGTGAACATTGGCTAAGGATAGGGAAGTCTGGAGGAAAATCCTGAGGGAAGCTGAAGCCCACGGTGGGCTGTGGAGCTACTGATGATGATGATGACCCACTATTTTATATACTATTGTCCAATGAAAAACAATGGTAGATCTTAAGAAAGAATAGTAGATAATATTAAGAAAAGATGTATATTGCTCGCTGGAGATCGTCTTCTGAAATGGCGAATATAGCTTGGTCATCCGCGAAGAGAATGGTTTTCAAGCATTTATTTCGGTGGATTGTAATACCGTCAGGGGCTTATAGTGACAGACAACAACTTTATCTTACGTCTTGATTTGTTTCAATCGGGATAGATTCTTCTCCGTCATCTATATGATTATCGCGGTGTGTCTATATAAATGCCTGAACTAGGCGTTGTGGTATACCTTTTTCTTCACGTATTATCTTCATAACTTTGGTCTGATCACTCTACAAAAAGCTTTGTCGAAATCGATAAAGGCAATTCGAAAAAAATTATGGTTGGACTGTCACACGCTACTTCTGAAACTTGAGTTATAAAGAAAAAAGATGAACAGAAGATACTAACAGCAGAAATGAAATTTCTGAGATCAGTTAAAAGGTGTAATAGACGAGATAATATAAGAAATTAGGAGATAAGAAGCGATTTAAATATTTCTGCAGTTAATGAAAAGCTTAAAGAATACAGAAGAAAATGGATTCAACACATAGATAGAATGGAAGAAAGTAGAATACAGAAGGTGGCAAAATATTACAATCCTAGAGGCACAAGAAAAGTTGGTAGACCTAAGAAAAGGTGGACTGTGGAATAGGAACAGGCCGCTAAAGCCTAAAACTGTTAAGAAGATGATGATGACTATTAAGAAAAAGCGGCCATACAAGAACAATAGTTTCATTTAATAATATAACAGAAACAAATGTTTTCTATTAATTTATTTGTTCTAACTGCTAACACAGCCAACGTGTTTTCTAAAGAGACTCAAGCCCAAGAAAACGCTTAGTTTATTCTGCACAGTAACGAGACCCGGACATTCATTCTGAGATAGCTGCCGTATTGACGGATCGATTCCCAGCTGCGTTACATTGTTTGATTGTTGACAGTAACAATAACTGTCTCAGTCAAACCAAGCAGTAACCATTGTTTGTACTTGTAACACAGACTCGCAGTACAAACCCGACTTATGTAGTACAGAAAACGTCATAATTTATGAGAATCACAGACAAGTGTACAAGATATTATCCTACCGTTGTTTAATCTTCTTTCTCTTCTCCTCGTCCTACATTATTTTCACCTATACAATAAAATTGTTACGACGGTCTATCTGATCGTCGTATGGTACAGTAAAAAACAAAATAAAAATATCAATTACGTCACTGGTCACCAGTTTTAATTAATCACAAATAACATTGTGAAATCAACAAGTTATTCGACAAGATTATACTCGTGCAATAATTCAGTTAAATTTGTCTACACGCAATAATACTGTCAACTATAAAGATTTCCGCACTAATTATAACACAACACCTCGCTACAATACTTCTACAAACACTCGATCCGCGCTAAAGAAATCGCTCAACACAAGTGACTGACAAGCCGGCTGCTATGGCTTTTTATAGGTAGCCCACACCTTCTAGAAGTTTTCCATCCTCAATTAGGTGTGCCAGCTAATGCGTATCTCAAGTGTTCTTGAAGACTCTGGAACATACTTGAATCCGGCCTTGACTGAGGCACACACTTGTTCGGTTGGCGAAGGGACGGGTGGAAGACGTTCTAGACTCTTCGATATGGTTCTCGTTAGACGATAATCAGTTCTTATTAATCAAATATTGTATGGAAAATATAGCTACTGTAACGTACAATCACTCAGTACTGACAGTAAATGTAAACGAAAATCAGCATTGTGTACATGTGCGTATTATCAGCAGCGATCTAACCAGAAGTTTGAGAGTGGGCCCAGGTTGGACTGTGAAGGTGTGGAATCAAAGACGATAATAGCGACTCCGAGATGTTTAGGAGTACGGAATTCCGCCTTCTCATAGTGAAGCGTGGGGAGGGGGCTACAGAGGTTTCCCCCAGAACAGTTGTTAGACATTCAACCCCCCTCCACAAAGTCGGGTTTTAGGGTCATCCTGGAACCAGTGAACTGTCACATAGAATAAAAAGTTTTTAAATAGAAAAACAACAATTAATGCAATTTTTATTTTTATTCATATTCAAAGGAACGAATGTAAATATTAACATATGATTTTTCCTTGATTTCGTTCCTACAATTAATGACATAATGCTTAATCACTAAAAGAATGTTGAAAAAACGTTAAAACTAATTGAAAAGAACAAATTGAAAGGATACGAAAAGAAAGAAGAATTAATAAAAGAAATACAAGAGTGTTTGAAGCAAAATTATTTTAGGTTTAATAATAAGTTTTATATTCAGAAGAAGGGACTTCCAATGAGATCATCAATGTCACCGATAATGGCAGAAATTTACATGAATTACTTTGAAAATAAAATAATGTCCACGGTGAAAAATAAAGACAAAATTAAGAAATGGATGAGGTATGTAGACGATATCTTGTTAATATTGGAGGGCGATGATGAAGAATTAAAGGTATTTTTTGAAGAGATTAACAAATTAGAAGAGAGTATAAAATTTAAAATGGAAGTAGGAAACAAGGAAATAAATTTCCTAGATTTAAACATAAGAATAACAAGAGAAAATAAACTAAAATTTGACATATATCGGAAAAGCACATATACGGATGTTATAATACCAAATGATTCATACCATCCAATACAGTATAAAATGGCAGCGATAAATAATTTCTGTCATAGAATTAACAGTTGTATAGAAGATGAGGAAAACAGAAAGAAAGAAATAGAAAGAATAAAAATAATTGTAAAAAACCACAAGTATAATACGAATGTAGTAGATAAAATATTTAATAATATAAAACGAAGGAAAGAAATAAAAAATGAGAATAGTAAAGAAAAGAAGGAGTATAAGGGATCCATATCATATATAGGTTATATCACAAGAAAGATACAAAAATATTTTAGAAAATATAATTTAGAGGTAGCGGTTAAAATCGAAAACCGTGTTTGACATAATAAAAACTACGAATTTTGAAGAAGATGACATATTGAAGAAATGTGGAGTATATATGCTTAGTTGTGGGGTGTGACAAAGTGTATCTGGGCGAAACGGGTCGTCAATTTTGCCAGAGATTTAAAGAACATAAGAGGGGTGAAGAAGAGTTAACGACAAATTCATTATACGCTAGGCATTTTATAGAAGAAGGACATAAATTCATAGATCCAGTTGTAAATTATAAGATAATAAAAGTGATGAGTAAAGGAAAAGAAAGGAAATTAAAGGAAGAAGTGGAAATATTAAAAATAAGAAATAAAGATGAAAAAAGACTAATGGATATAAAAACAACATTTGAAAATGAAGAAATATTTAGCAGCTTATTAGACAACAAAAAGAGTAGAAGATGAGATAACGTGAATTGTAACGGCTTCAAAATTGGTAATGTAAGACAACCCACTATGGGTGGAGCTAAGTAAGACGTTACTCCGTCAGGGGGCGGGGCTAGATAGGTCCGATAGAACGGTATATAAGAAGTGAATAGTTTCATATTTCTCTGTTGGTAAATGACATGAAGATGGCTTGACTGCCGAAAGCACTCTTCAATACCAAAGATGACATAGTAGTTTGTACAAAATTACTAGTTAAAATAAAAGAATGTGATAAAGCATATGGCTATGTTAACTCATTAAGTGTTACATTTTAAAACTAAAAGAAGTTAAAGCGGGCTAATGTTTGGAAATTGGACTTCTCGAAAATTAATTCTGCAAAATAAGACACTGTAACAAATAAAAAATGTATAGGCTTACATAATATAGATCCATTGTCTAGAATCCTATCTTCCTATAAACAATAATGACTCTTTAAACCTGTCATCCATTTTTTCATTGTTTAATGTAATTTTATCTATTATAGATATTTGTGCACTTAGAAAGAAGACAAGAAAAGACACCAAGATAAATTTCTATAAAGTAATGGGAACACCTGTTTTAACTTATGGAAGTGAAACTTGGACGAAGACGAGAAATGGTGAGTGAAGAATACAAACCAGTGAAATGAAGTTCTTGAGAAAAACCAAAGGTTGTTGCACCCTTAACGTAATGAAAATATAAGAACCGAGTTAAATGTATATTCTATGGCCAGCAGAATAAGAGAAGGTCAAATAAAATGAAGGCAGCATAACGAGAGAATGGAAAATATGAGAATAAGGAATAAGATACAGATCTCAAGGAAAACGAGATATAGGTAGACCAACGAAGACATGGTTTCACTGAAGGTGGAACAGTCTGTAAGCCTATACTCTGACGTGAGAAGAAGAAGAAGAAGAAGAAGAAGAAGAAGAAGAAGAAGAAGAAGAAGAAGAAGAAGAAGAAGAAGAAGAAGATGTCTGTATTCAACTTTGTCTCTACCATGAAATATATTTGTTAGCTTTCTATCCGTTTTCAGTAATTGGAGGGTCGGAATCTGGCGGATCCTCTCCGTGGTTAAGTCCCTACGTATTCTCGCTTTTATCTCTGCATTAGTCACGGCTGGTGTGTCGATAACTGCCTCTTCTTATTGCCACTTATATACTGGCAAACTGTTAACTAGTTTTATGAAAAGAAATACATTGATAGCGCTTGCCAATAATTCGTATCAAATTTTCTTAAAAAAAAAAAAGATGCCAAACACAAGTTGTATTAAAGAGGTTATGAAGTTCCTACAGGAAGTAAACGAGAAGAAAGTGGGCTTGAATTTCGTTTACTGTAAACGAGTGCCACACAACAAACAAAAGCGATTTGAAAACAAACTGCCACACAACTGTGCTGTCGTGTTAACATTGTGCTCATATGGGCTCAGGTTAAACATTCTGTGGCTTTAAAAATACCACATGATAAAGCGAAGTGTCACAGTAAACAAACTGAGAGTATACAAATCTGTATATGCTCCAACATTGATGTACAGTTACGATTCATGGACTCTGAATTACAAACATAAAAAGAGAATACAACCAATGGAGATGAGATTCCTGAGAAGAATCGAGAAGAAAACTCTTATAAATAGGGTGAGAAACGTTAACAGCCGTAAGAATTTGAAGATATTGTCTTTAAATAATAAAACTGCGTTGGATTGGGCACGTCTGTAGGATAAATGAGGAAATGTACCCGAGACGAGCATGGGAGGCAAAACCAGAAGGCAGAAGAGGAAGAGTTCGGTGAAGAATGAAATGAGAGGATAACATCAAGAAGCAGAGGAGCGGTTTGAGGTCGTGCCAGGGTTTTGGCACGGGACATGATAAGACGGAGAGCTCTCTCGAAAACCTCGACATCCGACGGGTAGAAAAGGATGACTAAGGAGAAGAAAAATATCACCTTTAAAATTAACGAATTCAAAAAACTATGCTTACAAACAACAAATAATAAAAAAAGGACAAGCAGAAAGGAAATTCCAATCACGTGTTAAAATTAATGAACTGAATAAGACGTAGTAATTACACAACCGTGTAGGAAATGCCATAATATCCAGAAAAATTTGCTTTGATTCACAGTCTTCTGCTCTGCTAGATATCGTTGTCGGAATGAAAGATACGTAGTACCTTTCTATATGTTGAAACACTCGAGATTTTTGTCGCAGCTTGCAAAGTTTCCCCCACAGAGTTGACAATACAGCATTTTGTAACTGGACAAAAACTGGAAAAGTCGATGCCCTGATCGACAGTCTCTTCCACAATACCTTTTTATTGTATAACAGTTGAAGGGAATATAAGTTTAAGGGTATTAACAGCCAGGGAAGGAATTTTAACAAAAAAATACTTCTTTCTTGCCAATAACGTAGTACACATATAAAAAATATTATCCCCTCCCCCTTCAACTATAATTTTGATTTATAGAAAATTACCCCCAGCCCGTTCAACTAGCCTCTTCATTTATAGATATTTCATCTACGTTTCTACAGTGGATTATTAAGATCTTATCAGGATACTTTATCAAAATTAAGTACTTTACTCATGTTACAACAAAAAATGTTTCAGGTAAACTGCCCTTTCCCCGTAACCGATCTTCACCAAAATCAACAGACATTGAGTTCTCTATAGCTCAGGCACATATGTAAAAAATTATTTGATTCTGTTTGAATTTACGGCAGTTATGGTTCGTCATATAAAAAATTACCCATGTTAAAACATAAAACATGAGATTTATAAAACATATCTAAGATTTATATTTAAAATCATTTTTGAAATAAAATATTTTCATAGAACCTACTAACGCTGGGGAAATCTGAGGAGCCAATCAGAGTTGGGCCTACCTGTCACTCTGCTGAATTTGGTGGAAAGCCCTGTCACTGTCGTCAAAGTATCAGCCTTGACAGGGTCCTCTTTTTCTGCAAAATGGGAGAGGAGGCTTGAGATGGAGTGAGTGACATGGTCCCCACCTCAATGAAGAACCCATTGTTTTATAAAAATGTATTTAAATTTTGAAAACTGAAAATTCTTTTCTTGTTGTAAATATTTATATTTTATAATCAAAATGACTTTATCAAAAAACAAACATTATTTTTTTATAATAAGTACTTACATATGTTTCTTAATATGCTTACTTTTTCTTCAATGTTTATGATCATTTCCAAACATTCTGACAAAATTGTATCTACAGAACAGTTAACATTCCCCAGGTTTCCATTTCTGCTAATTTCTCATTACACCTTCCACTGACGTATTATTAACCATTTCATAAACTATCGTATAATCTTTTCAGATTGCCTGGCAACAAAATTATTTTATTTTCAACAATTACCATTGTTTGAAAAAGTTTAAATGAATTTTCAAGTACTTTACTCTTGTTAAAACGTAAAAGGTTGCAGGTAAACTACCCCTTCCCCTTAACTGATCTTCACCAAAATCTAAAAGCCTTGAGTCCTCTACAATTCACTGACGTATGCAAAAAATTATTTGATTCTGTTTGAATTTGCGGCTGTTATCGTTTGCCATAGAAAATACGCTTGATAAAAAACGTTGCAGGTAAACTACCCCTTCCCCTCAACCGATCTTCACCAAAAACAATAGGTCTTGAGTACTCTACAAATCAGGGCTGTATGCAGAAAATTATTTGATTCTGTTTGAATTTGCGGCTGTTATCGTTTGCCATAGAAAATACCCTTGTTAAAAAAACGTTGTAGGTAAACTACCCCTTTCCCTTAACCGATCTTCACCAAAAACAACAGGTCTTGAGAACTCTACAATTCAGCCCTGTATGCGAAACATTATTTGATTCTGTTTGAATTTGCGGCTGTTATCGTTTGCCAAAAAAAAAAATTTCCCTTGATAAAAAAAACCGTTGCAGGTAAACTACCCCTTCCCCTCAACCGATCTTCACCAAAAACAATAGGTCGTGAGTACTCTACAAATCAGGGCAGTATACAGAAAATTATTTGATTCTGTTTGAATTTGCGGCTGTTATCGTTTGCCATAGAAAATACCTTTGTTAAAAAAACGTTGTAGGTAAACTACCCCTTTCCCTTAACCGATCTTCACCAAAAACAATAGGTCTTGAGAACTCTACAATTTAGGGCTGTATGCAAATAATCTTTTGATTCTGTTTGAATTTGCGGCTGTTATCGTTTGCCATAGGAAATACCCTTGTTAAAACATAAAACATTACAGGTAAACTACCCCTTTCCCTTAACCGATCTTCACCAAAAACAATGGGTCTTGAGAACTCTACAATTCAGGGCTGTATGCGAAACATTGTTTGATTCTGTTTGAATTTGCGGCTGTTATCGTTTGCCAAAAAAAAAAATTTCCCTTGATAAAAAAAAACCGTTGCAGGTAAACTACCCCTTTCCCTCAACCGATCTTCACCACAAACAATAGGTCGCGAGTCCTCTACAAATCAGGGCTGTATGCAAAAAATCATTTGATTCTGTTTGAATTTGCGGCAGTTATCGTTTGCCATAGAAAAAAAATCTACAGACACACAGACACACACACAGACAGACACACACACAGACACACACACAGACACTTTTCGGAAAACGACTTTTTTTCATGTTTTGAGTGTAGTAGAATCAGAATCTGCAATAATCTCGAACACGATTTTTTTTGCCATCACCATACTTCCATTCCTTATGGAAATATGGAAGTAAAAAGAATGTTAAATTTAATTTAACATTAAATTTTTAAAATTTAGTTTTACTTTTAATTTAACTTCTTGCACCATTAGTATAATACAGAGTACATTTTCTAACACTCAATTGAGTTAAAAATGTCGTTTAACATCAAAATTTACATATCTCAAAGATTTTTTATGAACACGCAACAATTACCTGACATGCAATTTGGTGTCAGTTAGTACTATTTTAATCAAGACTTTCATCCTCTTCCAACAATTTCAGTAAACAACTTATTTCGTTTTCCACAGGCATCAATTATTAACTTTCAATGTCAAGCAAGTCGCAGAACTAAGGCTCTCAACACAATTAACTTTCGATGGAAGCGCTTTCTGCTGATTGAAAAACTCTTGATAACAACTTCCGATTGTTTCCTTTACTCTGACGTTTTAGAAACTTGTCCCAGAGTTTGTTGACGACTTTCAGAGAAACAGTTTACTTCAAACAAGGAAAATTGGATTGTCCTTAATGATGTACACCGCAACCACTAGATGTTACAAAAGTCATTTCAGACTATTAAAATTTAGATTAATTTCAGCCATCTTATGGCTAGTTACAATTTACTTTTATTATAAAAATATCCTGAGCAGAGTATAATGAGGTCTGTTGAATTAAATTAATATGAACCGAACTTTAACAAGTCTCTTCACGATTTTAAGTGGAATAAATGTACGTTAGGAAGTAAAACAGCAAATTTAATTGAGGCACACAAAGTTATGAAAAGAAAAGAACATAATAATCCAAAGAGATTAATCATAAATCCAAAGAGAGATTCAGCTGGCTCGTTCTTTTGTACGGTTCTTTTTGTCCTTCTTCTTCTACGAAAAAGAATTCCAGACATCTTATGACTGATACGATTAAAAATTGGCAATAACCTGATAATAATTACTCCAAGTCTTTGAAAAACTGTTCAATTTAATAACAATTATATTTCTAGTTATTACGGACATTCTTTATTATTGTAGTGTAGTAATTACAACGCATCATAAAACCATTTTAGTATTGCCCGTATTAAGCCGAAAACGTATTACAAGGAAAATGAGCTTTGTAGCTCGCGTGAGCGCACTCCCATTCTGTTTCTACAATATCAGTGTTTGCGTAATTTGCATTGCTTCTTTTTAAGTCAATAAATCTTATAGTAAAGACTAATACGTCCATACGCATTGGACTGTTGGATTTCTACTCGCCAAATCACGCCGCCATCCACATGCCCACCATTGTTAGGCATCCACTTCAGATATAGCTGGCAGTTTATTTCCTAGCAAAGTCATAATCTATCTTATCGTTGAATCACCATCCCTGTCAGCACTGAGACGCTTCCTTCTTCTTTTCTTCTTCTTCCACTGTCCTTTCTGCTAATGTGTTGTTTCCAGCTTTTTCTCTATACTTATTGTACTTATTGATGATTCCGTTTACTTCTTCGACTTTCAGTTCCTCTCTTATCTGATTGTTTCTTTTCATATCAAATTCTGTGTAACCAGCTATGGAACGCAACAATTTCATTTCCGTAGGCTGAATTCTTGTTATTTGTCTAGCAGACATTGTCCACATTTCTGAACCATAAGTAAGAGTAGAAATTGCCATGGATTTGTGTAATTGTATTATGGGGAGTCTTTCCTTGCCTTGTGCTTTAGAGCACGTCACAGAGTTCCTGTTACTGGTTAAATTTATTAATTTTCCCGTTAATATCTTCTTCGTTTTTATATGAGAGTTTACAGCCTAAATAGTTAAACTTGGAGACTTATTCTATAAATTATACTATTCAAAACAATTTTAGCTCTAACTGACCATGTTCCTTTAAAAGCCATACATTTTGTTTTTTGTCTGATATTTCCTTATTAAATTCTTTTGCAATGTTGTATAAGCAGCGGAGCATCCTTTGCAGGTCATCTTCATTTGTGGCGAATAAAATTTGATCATCTGCAAACATCACAGTCTAAAGCATTTTTCCCGCAACTCTGTTTCCTCCATTTACACTGTTAAGCCAAATCCTAACAATTCCATCCAAAAACAGGTTAAAAAGAACGGTTGATGAAGAACAACCTTATCTAACGCTCCATTTCTTTACTAAACATAATATTCTTTATCTTTTCCAGAATAAAGAATATATTTATTTTCTCTTGGAGTTTATCATCTTGTTAACTACAGTTTGGGGAGTCAGTCACCAGCTCAGTGGTATCATGTCTACGTATGTTTACTTTATATCTATGTTTAAATGAGTTTGAAATAAGTTTTGACCCGTCAGTAAGGTCTCTACACAGTTGTCCAGTTACCCAAACCGGCAATCAATTGGTATTACCGCCTTGTTTTAACCGTTAAAATGTCAGAAATCAAAGCAAACATATTGTTGTTTTAGTTCCACCACAAGTACTAAAGCACTTGAACAAAGGCATGCGCCGACAGCAGAATGACGACGACGTGACGGGTCGTCGGCTTCATTGAGGGAGATAATATGCAGTTGACGAATACTAATTGTGGCAATGAAAATTGAATCTTATCACGTCATTTTACCAACGGGACAATATGATTGGCGTACACACTCGGTACAGCACTCTTAAGGCCTCTATTACACTATGCAACTGACTGCAGAAATATTTATGGGGCATTGGTTTAAATGAGACCTATTACACTTACTGCAATCGGTTATTACAAGACAGTTGCAAGCCTTACAATTGCTGGTGGAACTATTAGATTAACGCTCTCGTTGTGGGGCATTGATTCAAATGTAGCCTATTATACTATGCAACCGATTGGATGAAACTCGCCTGCGCAAGCATTCTGTGGACAACGGAGAAATTTCAGGACATGGGACCGAAACAAGCTATACAATTTTTTACAAAACTGCCAATATCTTGAAAACAAAAAGGAGGATTTTGTCTGAAACAAAAACCAAAATAAAATTTGCAGATTTTTCTAAATTTCACTTGTTGACACCATTTAGAACACACACAAATTAACAAAGAAATTTCATGACATGGGACCATCCTGAAAACTATTACAGTTATCAGTTCAAATTTATATCTAAAACCATTCTCAAACTTCAAGGATCACGATGGTAAAAGAATTTTAAAATCAGATCAGTAGTCTCTGAAGTTAACCCGGACAACGAAACCGTCTACCAGTCAAGAGTAGTATAGATGACACACTTAATCAGCAACTGATTGAATAGCAGTTGCAGCTTGTTGTTTTTACTGCCCTGCAACTAGTTTCACGTAGCCTTGAAATCAGTTCCGTGCTGTCAGTTGCGGAGTTTAATAGAGGCCTAAAAGCACATTATTATATTGTAACGAGAATCGTATCGAACCGCGTAGAACAGCCGTGAGCTTTCTTCCACACGTCCCCCCCCACACAGCTAGTAGCCAGGTGTTGCCTCAGTCAAGAGCGTGTTCAAGTTTGTTCTAGGTTCTTCAAGAGGCCACTTGAAATACGCATTAGCGTTAGCATTAAGTGGTGTGCACATCGAGGACATAAGATTTATTGAAGGCATGCACTACCTATAAAAGCCATAGCAGCCAAGCGTGCCAGTTCAGTTGTGTTGAGCGATTTTCCTTAGCGCAGATCGAGTGGCGATTTACACAAGTGCGGCGAAGTGTTGTTGTGTTATAATTAGTTCGGAATTCTTTATAGTTGACATTATTTTTGCGTGTGGACAAATTTTGGGGTCAAAGGGGATGTGACGCGAACATACGCTTTCATAGAAGAGAAATGCACCAGCCTCTCCAACCCAAACTCCACTTTCACCTACACGTCGGTGGACTCTGTTACGCCGAGCAATCCACTCCAAGGTTATTGTAACCAATCTCTTCAGCGGAGTGGATCGGTAAGCAAAGGAGAAATGGGGGTTCCGTCAGGGCAGTCTGGAGGTATCCTGGGTTCTGGCCTGGCAGGATGGTGCTCATCGGCAGCAGGATGTGCAGCTAGTGTGGAGGCGGAGGTGGCTGTAGTAGCCCAACGGATGCACACATGGGCTGAGTCAATTAGCCTACTGCGACCTGGCAGAGAGAGCTCATCAGCTGAGGTGATACCAACTCTCTAGGGGAAGAGCACCCTGAAATCTAAGTTCCTGGTCCTCCAGTTTGGGGGTTGGATCGGAGAATTCACTTATCCTATCTGTCAAACTCTTTTATGTGCAGAAACCTAAAAAAAGAGGCCTTGACTCAGTAATGGGTTGTTGCGCAGCTGAAGAAGAAAAAGAAGAAGAAGAGGACTAATTTTACTTGGATTGTTGTAAGAGACCACTTTTTTGATTACAAATTATTAACTGTGATTAAAGCTGGATATTAGTGATTTCATTGGGATCATGTATTTTCTTTTCCACTGTCCCTTATGACGATCAGTTGGACCGTCGTAACAAGATCAAATTATTTCAAATGTACATGCTTTCACCGCGGCTACAATTATAACTAACAGATCATTTCTCTCTCTCTCTCTCTCCCCCTCTCTGTAATATAGTCGTTAGTAACGGCGCTTACTTCCTACACAGATTATCCAATCACAATCAGATACAATATATATATATATATATATATATATATTGTAACCAGACCCTGTATGCCGGTCCTTACAAAAATAAAATAGTAGAGAAAAATTTTATAAAAAATAAAATTTTCAATAATAAAAAAAAAAAATTTTATGTTAATCAATGTGTGTAAATAAGAAATAAAGCTGTTTTAAAGGTTTTGTAAAAATTTTGATATCAGGCAGGTATTTATTAACTATTGAGCACTTCTGGAAGATTTGAACCAAGTCTGGAGTTAAATAGATTAACTCCAGTCAGCAATCGATCGATGATTTTTCTTGCTGGTCCAATATCTCACTCAAATAAAATATTTTCTTCTTCTTGAAGTCCCCTAGCCTTAATAAATAATCTTAAATTAGCCTGTGAAATAATAACAGATAAACAACAATTGAAATATATGGATTTATTGAACAATTTAATAAATAATCGATTTTTTATCGATTGAGAACAATTATCGACTCCGTCTCAGGGAATTATCGATTGTGCATACAGTATAAAAATTATTACAGGTATTATATAAAGGACAGGTTCTTTGAGCGATTAAATTAATAGTCAGAGAAGGGTGACGAGAAAGTATAACATTAACAATTAAAATAATTTAATAATTATTATTTAACAGTATTCAAATAATCCGTATATATAATGTTTAAGAAAATTGTTTTGTCAAACCAGATGTAGCTTCTATGACGTCACTCGAGGTGGAATGCAGGTTTGTAAATTCAAAGATGCCCGCTACTAGTTCTGGCGTAGTTACTGCAAAAGTCGTCTTGTTAAAAACTCAACAAAATTATCTTCATGAAATGTTTGAAATGTTCTCGCACTGGTGTAATCTGTCTATTAGGTAGTTTGGTGTGTTCTGAAGAAGTGTTCCGTGTATATTGGTGTTAATTAATCTATTTGGTATGTGTTCACTTCTGTTGGTTAGGTTATTTGTAAAAGTGATTATGCGTTGTAGCGTGAATTATGTCAAATATATTGTTTTACTCTTAGTACGTAGGCTTTCACGGCCGGTGTCATTATGATTATCTTCTACAACTTCCGGGCTGAAAGGCCGTGGTCGATTTAAAAGGCCTTTCAGCCCGGAAGTTTTAGAAGATAATCATATTGTTTTACTGTTTTATATCACTCGTATCATGAAGTTAGGTGTTATTTTTCACTATTGTCGTTAATGTTTTGGTAAATTTAGCTAGGAAAGTGTTCATTTCATCTAACTCTCGATGCACTAACATTAATGGCAATTTGTCGTACCATTTTCTACTCGGTTTTAAAGAACGTTTTTTCACACAACTATTCAGCTTGATATTCAACAAAAGACTAATTAACTTGGTCAAAATCTGGCCCAGTTAATCTTTGGAAAAGTATTGTTAACATATTTCGATTAACCATACACATGATACAATATTACATTATATATGGAATTTATTTATTTTATTTATCACTTTCATGAATTATGAATCTTATCGTTGGTTTAATCATCTCATTCCTTTTAAATTGATATATTATAGTCCATATCTGTAGACATTTTGTGGAAATTAACAAATTTCTTTCCTTTTTGGAAATATAGGCTCAAAATTGGATTTCCGTTCTTATACAAATTTTCCTCCATTTTAATTATAATTAATACTATTATAATAAATTTTAATTAGTCATATTCCTCTTTCTTTCCTTAAATACATATAAATTAAACCTTTGAACTGGTTTTTTGTGTTAATCTCTGAATTTGACATTGCTCTTTAAAATTAATTAATTTATATATTTTGAAAATTTACAATATTTTAAGGTATATTTCCTTATTATCATTTTAACTCATAGGATCATTCCCAGTAGTGGTTAACTGATTTACCTTATCTAAATCTTGCTAGTTTACAGGATTTATAAGTGAATTATACTGGTTTATATTGTTTCTGTGAATTCACCAAATGGCCTAGAGTTTAGAATTTTACATTTCTGTCTTTCTCAAATAAATTTAATCTTACCACTCCTCTGACTTTACATAGTTACTATTACATGAAAATAAAATGGTTTATAACTTATTGTGAGGTGTAGTATTTAATTAACACTACAGTTATACAAAATAATTATGAACATTATTTAGCAATCTGTACAATTGAACATATTGCTGACATGGTTTGAACATATACTTTTAACTCTTTTTGAGTTAACATAGCATACCTACTGAAACATTATTAATGGTATGTATGCTGTTATTTAGCAAACATTATTCATTTTATACACATAATATAAATCTTATTCTCTAATAACTCTTACAAACACATTGATTTTATGGCTGTGAACAAAAAGTTTATTTAAACATTTTAAACTTATGAATATTAAATTAATGCCAGTCCTTTCTGGTCTAAACCATTATTATTTATGATCCCCTTCATCAGTAAACATGACCACCCATACTCTAGTTATTATGCATTTTTTACAAATGTCTTGTAAATAAAGAGTTACATGAAAATAATAAAATACTGGAAATCTTCCATTTTATTATTTTATTATGCTGTTTATTATTGGATATTGAAGTTGTTATATAGCATATTGATAAGTCATAGTATACCTAACTTTAAGTTTATTGCATTTCCAAAAAACACACAAATTCACTTTCACTGTTGGTTCTGATATTTTGAGTCTTATTATCTCAGACCAGACCTTTAGCAATCATGGACTGTTAAGACTTGTTTATTTTCTTATCACACAATAGCTTTAGTCGGTTCACTTCTTATAATACTATACAGCACTTTAGTTTTCTAAATAATTACATTTTTATAGGATTTTGGTATGTTATACTTTCTTTTTAATCGTTTTTGTGGGTTTGGGGTTGATGGTAGTTAATAATAATAATAGGTTTTACAACGGTGTCTCTTTCATACTATTTCTTCCTCTCCTCCTGTCTTCTTTCTTGTCCTTCTTCTTATCTTCTTTCTTGTCCTTCTTCTTATCTTCTTTCTTCTCTTCCTTCTTGTCCTTCTTCTAGTCTTCATTCTTCTGGTCTTCTTGTCTTCCTTCTTCATTCTTGGGTAAACCAAGGTACTTTGTGGTATCTCGACTGATGTTTAGTTTGGAGCATCTAATCTATTTACTGATACGGACCTTGTTCTTCTCTAAAGGTTTCAGGGTATTGTTTTCTTCCTGATCACAAACTTTATTCTTCCTTATTCTTGTTTTTGGGGTATTTTGGTATTCACCACTCTTAAATTGATTCTCTTTCTTCTTGATATGGTGTTATTCAATTGGTTTACTGCTCCTAGCTTCCTGGGTAAATTACTGATCTTATAATATGAGTTGCTTTCAATACTTTCTTTGATATTTAAACAGTGGTTTTTATATAATGTAATGAGGATTTTTATTTTATCGTGGTTCATTCCTTTGATTTCCTTAAATCTCATTCAATATTATTTTAACATATGTGGTGTAATTAAACTTTATGATTTTATATGACTTAATAAGTAGTGGATTTTCTGTCACACTACAGAATGCCCTTCTCCAGAAGTAATTTTTTCAGACTATACTTGCTTTGTCTGAAACAATTGCTTATGATAATTATTCTAGGTTTGTTATTATTCTGGACTTCCTTCCATTTTAAAAATTTTCTTATTTATATTTGATTTTATATCTTTCTCATTCTCACTGGATCTTCCTTGATAGTAATAGTCATCTGAGTTTCATATTTATTATTTCATTTTCATATTTCTTCTTAGTATTTTCTCCTTGGGATATTTCCTCCCTATCGTTCCCTACTTTGTGAGCTGGTTCAGTTCAGAGAGGCACTGTACGCTACTTCCTCTGCTGTCCAATACTTCACACATATTTGAGTACAGAGGCAAATCATCTCTGCTCAAAAAACATATTACTACTGCTGGAATTATCTACAGACAGATTAAAAAATTATTCAGAATAGTACACATTTGTTACTATTTAAAAAAAAATATCTTTGGGATACTTCACTTATTACTTATTATTTCTCAGAGATTTTAATATTCCTATCTCAGTTGTTCTTCTGACTCGTTAACTGGATGTTTCATTCATTTGATATTATGGTAGGAAGCTCTTCTATTATTACATTTTTCAACTTTTCTTATCATATAAATCCTTTGGTTATAAATTCTTTATTACCTTCTGGTTTTTTTTTTATTATAATCTGCATTGTTTATAGTAGCATATCTTTATTACATTTTTAGACTGTTTCTTTGTTCTTATTATTTCCACTTGTTCTATTTTCTAGAACTTTTTATAACTGTCATTATCATAATTGACATTTAATTCATAAATTATTTTATATTAATTCGTTTAATTACATAAATCTTTGATATTATTCTCACATTATCCCTGTCATGGTTATTATACTTTCGAATGAATGTTTTTTATTAATTTTATAATGAGGTCATAATTTCTCCTCATACTACTTCAAAGTTTTATTATCTCATAATTCCAAATAAGTTTTTGTACTTTATTATATTCAATCACTCAAATCGTATCAACTCAAATCGTATTAAAAAAAAATTTTTTATTTCCTTTGGCATCATTTTATGGAAAGGTTTTTACTCTTTATATTGAAATTAGACATGATCATATTTTCCAGAATTATATGTTTTAATTCTAAAGTCCGTTTCCTTTATTCATCCCATTATGATCCTTTATTAACATGGTAAATATATTTTATGCTTACCATAAATATGGCATTAAATCTCTTCTGTTTATCTCACTAAAGTGTTTTATTAATAATTAGTTGGTAAGTTGTACTTATTCTTGGTTTGGAAACTTGATTTATACACAATTCAAAATTCACTCTGTTTATATTATTCCATAAAGTTTTCTCAAATAATTTGTATGTAAGGTGGGCTTGCTTTTCTTTTTAGAACTTATATTATTTCAATCTAAATTCTGTTTCATATTTATCTCTTCAAAATATTTTTTCTCAAATTCTTGGTTAGTAAGGTGAACTTACAATCTTTTTAAATTTAGATGATTTCTCATTCTAAATTCTTTTTTTTTATTCTTGCCATAAATTTTTCTTCAAATAGTTGTTATGTAAAGTCTTACATTGTTTTAAAATTTTGATGATTTAAATTCTTCTTTTTATACTATTCTTTCCAAATAGTTTTTTCTTCAAATAATATGTTCGTAAGGAGAACTTACTTTTGTTTTAGAATTTAGGGGTTTCTAAATTCTTCTCTTATATTCTTGCCATAAAGTTTTTCACAAATTCCTGGTTAGTAAGATGGTCTTACCTTGCTTTAAAATTTTGACGATTTATATTCTTAATTCCTGTTTTATATTCTCTTCCAAAATGTTTATTTCAAATTCCTGGTTTAGTAAGATGGTCTTTCTTACCTTGTTTTAAAATTTGGATGATTTTTAAATTCTTATTTCTTTTTTATATTCTTGCCATAAAGTTTTTCTTAAATAATTTTTATGTAAGGTGGGCTTACATGTGTTTTAGAATTTGGCTGGGATGCCTTCTATCTCGGCGTCGACATGTATTATTTCATTGTTGAAGTTATTGGTGGGATTCCTGTTATCCTCTTCCAATAACTCATGTCTGATGTCCTAAAGGTAGTTGCACCCTATGACTGTGATACGATTATTATTATACCTATGATTGCACTCATTATTATTATTATACCCAGTATTTAGGAGCAGTAACGGGTTCTGGCGATTTATTACTGCCTGTGCCCGTTTAAAGGCTCGGCATCATTGTTCCTTTGAGCCATACTAGTTGATGCCTCATTTGGGATGCTTAGAGTGGTTACCTGTCGATCTGTCCTATGGTCTTCCGGTCGTTCGTGGTTAGACCTCCGTTCAGCGTCGTCTAAACTATTACTCCTCCTTGCCGGATAGTACCTTGGTCGGTCCTGTTCTAGGCTCCTCCGCCTTTCTTCGTATCCGCGGTAGCTGTTTCTTCGATTGTGGTTGAATCCTCGTTGTCGTCCATCTGTGGCTCGTATGAAGTTCACTCTAGGGCGAGGAAACCTATTATTAACGGAATTACCATCATTGGGATCCGCACGATTATTGTTATTATGGTAACGACTATTACCATAATTGGGGCTTCTCTGACTATTTGTGTTATTAGGGTAGGGATTGCGGTTACCCTGATAACCATTAGAGGGTCGACTCGGATTTCAATGGTTTGGACCCGTATTATTATTATTATTGTAACTCGAATTGTTCACATTATTATTATTACTTAAATTGTTATTTTGCGGGTATGCCCGGCCTCCTTGGTACCCAGTGTTTATGTTGTTCGTACCCTAGTTATTGTTCTGATACGTCCTTGGTTCGGGCCCATCACTTCTACGACTCTGCCGGTAGTAGTCTTCATTTTCATAGTTTTCGAGGAGCTCTGTCATTGCCTGGATGGTTTTTATTTGGCTGCCCCTCCTCGCACGAATTACCTCTTCATCATAATGATAGGACAACTTATTTATTAGGCACTCCTCAGGTATGGCCGGTTCAAAGTGCTTGGCCATACATACCTTGCCGAGGAAATAAGCTGTCATCGAACTACCGACTTGTGGCTTGTAGTGGCCGTGGCAGATATTGTCTCTTATCAAATTCTGAGTTGTCTCTGACCAGTACTTGGCCTTGAATAGGCTCTTGAATTGCTCATAATTGTCGATGTCGCTCCGGTTGGCCATCCACCAATGGTCATTCACCTCCCGAAACGACTCGTCAAGGATTTCCCTGTTCTGGACCCATCGGTTCCCTCTGTGTTTTTCGAGGTACTCCTCTATGCATGCCAAGAACCCCATAGGCTTCCGTTTATATTGCCGGAAATTGAGCGATTCTCTGTTTTCTGACATTGGGAAATTATGATATCCAGACGGTCTGTTCTTTATCAACTCTATCTCCTCCTGGCTCTGACGCACCTGTCCGGTTATGTTCGACATAGCGGCTTCCACGCCGTCGCATCTTTCGGTTACCTGTGTCCGCACTTTATTCACTTCCTCCAAGGCAAATTTCTTGGTCTCCTCCATTTTCGTTTTCTGTTGTTCTTGGACCTGAGTAATCTCCTTAGTTATCACTTCCCGGACTTCCATCACTTCGTTTTCTGTTTGACGACATCTTTCGTCTACTTCTCTGATCTGCTGGTTAACAACCACGACTTCCTGTTCTAATTTCTTGATGATGGACTTCTTCGTCTCAGTTATCTTTTTATTCAACTCCTCTTTAGCTAGCTCAATCCTCTCGTCTACCTTATTCATGTTCTCTTGGTTAACTTCCCTTAGTTCTTCTCTCAGCAGTTGATTGTCCTCTCTCAATTCTTCCAATCTTTCCCCCATTGTCTCTTCCATTTTCCTGTTATTTTCCCTTAATTCCTCTTTTAATTGTTGGTTGTCACTCTCTATTTTCTTACTGGTTTCTTCTATCTTCTTTTCCATCTTTTTACTCAAGGATTGGTTGTCCCTTTTCAGGTCTTCCATTTTCTTATTCATAGATTGGTTATTTTCCTCCATTTTCTCTTCTAAATTCTTACTCAAATTCTTACTGGTTTCCTCAATCCTTTTATTAGTATTTTCTATCTTACGGCCCAATTCTTCCTTTGTGGATCGGTTGTCTTCCTTCAGATCCTCTAGTTTTTCATTTAATGAGTGGTTATCTTCCTTTCTTTCCTTACTACTTTCGTCCATCTTCTTGTCCATTCCTTCCATCCTTTGCAAGAACATCTCCATGAATCTGTCCAATTTACTCTCTTCTTGGCTTTCTCAACCTTCTTTTCCTGGAGATTGACTTCCACTGTCTGCGTTGGTACTTCTAATTGTTCCTCTGGTGGTTCAGGTTGTTTATGTTCCATCTGGATTAGTAACACTTCCGGATCCTCCAGAGGCGTTGCCTCCTTATCCCCCATGTCAACCTCTTTTTCGGCCTCTGCCGCCCTCTTTTTCGAAGTAGCTCGCCTTTGCATTTTTCTCTCTTCTACTAATTAATCGCTGCCAAGCTTATCTTATTAAGCCCTCTAAGTTGGACGCCACTTTGTAACCAGACCCTGTATGCCGGTCCTTACAAAAATAAAATAGTAGAGAAAAATTTTATAAAAAATAAAATTTTCAATAATAAAAAAAAAATAATGTTTATGTTAATCAATGTGTGTAAATAAGAAATAAAGCTGTTTTAAAGGTTTTGTAAAAATTTTGATATCAGGGAGGTATTTATTAACTATCGAGCACTTCTGGAAGATTTGAACCAAGTCTGGAGTTAAATAGATTAACTCCAGTCAGCAATCGATCGATGATTTTTCTTGCTGGTCCAATATCTCACTCAAATAAAATATTTTCTTCTTCTTGAAGTCCCCTAGCCTTAATAAATAATCTTAAATTAGCCTGTGAAATAATAACAGATAAAAAACAATTGAAATATATGGATTTATTGAACAATTTAATAAATAATCGATTTTTTATCGATTGAGAACAATTATCGACTCCGTCTCAGGGAATTATCGATTGTGCATACAATATAAAAATTATTATAGGTATTATATAAAGGAAAGGTTTTTTGAGCGATTAAATTAATAGTCAGAGAAGGGTGACGAGAAAGTATAACATTAACAAATAAATAAATTTAATAATTATTATTTAACAGTATTTAAAATAATTCGTATATATAATGTTTAAGAAAATTGTTTTGTCAAACCAGATGTAGCTTCTATGACGTCACTCAAGGTGGAATGCAGGTTTGTAAATTCAAAGATGGCCGCTACTAGTTCTGGCGTAGTTACTGCAAAAGTCGTCTTGTTAAAAACTCAACAAAATTATCTTCATGAATGTTTGAAATGTTCCCGCACTGGTGTAATCTGTCTATTAGGTAGTTTGGTGTGTTCTGAAGAAGTGTTCCGTGTATATTGGTGTTAATTAATCTATTTGGTATGTGTTCACTTCTGTTGGTTAGGTTATTTGTAAAAGTGATTATGCGTTGTAGCGTGAATTATGTCAAATATATTGTTTTACTATTTTATATCACTCGTATCATGAAGTTAGGTGTTATTTTTCACTATTGTCGTTAATGTTTTGGTAAATTTAGCTAGGAAAGTGTTCATTTCATCTAACTCTCGATGCACTAACATTAATGGCAATTTTTCGTACCATTTTCTACTCGGTTTTAAAGAACGTTTTTTCACACAACTATTCAGCTTGATATTCAACAAAAGACTAATTAACTTGGTCAAAATCTGGCCCAGTTAATCTTTGAAAAAGTATTGTTAACATATTTCGATTAACCATACACATGATACAATATTACATTATATATGGAATTTATTTATTTTATTCATCACTTTCATGAATTATGAATCTTATCATTGGTTTAATCATCTCATTCCTTTTAAATTGATATATTATAGTCCATATCTGTAGACATTTTGTGGAAATTAACAAATTTCTTTCCTTTTTGGAAATATAGGCTCAAAATTGGATTTCCGTTCTTATACAAATTTTCCTCCATTTTAATTATAATTAATACTATTATAATAAATTTTAATTAGTCATATTCCTCTTTCTTTCCTTAAATACATATAAATTAAACCTTTGAACTGGTTTTTTGTGTTAATCTCTGAATTTGACATTGCTCTTTAAAATTAATTAATTTATATATTTTGAAAATTTACAATATTTTAAGGTATATTTCCTTATTATCATTTTAACTCATAGGATCATTCCCAGTAGTGGTTAACTGATTTACCTTATCTAAATCTTGCTAGTTTACAGGATTTATAAGTGAATTATACTGGTTTATATTGTTTCTGTGAATTCACCAAATGGCCTAGAGTTTAGAATTTTACATTTCTGTCTTTCTCAAATAAATTTAATCTTACCACTCCTCTGACTTTACATAGTTACTATTACATGAAAATAAAATGGTTTATAACTTATTGTGAGGTGTAGTATTTAATTAACACTACAGTTATACAAAATAATTATGAACATTATTTAGCAATCTGTACAATTGAACATATTGCTGACATGGTTTGAACATATACTTTTAACTCTTTTTGAGTTAACATAGCATACCTACTGAAACATTATTAATGGTATGTATGCTGTTATTTAGCAAACATTATTCATTTTATACACATAATATAAATCTTATTCTCTAATAACTCTTACAAACACATTGATTTTATGGCTGTGAACAAAAAGTTTATTTAAACATTTTAAACTTATGAATATTAAATTAATGCCAGTCCTTTCTGGTCTAAACCATTATTATTTATGATCCCCTTCATCAGTAAACATGACCACCCATACTCTAGTTATTATGCATTTTTTACAAATGTCTTGTAAATAAAGAGTTACATGAAAATAATAAAATACTGGAAATCTTCCATTTTATTATTTTATTATGCTGTTTATTATTGGATATTGAAGTTGTTATATAGCATATTGATAAGTCATAGTATACCTAACTTTAAGTTTATTGCATTTCCAAAAAACACACAAATTCACTTTCACTGTTGGTTCTGATATTTTGAGTCTTATTATCTCAGACCAGACCTTTAGCAATCATGGACTGTTAAGACTTGTTTATTTTCTTATCACACAATAGCTTTAGTCGGTTCACTTCTTATAATACTATACAGCACTTTAGTTTTCTAAATAATTACATTTTTATAGGATTTTGGTATGTTATACTTTCTTTTTAATCGTTTTTGTGGGTTTGGGGTTGATGGTAGTTAATAATAATAATAGGTTTTACAACGGTGTCTCTTTCATACTATTTCTTCCTCTCCTCCTGTCTTCTTTCTTGTCCTTCTTCTTATCTTCTTTCTTGTCCTTCTTCTTATCTTCTTTCTTCTCTTCCTTCTTGTCCTTCTTCTAGTCTTCATTCTTCTGGTCTTCTTGTCTTCCTTCTTCATTCTTGGGTAAACCAAGGTACTTTGTGGTATCTCGACTGATGTTTAGTTTGGAGCATCTAATCTATTTACTGATACGGACCTTGTTCTTCTCTAAAGATTTCAGGGTATTGTTTTCTTCCTGATCACAAACTTTATTCTTCCTTATTCTTGTTTTTGGGGTATTTTGGTATTCACCACTCTTAAATTGATTCTCTTTCTTCTTGATATGGTGTTATTCAATTGGTTTACTGCTCCTAGCTTCCTGGGTAAATTACTGATCTTATAATATGAGTTGCTTTCAATACTTTCTTTGATATTTAAACAGTGGTTTTTATATAATGTAATGAGGATTTTTATTTTATCGTGGTTCATTCCTTTGATTTCCTTAAATCTCATTCAATATTATTTTAACATATGTGGTGTAATTAAACTTTATGATTTTATATGACTTAATAAGTAGTGGATTTTCTGTCACACTACAGAATGCCCTTCTCCAGAAGTAATTTTTTCAGACTATACTTGCTTTGTCTGAAACAATTGCTTATGATAATTATTCTAGGTTTGTTATTATTCTGGACTTCCTTCCATTTTAAAAATTTTCTTATTTATATTTGATTTTATATCTTTCTCATTCTCACTGGATCTTCCTTGATAGTAATAGTCATCTGAGTTTCATATTTATTATTTCATTTTCATATTTCTTCTTAGTATTTTCTCCTTGGGATATTTCCTCCCTATCGTTCCCTACTTTGTGAGCTGGTTCAGTTCAGAGAGGCACTGTACGCTACTTCCTCTGCTGTCCAATACTTCACACATATTTGAGTACAGAGGCAAATCATCTCTGCTCAAAAAACATATTACTACTGCTGGAATTATCTACAGACAGATTAAAAAATTATTCAGAATAGTACACATTTGTTACTATTTAAAAAAAAATATCTTTGGGATACTTCACTTATTACTTATTATTTCTCAGAGATTTTAATATTCCTATCTCAGTTGTTCTTCTGACTCGTTAACTGGATGTTTCATTCATTTGATATTATGGTAGGAAGCTCTTCTATTATTACATTTTTCAACTTTTCTTATCATATAAATCCTTTGGTTATAAATTCTTTATTACCTTCTGGTTTTTTTTTTATTATAATCTGCATTGTTTATAGTAGCATATCTTTATTACATTTTTAGACTGTTTCTTTGTTCTTATTATTTCCACTTGTTCTATTTTCTAGAACTTTTTATAACTGTCATTATCATAATTGACATTTAATTCATAAATTATTTTATATTAATTCGTTTAATTACATAAATCTTTGATATTATTCTCACATTATCCCTGTCATGGTTATTATACTTTCGAATGAATGTTTTTTATTAATTTTATAATGAGGTCATAATTTCTCCTCATACTACTTCAAAGTTTTATTATCTCATAATTCCAAATAAGTTTTTGTACTTTATTATATTCAATCACTCAAATCGTATCAACTCAAATCGTATTAAAAAAAAATTTTTTATTTCCTTTGGCATCATTTTATGGAAAGGTTTTTACTCTTTATATTGAAATTAGACATGATCATATTTTCCAGAATTATATGTTTTAATTCTAAAGTCCGTTTCCTTTATTCATCCCATTATGATCCTTTATTAACATGGTAAATATATTTTATGCTTACCATAAATATGGCATTAAATCTCTTCTGTTTATCTCACTAAAGTGTTTTATTAATAATTAGTTGGTAAGTTGTACTTATTCTTGGTTTGGAAACTTGATTTATACACAATTCAAAATTCACTCTGTTTATATTATTCCATAAAGTTTTCTCAAATAATTTGTATGTAAGGTGGGCTTGCTTTTCTTTTTAGAACTTATATTATTTCAATCTAAATTCTGTTTCATATTTATCTCTTCAAAATATTTTTTCTCAAATTCTTGGTTAGTAAGGTGAACTTACAATCTTTTTAAATTTAGATGATTTCTCATTCTAAATTCTTTTTTTTTATTCTTGCCATAAATTTTTCTTCAAATAGTTGTTATGTAAAGTCTTACATTGTTTTAAAATTTTGATGATTTAAATTCTTCTTTTTATACTATTCTTTCCAAATAGTTTTTTCTTCAAATAATATGTTCGTAAGGAGAACTTACTTTTGTTTTAGAATTTAGGGGTTTCTAAATTCTTCTCTTATATTCTTGCCATAAAGTTTTTCACAAATTCCTGGTTAGTAAGATGGTCTTACCTTGCTTTAAAATTTTGACGATTTATATTCTTAATTCCTGTTTTATATTCTCTTCCAAAATGTTTATTTCAAATTCCTGGTTTAGTAAGATGGTCTTACCTTGTTTTAAAATTTGGATGATTTTTAAATTCTTATTTCTTTTTTATATTCTTGCCATAAAGTTTTTCTTAAATAATTTTTATGTAAGGTGGGCTTACATGTGTTTTAGAATTTGGCTGGGATGCCTTCTATCTCGGCGTCGACATGTATTATTTCATTGTTGAAGTTATTGGTGGGATTCCTGTTATCCTCTTCCAATAACTCATGTCTGATGTCCTAAAGGTAGTTGCACCCTATGACTGTGATACGATTATTATTATACCTATGATTGCACTCATTATTATTATTATACCCAGTATTTAGGAGCAGTAACGGGTTCTGGCGATTTATTACTGCCTGTGCCCGTTTAAAGGCTCGGCATCATTGTTCCTTTGAGCCATACTAGTTGATGCCTCATTTGGGATGCTTAGAGTGGTTACCTGTCGATCTGTCCTATGGTCTTCCGGTCGTTCGTGGTTAGACCTCCGTTCAGCGTCGTCTAAACTATTACTCCTCCTTGCCGGATAGTACCTTGGTCGGTCCTGTTCTAGGCTCCTCCGCCTTTCTTCGTATCCGCGGTAGCTGTTTCTTCGATTGTGGTTGAATCCTCGTTGTCGTCCATCTGTGGCTCGTATGAAGTTCACTCTAGGGCGAGGAAACCTATTATTAACGGAATTACCATCATTGGGATCCGCACGATTATTGTTATTATGGTAACGACTATTACCATAATTGGGGCTTCTCTGACTATTTGTGTTATTAGGGTAGGGATTGCGGTTACCCTGATAACCATTAGAGGGTCGACTCGGATTTCAATGGTTTGGACCCGTATTATTATTATTATTGTAACTCGAATTGTTCACATTATTATTATTACTAAAATTGTTATTTTGCGGGTATGCCCGGCCTCTTTGGTACCCAGTGTTTATGTTGTTCGTACCCTAGTTATTGTTCTGATACGTCCTTGGTTCGGGCCCATCACTTCTACGACTCTGCCGGTAGTAGTCTTCATTTTCATAGTTTTCGAGGAGCTCTGTCATTGCCTGGATGGTTTTTATTTGGCTGCCCCTCCTCGCACGAATTACCTCTTCATCATAATGATAGGACAACTTATTTATTAGGCACTCCTCAGGTATGGCCGGTTCAAAGTGCTTGGCCATACATACCTTGCCGAGGAAATAAGCTGTCATCGAACTACCGACTTGTGGCTTGTAGTGGCCGTGGCAGATATTGTCTCTTATCAAATTCTGAGTTGTCTCTGACCAGTACTTGGCCTTGAATAGGCTCTTGAATTGCTCATAATTGTCGATGTCGCTCCGGTTGGCCATCCACCAGTCATTCACCTCCCGAAACGACTCGTCAAGGATTTCCCTGTTCTGGACCCATCGGTTCCCTCTGTGTTTTTCGAGGTACTCCTCTATGCATGCCAAGAACCCCATAGGCTTCCGTTTATATTGCCGGAAATTGAGCGATTCTCTGTTTTCTGACATTGGGAAATTATGATATCCAGACGGTCTGTTCTTTATCAACTCTATCTCCTCCTGGCTCTGACGCACCTGTCCGGTTATGTTCGACATAGCGGCTTCCACGCCGTCGCATCTTTCGGTTACCTGTGTCCGCACTTTATTCACTTCCTCCAAGGCAAATTTCTTGGTCTCCTCCATTTTCGTTTTCTGTTGTTCTTGGACCTGAGTAATCTCCTTAGTTATCACTTCCCGGACTTCCATCACTTCGTTTTCTGTTTGACGACATCTTTCGTCTACTTCTCTGATCTGCTGGTTAACAACCACGACTTCCTGTTCTAATTTCTTGATGATGGACTTCTTCGTCTCAGTTATCTTTTTATTCAACTCCTCTTTAGCTAGCTCAATCCTCTCGTCTACCTTATTCATGTTCTCTTGGTTAACTTCCCTTAGTTCTTCTCTCAGCAGTTGATTGTCCTCTCTCAATTCTTCCAATCTTTCCCCCATTGTCTCTTCCATTTTCCTGTTATTTTCCCTTAATTCCTCTTTTAATTGTTGGTTGTCACTCTCTATTTTCTTACTGGTTTCTTCTATCTTCTTTTCCATCTTTTTACTCAAGGATTGGTTGTCCCTTTTCAGGTCTTCCATTTTCTTATTCATAGATTGGTTATTTTCCTCCATTTTCTCTTCTAAATTCTTACTCAAATTCTTACTGGTTTCCTCAATCCTTTTATTAGTATTTTCTATCTTACGGCCCAATTCTTCCTTTGTGGATCGGTTGTCTTCCTTCAGATCCTCTAGTTTTTCATTTAATGAGTGGTTATCTTCCTTTCTTTCCTTACTACTTTCGTCCATCTTCTTGTCCATTCCTTCCATCCTTTGCAAGAACATCTCCATGAATCTGTCCAATTTACTCTCTTCTTGGCTTTCTCAACCTTCTTTTCCTGGAGATTGACTTCCACTGTCTGCGTTGGTACTTCTAATTGTTCCTCTGGTGGTTCAGGTTGTTTATGTTCCATCTGGATTAGTAACACTTCCGGATCCTCCAGAGGCGTTGCCTCCTTATCCCCCATGTCAACCTCTTTTTCGGCCTCTGCCGCCCTCTTTTTCGAAGTAGCTCGCCTTTGCATTTTTCTCTCTTCTACTAATTAATCGCTGCCAAGCTTATCTTATTAAGCCCTCTAAGTTGGACGCCACTTTGTAACCAGACCCTGTATGCCGGTCCTTACAAAAATAAAATAGTAGAGAAAAATTTTATAAAAAATAAAATTTTCAATAATAAAAAAAAAATAATGTTTATGTTAATCAATGTGTGTAAATAAGAAATAAAGCTGTTTTAAAGGTTTTGTAAAAATTTTGATATCAGGGAGGTATTTATTAACTATCGAGCACTTCTGGAAGATTTGAACCAAGTCTGGAGTTAAATAGATTAACTCCAGTCAGCAATCGATCGATGATTTTTCTTGCTGGTCCAATATCTCACTCAAATAAAATATTTTCTTCTTCTTGAAGTCCCCTAGCCTTAATAAATAATCTTAAATTAGCCTGTGAAATAATAACAGATAAAAAACAATTGAAATATATGGATTTATTGAACAATTTAATAAATAATCGATTTTTTATCGATTGAGAACAATTATCGACTCCGTCTCAGGGAATTATCGATTGTGCATACAATATAAAAATTATTATAGGTATTATATAAAGGAAAGGTTTTTTGAGCGATTAAATTAATAGTCAGAGAAGGGTGACGAGAAAGTATAACATTAACAAATAAATAAATTTAATAATTATTATTTAACAGTATTTAAAATAATTCGTATATATAATGTTTAAGAAAATTGTTTTGTCAAACCAGATGTAGCTTCTATGACGTCACTCAAGGTGGAATGCAGGTTTGTAAATTCAAAGATGGCCGCTACTAGTTCTGGCGTAGTTACTGCAAAAGTCGTCTTGTTAAAAACTCAACAAAATTATCTTCATGAATGTTTGAAATGTTCCCGCACTGGTGTAATCTGTCTATTAGGTAGTTTGGTGTGTTCTGAAGAAGTGTTCCGTGTATATTGGTGTTAATTAATCTATTTGGTATGTGTTCACTTCTGTTGGTTAGGTTATTTGTAAAAGTGATTATGCGTTGTAGCGTGAATTATGTCAAATATATTGTTTTACTATTTTATATCACTCGTATCATGAAGTTAGGTGTTATTTTTCACTATTGTCGTTAATGTTTTGGTAAATTTAGCTAGGAAAGTGTTCATTTCATCTAACTCTCGATGCACTAACATTAATGGCAATTTGTCGTACCATTTTCTACTCGGTTTTAAAGAACGTTTTTTCACACAACTATTCAGCTTGATATTCAACAAAAGACTAATTAACTTGGTCAAAATCTGGCCCAGTTAATCTTTGAAAAAGTATTGTTAACATATTTCGATTAACCATACACATGATACAATATTACATTATATATGGAATTTATTTATTTTATTCATCACTTTCATGAATTATGAATCTTATCATTGGTTTAATCATCTCATTCCTTTTAAATTGATATATTATAGTCCATATCTGTAGACATTTTGTGGAAATTAACAAATTTCTTTCCTTTTTGGAAATATAGGCTCAAAATTGGATTTCCGTTCTTATACAAATTTTCCTCCATTTTAATTATAATTAATACTATTATAATAAATTTTAATTAGTCATATTCCTCTTTCTTTCCTTAAATACATATAAATTAAACCTTTGAACTGGTTTTTTGTGTTAATCTCTGAATTTGACATTGCTCTTTAAAATTAATTAATTTATATATTTTGAAAATTTACAATATTTTAAGGTATATTTCCTTATTATCATTTTAACTCATAGGATCATTCCCAGTAGTGGTTAACTGATTTACCTTATCTAAATCTTGCTAGTTTACAGGATTTATAAGTGAATTATACTGGTTTATATTGTTTCTGTGAATTCACCAAATGGCCTAGAGTTTAGAATTTTACATTTCTGTCTTTCTCAAATAAATTTAATCTTACCACTCCTCTGACTTTACATAGTTACTATTACATGAAAATAAAATGGTTTATAACTTATTGTGAGGTGTAGTATTTAATTAACACTACAGTTATACAAAATAATTATGAACATTATTTAGCAATCTGTACAATTGAACATATTGCTGACATGGTTTGAACATATACTTTTAACTCTTTTTGAGTTAACATAGCATACCTACTGAAACATTATTAATGGTATGTATGCTGTTATTTAGCAAACATTATTCATTTTATACACATAATATAAATCTTATTCTCTAATAACTCTTACAAACACATTGATTTTATGGCTGTGAACAAAAAGTTTATTTAAACATTTTAAACTTATGAATATTAAATTAATGCCAGTCCTTTCTGGTCTAAACCATTATTATTTATGATCCCCTTCATCAGTAAACATGACCACCCATACTCTAGTTATTATGCATTTTTTACAAATGTCTTGTAAATAAAGAGTTACATGAAAATAATAAAATACTGGAAATCTTCCATTTTATTATTTTATTATGCTGTTTATTATTGGATATTGAAGTTGTTATATAGCATATTGATAAGTCATAGTATACCTAACTTTAAGTTTATTGCATTTCCAAAAAACACACAAATTCACTTTCACTGTTGGTTCTGATATTTTGAGTCTTATTATCTCAGACCAGACCTTTAGCAATCATGGACTGTTAAGACTTGTTTATTTTCTTATCACACAATAGCTTTAGTCGGTTCACTTCTTATAATACTATACAGCACTTTAGTTTTCTAAATAATTACATTTTTATAGGATTTTGGTATGTTATACTTTCTTTTTAATCGTTTTTGTGGGTTTGGGGTTGATGGTAGTTAATAATAATAATAGGTTTTACAACGGTGTCTCTTTCATACTATTTCTTCCTCTCCTCCTGTCTTCTTTCTTGTCCTTCTTCTTATCTTCTTTCTTGTCCTTCTTCTTATCTTCTTTCTTCTCTTCCTTCTTGTCCTTCTTCTAGTCTTCATTCTTCTGGTCTTCTTGTCTTCCTTCTTCATTCTTGGGTAAACCAAGGTACTTTGTGGTATCTCGACTGATGTTTAGTTTGGAGCATCTAATCTATTTACTGATACGGACCTTGTTCTTCTCTAAAGGTTTCAGGGTATTGTTTTCTTCCTGATCACAAACTTTATTCTTCCTTATTCTTGTTTTTGGGGTATTTTGGTATTCACCACTCTTAAATTGATTCTCTTTCTTCTTGATATGGTGTTATTCAATTGGTTTACTGCTCCTAGCTTCCTGGGTAAATTACTGATCTTATAATATGAGTTGCTTTCAATACTTTCTTTGATATTTAAACAGTGGTTTTTATATAATGTAATGAGGATTTTTATTTTATCGTGGTTCATTCCTTTGATTTCCTTAAATCTCATTCAATATTATTTTAACATATGTGGTGTAATTAAACTTTATGATTTTATATGACTTAATAAGTAGTGGATTTTCTGTCACGCTACAATATATATGTGAACACACAGAGATGTAAGCACACCGACAACTACCGTTTACACCAAGTGCTTATAGCAAACAACCAAAATCTCCATTATCTTTACACATGTCTGCACTTGTAGTACAGCACATATGCATAACAGTACAATACTGTAACCTGCATATATTCATGCATATGATAATTCTGTTAATCCTGGGAACGACCTACTAGTGTATTGTTTAATTCGCCTCATACCACACTCACTGTCTGTCTGTCTATCACTCTTCCCATCTCTGCAACTATCTAGCATGTTTACATAACTCCACTCATTCACAATCAATTCATAACTGATTTATATAAATAATTAAAATCTGAAACTGCACGTCTTATTTACCTATTCATGTTAGAGATGTTTGATTGTTCGTCATGCAATCTGCAAGTAGAAGATCTACTAAATATATCTAAGTGAAACAACTAAACTTGTTTTTGAGAGGAATATTGTACAACCTTGTGAATTTGTTTGGGAAGACTTTTTTACCATCTGTTTTATCAAACATGTTGTGCTCTTATTCTTTGCACACAAAATACTTAATTTTAATAAAGGAACAAAACTTATTTAACCATTAATTGTGTAACACTTGTATTTCTTGACGCATGCACGGTTTTTCTTTCCATTAAAGCAATTAAAATTTGAAAGTTTTATCTATTTAGTTATTTTCCAGCTAACTTCCAATAGTCAGTACCATAAAGTTTACAAACGTACACCACCATTAGCACTTAGCAAGTATTGTGTAAGTTCAAAACTAATCTCAAAATGATATCTTTTACTATTTATGATAATAAGTGCATCGTCTCTTCCATTTGCTTCTGTGCTTTTGGCTAAAATAGTTTTTACACTGAGTTAAAATTGAGCAAAATTGTTTATAATTTTACTTACACTCAAGTCTATTTTGCATCTAGCAACGTGTAAAATTAATGTTTTCGTTAAGAGTAAGAAAAGCTTATAATTAAATCTAAGGATAATACATATAATAATTCATATTAAGGATTATTAAGGAACTTATTATGGATGGTTCTAATAGCCTATAATTAAATGTATTTTTAAAATATTCCAGGCACTGCTTAAAAGCAAACACGTATCAATTATATACGCCTTGGATAAAAAAAAAGCAAACGTGTACATAGAAGCAACAAATATAACCTAAAAAACGCTACGCCTGATAGAAGGGACGTGTACCATAGCCATCCTGAAAGATCAGAATTTCTCCACTTGTATCAATTTACACAACGGTGTACTATTTTCATTATAAGTACAGATAAACATATTATTCTAATCATTCAGTACTCCAGTGTTACAACGATTCTACAGTGCTACAAGAAATCTCAGACTCTGATATCTAATTGATAATTGCTTCTGTGTGGAGTCGGGGCGGGTTGTTTGTTCTACAATTCTAGTTAGAAAACAAAGCTTCTAGAGTTGGTATCATAATAACTACACCTCTCTTTGACTTTAGTGTCTGCTGTTAGATTTTACACATAAGAAAGCCTTGCCTCTCGAGTTATATGCGAATCTAATTAAGTCTTCTTCCCTGTCTTAATTGGTTCAGTAGTAATCCACTTACATTTAGTCATACACACAGTCAAACATAAACCAAGTCATTCGTCCCAAACCGCCTCGATGGCAATATCAGACGCACAAGCGCCTCCTTCAGATCAGTGTAAGATACACATTACATAGCTGTGGGGAGGCTCAGGTGTAGCGGCAACGCCTTCTAATTAGTTGTCGACCTAATTACAAACTAAATGATACATTGATCTCTCAAAATAGAGTCTATATACGACAAGCAGTTAGCGGGAGTTTGCAAGTAAGAAAAAGGAAACTAAATATTAAAATTTAACTATTGTAACGAAGACTTTTTTATTATCAAACTGTTGACTTGCTTAAACTGGCCTCATACAAAAGCTTCCTGTACACGATTTATAATTATCCAGTAACGATACTTTGTTTTGTTCCAAACATACATTTTGTAAGAGGACACTCACCTTTGTTCACTAGCTGTACACCTGAGTGTTTCCAATTATCTCCTTTGTTATATAACACGTCTACCCCTCCCCTGCCTAACATGCAGTTTATTACCTCACTTCAAATCTAACCTCTGAAGCTGCCGCATCTTGTGAAACAATTGTCAGGAATACAAAGATTGTCTGTAGAACTAAACAAAGTGTTGATATATATCACATTCAAATATTATTACAATGTTCTACCAAGTGCCAAACAATCATTCAATCGGTGTAAATCTCTTGTATCTTGATAACAATAAAAATGAGGTTAACGAATTTACTCGCTAAGTTAAATCAGTGCCGTAAGTGCAAAACAAACACAGTAGGAGTGACTATCGAGAGACGAAGCCTGACCGCGTGTGCAGTAGTCGATTGCGTGGGCTCGATTATGTGTCAAGGTCAATCGATCTACCGTGTTAGACTGCACGTTGTATCAGATTGTATAAACTTCAGTTAATCTACCACTTTAATGGCCAGTCAAAAAGCCTATAGCTAAGAATCGATTAAAACTATCGACAGTTACTGGGATAGTGTCAATAGCCTCGTACCTACTCATCTGCGTACTTATTCCTCGAGGAATTACTATTTCTAGAATTTCACAAACATAAAATTGTTTCTACTGTTAATTTTTTCTTTTTTGACTTCTGTTCGGTAACTATGACTTTAATTCTCGTAGGTCTCTCCTTTGATTTCTATAACAGATTGAGCATTTAATATTGTAAGGAAAACCCTATCGAATAGGCGAGAACGTGCTCCATCCGTTCCTCTGCTAGTCGAGCAGTTGCAGCCTTAGTAAAGTACGTTCCAGAATGTTCAGGGACTCTTGAGATACGCATTAAGCCGGCGTGTAGTAAGAATGGAAAACTGTGTTGACGCACGTGCAGTACGTATAAAAGGGATAGAGGCTGGCTTTGTTAGTCAGTTGTGTTGAGTGATTTCTTTAGCGCGGATAGAGTGGTTGTCAAAGTATTGTGAGAAGTGATTACTGTGCTACAGTTAGTGCGAAACTCTATTACTTGACATTATTATTGCGTCTATACAAATTTAACTTGAATTGTTGTACGAGACTATGTTGTTGATTTCAAACTGTTAATTGTGATTAATTAAAGCTTGTGATTAGTGACTTCATTTGTGTCTGTATATTGTTTTCCACGGTACCATATGACAATCAGTGAGATCGTCGTAACGATGTGTGTTCTTCATTTTAATCTTTCGTTCTCAGCTCTTTGTCTTCCACGGTGTTTATTAGTTAAGAACAGCTCTCTATTTTTTGTAACAGTGCACCGTGAATTTCGCACTGTGACTTGGCCTAGCCTAGCCAATGATGATACTGCATTCTAGAAAATATGAAAAATGTTTAGCGTTGCTAAAAATAAAACTTAGATGTAAAATCTAAGAACTGCTTCACGTTTCAAGAATAGACTAATCTTTGCTGTGACATTATGGTCTACCACATTGAATCCTTCATTAAATTATTGTTTGTCTATTTTGGACTACATACCTATGAGCAAGACAGTTCCAAAGTGGTATTTAGGGGAAGGTATATAAATATAGAAAGACTAAAATATCAATTTGTGCTGATTTATTCTCTGAAGAGAAATGTACTTTCTGTCTTTAAAATAAAGCTTTCAACAATTATAAACGGAATTTTTAAGTACACAAAAAAAACATCGCATGAAAAATTTCGTGTATACAAATTTAACTTGAATTGTTGTACGAGACTATGTTGTTGATTTCAAACTGTTAATTGTGATTAATTAAAGCTTGTGATTAGTGACTTCATTTGTGTCTGTATATTGTTTTCCACAGTACCATACGACAATCAGTGAGATCGTCGTAACGATGTGTGTTCTTCATTTTAATCTTTCGTTCTCAGCTCTTTGTCTTCCATGGTGTTTATTGTTAAGAACAGCTCTCTATTTTTTGTAACAGTGCACCGTGAATTTCGCACTGTGACTTGGCCTAGTCTAGCCAATGATGATACTGCATTCTAGAAAATATGAAAAATGTTCAGTGTTGCTAAAAATAAAATTTAGATGTAAAATCTAAGAACTGCTTCACGTTTCAAGAATAGACTAATCTTTGCTGTGACATTAAGGTCTACCACATTGAATCCTTCATTAAATTATTGTTTGTCTATTTTGGACTACATATCTATGAGCAAGACAGTTCCAAAGTGGTATTTAGGGGTAGGTATATAAATATAGAAAGAATAAAATATCAATTTGTGCTGATTTATTCTCTGAAGAGAAATGTACTTTCCATCTTTAAAATAAAGCTTTTAACAATTATAAATGGAATTTTCAAGTGCACAAAAAAACATCGCATGAAAAATTACAGTCTCTAGAAATTCCATCATCATCATCATCATCATCATCATCATCGTTACCGGTAACTCCACAGCCTACCAGGAGCTCAGCTTCTCTCCGGATTTTTTCCAGACTTCCCTATCCTTAGCCATTGCCCACCAGTTTTTTAATCCAAACACTTTCACATCATCTAAGATTTTGAACATTTTATTTGCCTGCAAGAGCATTTAAGACTATAAAACAGGTTAATTACCTTCCGTCACGCTTCTTAAAATCCGAATACAAAATAAAATTCGGATTTTAAGAAGTGAGACGGAAGGTAATTAACCTGTTTTATACTCTAAGATTTTATCAATCCATCGTAGTCTGGGCCTTTCACGTCCTCTCTTTCCTTCTGGTGTGCATTTCATAATCCTCTTAAGAACATCCTGCTCATTCATTCTCTGTACATGTCCTGCCCATCTCAGTCTAGCTATCCTAATTAATGTCACAATATCAGGCGATCTATATAACTCATAGAGCTCTCTGCTGTACCTTATTCTTCACTCTCCAACTTTCCTAATGGCTCCATTAATTTTCATAAGTATTTTCCTTTCAAAAGATCACAAGTCGAAACAGGTCGCCCTGTGTCAGTATCCATGTTTTCTTCCGTACATCAGGATCGGTTTTAATAATGTTTTATATAGTCTAGATTTGGTTTCACGGTGTAGAAGCTGTCATGTAAAGTATTTTATCAGCCCATAGTAGCATGTATTAGCATTCTGAATTATTTTATTTATCTCATCTCCTAGAAATTTATGTATAAAAAAAAATGAAACCGAAGAATATCGAAAATCCACACATCCCTAGTGCTGGTATATAGCAAAAAGTAAAGGTAGACACCGATGTAATAGACAGAGTAGAGGAAACAGGATTATTTTATGCAGGCACGTAAAAAATGGACAATTTAAGGTGGTTTTTGAAATTATTAGCGGACCTTCTTTGGAAGAAGGAAAATGGAGACATTGAAATCACAGAGTTAAACAGGCAGTCACAGAGGAACATATGCAAGGCAGAGCAAAACAGCGCCACAATGCAGTTACAGAATTTGAATGCTGTAACTCACCCCAAAAAGCAAAGTAAGCTTGTTAGTTAAAAATTAATTACTTGCTCCTCAACTGGATTTGGAAAGTGCTCCTGCAACAGTTTGGAGGAAGACAATTTCCCTGATTTCCTTTACCGTCGATCCGACTCTGAAGACGAAATAAATGGTTTTCGTTAGAAAACATGAGTGTCTTGTGTTCAAATTGAAATATTCATGCGTCTTACTTAAAACCCAGCTGAGAGTCATGGCCGCCCAACTAACAAAGGCCGCCCAGACTAATGAGAGTCACGGTGTGGTTTAATCACAAACTTTAATCTCTTTGTAAGTCTAATCTCTTTGTGTACATTCAGTCTCTTTGCCTTATCAACAGTACAGACAGTACCTAACTGGCTGTTCCTCTCATTTGTTCTATACCTTAACACATTTAATTTATTAATTATTTTTACATTACTTAATTATTTAATTTTTATTTTATGCCACTCAATGTAGTAAAATTATTTAAAAGATCATATTTATAATATTCATAGTCATCTTATACGTCCTAGGTTATTTTTTTATGTACATTTTTTAATGTGACACTTATCGTTCTAGTACTTGATCCGTGTGTGAGATATAACTTAATTTGTTCTTCTTTGAAACTTTTTATGAGGACATGACAATTTTTTAGAGAAACATAACTATAATATGAGCTCCCAGGTGATCTAGTGGCTAGCACGGGCGATTCATGTGCGCATGTGTCCTGGTTCGATTCCCGGCGGAGGCTCTGTACGAGAAAAACCGAGTAGCCGTGTGAGATAACAGCGGCGCCTCCTGTAATGGGACAAAATAGGAGGTTTGTCATTTTAGTAAATTTATTTCATTTCAATTGCAAGCCCAACACATAATACAGGCTCAGTTAGACAAAGGAACAGTGAAGCGAAGTTTGAACATAGTCAGGGCAATGGAATGCGATGTCGAGTGTGACTCCCGAGTAATTAAGCATTTCGGCACGTACAAAGACGTGCAACATGAACACGGGCGCATAGACGACGCAGATCAGACTACAAACGACGCCACAAAAAATGGTGAGAGGCGAAGACTTTTGTTCCATGCGGTCCGGTGATGCCGGATACACTTAGAGGCCACGCCTTCCACAGCCTCAATATTTTCGCAGGTTGGCGTTGTCAACACGTGGGCACAATGCAAACCCATGTTACCGAGACAGGGACAAAGAAATACGTAATCCAAAAGGCAGTGTGGGTTACAGGAAGCAGCCAGACAAGGTGGGGATTTTGTTAGCCGTTGGCTAGTCAGTCGTCGACTCATGGAGGCCGCATGCGGTCAATTTAAATTTTGTTTGAGCAATTTGGAGGTCGGCCGGCCTAACAAGTGAAATCCAGTAACAGTTACATCAAAAAGGTGAAACGGTATATCAAAATGAAGCCAGTAAAGTGAACAGTTCGAAATTAAAATGCGGCAGACGGGACAAAACTTTCGGACATATATATATTATAACATCACCAAATTCAGATAAATTTTGATAACAATAAGTATGTATAAAAAATGCTAAATGATATTATGTTTGAATAAATAAATTATGTGGATAGTAAAAAATAAATAAAAGGTAATTATCATGGAAGGAGGAGATGTAATAAACCGAAAGTGATTAATAAAGAAACTAAAATAATAGACTGACCGACAAACGACATTGACCCAACCCCAGAGATTGGACAGTTAAGAAACCAGTTAAGAAACCAGTTAAGAAGCCAGTTAAGAAATCAAAATAAAGAGAACAAGACGAACGAAGGAGAAGAAGAATGAAAACCAAGAGAGAACAAACCCAGGAGGAAGAAAACAAGATGAAACGCATCAAGAAAACTAGACAAGTAATGAAAAATAGAGAAGGGAGAAATAATGTGACCCAAAGTAATAAAGACAATGAAATTCGGTTAAAAACCAAAACTATTAATGAATGTTAGTATTGATAAAATGACCATTATGAACCGTCAGTAATATGAAACAATGTATAAAAATACACTAACCAAAAGAGTTAGGGATATATGTAATTTGTTAACTAAGAAAGACACAATATTAATAATGTTATATAGATAGTGTGTAGAGAAAGAGAATAAAATGATGAGAAATAAATGGAAGTTGAATTAGTGAAAGTGATTTATACTAGAGTGATATAATACTAAAGAAACACTAAATAAATTATAATGAACACTAAATAATTTAAGAAAGTGCTGGTGAACAATAAATACAAATATTGTCTATCATATAAATAGTAAGAGGAGAGTAGGCTAAGGTAAAGACTTAGTAAAATTACATATGTTTTAATTTTAAGAGTGACCAATATGTTTTAATTTTAAGAGTGAACAATAACATTTAACAAGTTACAATGAATAATATTTAGGCTAGAACACTAAATAATGAACACTAAGTAGTGATATTCGCTGAGATGACTAGTAGATAGTATTGTTATAACTTAAAAATGTATTGTAAAAGTCTAAAGGTGTGTTTCACAAGGAAAAGTAATTAGATGGTGTTAATATGGAAGGGAGAGAAAAAAGCATTAGAAAATAAGTTTGTGTTAACATTAATTTAATACCCATGTTATAAGGGGAGTTTAATGGAAAAAGTTCAATAGAGGTGAGATTGTTTAGCACCAGAACAACAAATAAGAAATAATGAATTATATAAACTGTTAGTTATGAAATGGATATGGCTCTAAGAGTTATGCAGACCATAGGCTTAGATGTTTTATTTTATATTGGAAATGAATAACAAATAATTAGCAAGTAAGATTGAATAACACAGTTGTTACTAGTTAAAACACATCCAGATACTTTAAACCTAATTATAAATGCAAAATAACAATTTGGGACTCAATGAAATATGCTGTGTATGAAGCCACAAAAATCCAGTAATGGCTACTTAAATGTGAAACAGGCCTAACGGTCAAACATAAACAATTACTGATTGTACAAAAATCACAATGTAATGGACAAATCCAAGGTGACGAATTCATCAAGGATGAATAGTAGTTATTATTAAAAACCAAATATTAAATTAAGGAATTATATAAATAAAGAAATGTAATTAGTAAGTATGGAATTAATTTTAAACTTAGAAAACTTGATAAAACCCAATATGTGGGGTACCAAAATAATCTTTGTGAGAAAATATAAATGACAGTGCATTTAGATAATAACTCAGAAGGAAGATAAGAGGAGGAAGAAAGTCTGAAGATATGGGAAGATTTGAAAGAAATTCGAAAATTGATAACAATGTGTTCATGTTGAGCACCGTTAAATACATTTACTTGAAAAGTGACGCTATCGCAAGCCAGATGCAAATTGTCTGTACAACACCTTTTAATGTTTAAAACATATTGGAAGTAAAACAAAGTGTAGAAATCGATAGTACAGAAGACTGATAGATGCAGAATACCATTTCCAGAGGGAGAAGACATTTAAATCAATATGAAATATCCAAATAAGTCCAAACCACTTTGAAAAAGATGCCGAAGCCTGAATAAAGAACGCTGAACAATATTGATGCCATAATCTTTCCTTCTCTTCATCCCGAATAATACCGTACTGCAAGGCTGTTAAGTATCAGTTAAATTATTTCAACTTCCAAAAAATAAACGCACTTTGACCATTTCTCAATGTATGTTGAATACCACTAAATCATTTTTATTCTCTTACAAGGATTGATCCATAAATTTATATCACTGAAAAACTTGTTAACTATAGAACTAACCTCATATTTATGTACGAATTATAAACATCTTGTATGACACTTAAACAAAACAATTACCACTACACATTATCCTACATAAGGAAAAAACATTGTAAGGTTGTGTATTTTTAATGTTGTAACTGCATCAGAACCTTTTAACGTGATCCAAACAACCCACAAACATCGACCAAAATATTTGTTGATCGGCGAAATATAACGCCATTACTGTTTATTTGTATTCAAAAGTCGATCGTTTAACCTTGAGTAAGAGTCTTATAAAGAATTATCCGGTGCAGAATTGTATATGAACAAACTATTTACAACTTGTGTCTATAAAATATTAACTTCCAATTAATAATAAATTTATACTGTGTGTGTTAAATCGTGTCTTATTTCTATTAGCAAAGTGTATGTTTAAAAATATAATGTATAATGAAGGTTTCCAATGCTACGTCTAGCGCTCAAGTAGCGAATCCGACAACCGTTATCTCGATCGACACGAAATTGAAAAAAGGCGGGACGGATTGAATTCGTCGCCTCGTTCAAATAGAACGTAGATAAGTAAACCATTTTAATTGTTTTATATAAACAATTTGGCGCCACCCGGAGATTATCCACTACGTTTGAACCTCAAATCGGGAACCACGATACCTGGTCCCCCAGTACGTTCGCTACGGGCCCAAACATCGTGAATTACATCGCCGTGCGAGGACGCAGTGGTAAGAAACACAGACACACTTTCACACTCAGACACACTGTTGTATTTTACAGAGGTATACGAACGAACACGAGACACGAGAGCTACGAAATATATATTATAAATTGGCGCCCAACGTGGGGCTTGAACGAAGAAGAGGACGTCTGCAATTACACTCATTATAGATTGGCGACCAACAGGTGAGGCTTTGAAAGAAGGCCAACGGCGGCTATGAAGAGACATTCTTTGGTTACAGAATAAAGACAAAAAAAGATAAAACAAAAAGATAGGCTACAACGACAAACAAAAATGCCCAAACAACAGAAACAATGGAGTTATGCAGAGTGGATGACAAGGTTATTTAAGAAATTCAGTAAGGAAATGGAGTACATCAAGAAGAACACCACGGATCATGAAAGAGCACAAATGAGTCGTGCAAATGCAGTGGAATCACCAAACGACAAGATGTCACTGAGAGATATTTATAATGAAATGTGGAAGCTGGACACCAAATATAATGAAGAAAAGACTATCGGGACAGCCCACGAAAAACGTGATAACAATGTGAGAAGAATAACTGAAGAAGATTGGGATAGATGGAGTGACAATGTAAAACAAATGAAAAACGAAAGAACGGGAGTATACGCCCAGGTGACTGAGGAATTTACACAGGAGGAATATGACCAATGGAGACTATCTATAAGACAACCGGAACAACCAATACAAACAGAAAATACGGAATTAAGAGAATGGATAAGGGTTATGTTCGAACTATCCAGAGAAGATATTTGTAATTGGAGGAAGGTACATAATCAAGTAAACGAGTTCACGGAAGTGCCGAAACCAAAAAAATCAAATAAAAAAAGAAGTAGTCAAAGTGAAACAACAGAAGAAAATGCCAGAACAACCAACTCAGAAAGAAGACCTGAGCACGCAGGAGATGATCAGGATGATGATGGAGCAATTCGAACAAGACAAGGAAGAAAGAAAGAAGCAGAAGGAAGAAGATGATGAGTATTATAGGAAACAAAGAGAGGAGAAGGAACAAAGAAGACAAGACGAGGAAGAAGCGAAGCGTCATTAAGCCAATACAGATGCCAATATTTGGAAGAACATTTTTTCAGTGAAAATAATGCAAACAGTTATTAAAAGTTACTAACCATGATAGCTTGAGAAGCAGATGACCGTTTGTAGCAGCCAATTCAAGACCCAAGGCCAATTAAACGGAAAATATACTTGAAAAGAACATCTAGACCCATGACGAAAAAGACGCTCAACCTATTGAAGCCCCAAAATCCATGAAAACTGAACTTATGCAGCCACATCCTACCCGATTAAACAACGAAGGCACCTAGGCACGCTGAGGTGTTAAGTACAATCAAATTATTTATTTTCCAAAAACCCTAATCACTTTAAATATTTTTAAAAGGTAAATATACCTCACTACAGAACCAATATTTCTCTTTCATTGAATATTTAAGCAAAATAACACTTAATTAAAACTTGTTAACGTTGAATATAACCTATGAATTAAACACGAACTTACAAAACACTTTTACGACACAACAGAACAGATTGTAACAGCACACATTATTATTTACGTACACATAGAATAAGGTAATATATATTTTTATTGTAACCATTGGAGTTCTTTAACTCATAGTCACAAGAATCTACGATTTGGGAAACCAAAAATATTTGTAATACACTTTAACGTAAGCAGCAATGCAAGGTTGAATGGTTCCTAGATCATATTCGCCGAACCCTAGAGGCAAGAGTCGAATGTAAACAGTCGGTGCAAATTTATTATTGTATTATTGTCAATGTGAATGTTTTTAATTATCACCTATTAAAAAATAACTATTACAGGGAGTAACCGTCGTTATCATTTCATAGGGAGTGCTATATATGAATTACTTGTGTTTAGTTAAGAATAAATTGTACGAGCAGCGAACAAGTTGTCATTCACGCAGCAGTAGCGACGATTGTGATGGCCGTGCGAGCGGGAATTATTTGAATGCCCAATACCGCAACGCTGATAACTCGTCTGACAATAATTTTAGTTGTTTTATAAAACGACTTGGCGCCACCCGGGATTATCACACCCCTATAAATAACAGGTAAGGTTACTGCCGTATTATACAGGTGATTACATCAACGCTACGAACATCGCTAGCCACAACATTACTGTAACGACCCGGTGCGAGGCGAACGCACTAATTATAATAACACATACAAAACTGGTGTATACATTTTGCAGGTACGCGCAGATCTATTCGTTACAGATTGACGAATACAACGTGAGACTTGAACGAAGATGAGGACGTCATCTATTAAGTCGTTACAGATTGACGCATACAACGTGAGGCTTGAACGAAGAAGAGGACGTCTGCAATTACACTCGTTACAATATATATAGTGCAGAAGGTGGATACAAGAGGAACGCCGACGGTTGGGTAATTCACGACCAATACCAATAATTTCATTTTAAAGGGGTTCTAATCAAATTATGGGGAATAGGTAATTTTACGGTATGAAAGTGTGAATGAGCAAATACTGGGCTGTCATATAAACTAAGAGAAATAATTCATTTAACTATAATAAGTAAATATATTAGTTTTTCTTTGTTACGTAAGAATCAGTAAAGAAATTTAAAAAATAAGAAAGAAGAGTATACAAAGATGTGTTAAATAAAACTGAGATAGTTGAAACAGGTTATGAGAGAGTAATTATTACAAAGTACCCTAAATCACTTATAGGTACGAGTTCACATGAAGACTCTGAGACCCGATAAAGGTAAGGGATTTCTGAATATTTATTAAAAATTATTTTCTTATAATTTAGAAAATAATAAGCATCCGCAGCTCTCACTCCTGGCTGCGGATACCGCAACTAGCAGCTGGCGACGCGTTGTACTAGCCATGCAACCGTCACACTAAACACAACAGCCGCGCGGTATGCCTTGGTCCTTTACGGATTGCTGAGCAGAGGTTTACTTTTTATTAATTATAATATAATATAAAGGTTTTAAAAACATACAAAATCTCGGTAAGTTTCACCACAGTTTATTATTTATTTCTGACAATTGTTTCAGCCTATTAAGCTATTCTCAAAGAGATCATATAAACAAGTAAACAAAGAAAGTGAGGGTGATGAGGGGATGGAGAAGCTAGTATAGGGAAAAGGTCAAGTGTCTGTAAAAAACTAAGTATAATAGGAAGGCAAATTCTAAAAATACTTATAGATCTTCTACAAATTCTCTTCCTATTATACTTAGTTTTTTCAGACCCTTAACACGTTTTCTCCTTGTACATACCCTTAACACATGTTCACCACCATCACTTACTTTGCTTACTTGTTTCCATGATCTCGTTGAGAATAGCTTAATAGGCTGAAACCATTGTCAGAGGTACATAATAAACTGTAAAACTTACTAAGCGTTTGTATGTTTTTACAACCTTTGTGGTACTAATATGTTTCACCAAGTGCCCAACGAGTCATCAATCAATATAAAGTAATATAGTTTATGTTAGAAATTAGAAATTACATTAATATTAGAAATTATCAGAAATTATATTATATTAGAAACTACATGTTTGATGTTAGAAATTACATTAATGTCGCATTACGTAGTAACTAAATGTGATATAGCTGGATTAACTTTAAATTTCAGGAACGTATAAATTTTATAATTTTAAACCTGAACCTGAATCGACGAAAATAGTAAATCAAGAATACACTTGCATTCATACCTCTCGTCTAATAGGATTTAGTATCAATAGGGATGGATGAGCCAAGAGTCCGATTAGACTTCGTGAAAACTACAAGCCTAGAGGTGGGTTCGCGCCCATGGCGCCCCGCATTAGAAGCAAGTGCTATGATCACTTACCCACCTCGACTATCACACAGTATTATCCTACATACAAATATTATTTCAACATGGAGCAAAGTGGATTATTATTAGTAGCGCAAAGCGTTTATTTGTGTTAACTGGCTGACTATAGTGTAGTTGAAATGAAATTTGTCTCCTTTGTGAACTGTCAGCTTTTGTATCTTCCTAACTTATACTGGGTACATAGCTTCTTAAATACGAGGCTGTGTTAACAAACTAATATATAATAATGTTATAAAAGTGAATTATATTATTACGACGGTCTCACGGATCGTCGTATTGTGCAGTGGAAACAAAATACAGACACCAATAAACTCGCTAATTACCAGCTTTAATTAGTCACAAATAACAATTTGAAATAAACGAGGTATTCTCATACAATAATTCAAGTTACATTTGTCCACACATAATAATACTGTCACCATATCACAATACCGCACCAATTAACACAAAAATCACTATCCGCTATTCCGCAACAATCACTTGATCCACACTATACAATATCGCCAGATGAAACTAACTAACTAAGCTGGCCGCTGTTTCAGCAGAAGGCAAATTAACTAAGCTGAACAGATCCGACAGAGGTTCCAGAATAATGTCCCACATTCCTAGCGGCATGCCAACATAATTTGCATAGTTACCAGAGCTCGAACAGTGTGGAGCCTATGTTAGTGGCCGACCTTGACCTAGACGCTGTGCCGATTTAAAAAAAAAATTTAAATCGCACAAATAAAAAATTGCTTTCAATATATGTAAAAGCATTATCCACCCCTTACCTATGCCTAGTTTCATGCAACAACGTGCAAATTGTCCCGTACCAACACGTTAAGAACAGTGTTATTTAGCTAATAATAATAATTACTTTAATTAAATAAAATACGTACAAAATAAATAAAGAAATTCCTAATTCGTAACCAAAAGGTAAAATAATGTAGTACGACTTCATTATAATAAATAATTAATATAACTTAAATGAACGAACTATTTTCTCAGTGCGTAAAGCCGCGCCATCTACTGACCCCTTGCCGCTAAACATTGCATTAATTCGCCCGATAGACACCAAGATGTAAGGATGTAGCTGCTGTGTTGTGAACATACACGTAGGTGTATACCATTAAACAATATTTAATCAAGTTTATAATGAGTTCGATTTGACCTATGTAGTATAATAATAATAATAATAATAAAAACAAAATTATAATGTAGTACATGGAGCAACATGTAAAGAATAAAAAAAAAAAGGAAAAGGAAACTTAGCCGACACATCTCTTAGCAAACTGTAAATGGTGAGAAATGTTACTTACCAGAGTTTAGTGCTGATAAAATAAGAACTGTAACTACAAGTAAAATGTAAGCTACCGACTCCGAAAGAAGAAAACACAAACAGCAACCAGATGAACTTCTAGTACCAAAATCTAATCGTCTATGAAGAGACTACCAGAAAAAATCAACATCATGGAACATCAAGAGGAACCATGGATCAGACACTAGAAGAGGACTGAAGATGACCATCATGGACCCCACACCATACACATGTTATATTCAGATGATATCAAAACATAATATTTGTAACACAAATTCATTGTAAAACAACAAGACCAGTAACAAAAGAACAGTAAAGAACTTTTGATAATTTAAAGTTTAATATAAATATTTTTGTAATCACTGTAATGAAGTAGTAATGACATTACGATGTTTAGATTTAAATTAATATTAAAATTTACAACCAAAATTATTCTTCTAATAATTTGGTTGAAGTTGTAATAAAAACATAACAAACTTGAAACCCGGATCCGTGGTACTTAAAACAATATCTTGCTGAATGATTTTGATATAAAAGAATAAGGAGTAAATTTTCAAAATATTTAATGCAGAATTTTTTTGAATCTTGTAATGGGGCAATTTTGAGGGATATAGGTTTTTATTTCGTTTAATAACAATATTGAGAGTGATTTGTTTGGACACCCTTTACGGTCACTCAGACATGCCTGATTGGACACCCTGTATGCAATTCTGTATCAGTCCGTGCTTGGCACAACGATAACAGCGTTGGAATGTCAGCCTATGCGCACATGCGTGCATATTCCGTTGGTGGATAAATAAAACTTTTTAGCGAGCCCAAAGACAGGACAAAATTACATATACTCGCTCCACAGGTGGTATCACGTTACGACTCATTATAGCGTCATGTGATGTTTAACAACGAATCACGAACAGAGTTGCCATGGATGAAGAAGGCGTGGTTTATATAGACGCTTAGAGAACTGCGTTGTCGTTTTCCACACCTACAGTCTGCCGGCTGTACAATAGTGTCATGTGCTAAAGAAAAAATTTTTTAATTATAAAAATGTGAGTCCAAAAACATAAAACAGTGAAATTTATAACATTTTGAGGCAGTGAGTAAAGAACTTTTCCAAAATTAAAACCGTGAAATATCTTAGGGACAATGAGTGAAAACAATGTGGAGACAGCATGTGGTCAGCGGGAACACCGTTGGGACATAACAGGGTCTATAGACGTAACTATCCATTGAATATTAATTAAAGTTAAAATTTTTAACTCTCAAAGAGCTCGCAATTAATTAAATGGGGTGGGATTAAAATAGTATGTGAGTTGAGCATGCGCATTACTGGGTCATTTTTTTTAGTAGAAAATAAGTTAGTCGTAAGTATATATATAAATTCAAATAAATAAATCTTGATAGTATGGCTAGGTGAATCAAATATTGTTCGGAATGTTATTTCTAGAAAAAGTATAACTACAGTCGAAATCATAATCTGACGCAGCCTCACAATTCAGTCATAAGGCATATTTTAGTAAATTTAAACCGGAAGGTAAACAGAAAAATTGTCATGCTAGAAAAATAAAGTACCATTTATTTGCGTTTGTAAAGTATGTGTATTAGTTTCCATTCACCTGTTTTTTTTTCTCTGCCTAAGTACATCAGACGACACCCTGGTTATTAGTGGTAAAGGTAAGTGAGACAAATTTAAATATGTTGTTTTAAAAAAGCAAGTAGAGTTTCAGTTTTATAAACAGATTTATAAACTTTAATATTTATTTTAAACTCGTAGAGCTTCAAGTGACGCCCGTAAACAGGGACGAATTTATAAAATTCAATATTTTTAATAACCCAATAAAGCCGTAGAGCTTCAAGTGGCGCCCGAACAGGGACTTTATAAATTAAAAAATTAAATTAATTTACAAACTGATCGAAAATGGCAGAGAAAAATAAGAATGCGGATTTAGGTGAAAGGGTAGAGGAATCTATTTTAAACGTTACTCAAGACAATTTAATTTCAACAAACGAAAGTAGTGATGAGAATGTACAATTAGAAATACCAAATGTAATTGAAACGGTAAATGTTGAATGTAGTAATAAGAGCGATAGTGTAGATATATTTAATCAATTAGCGTTGATTATGGAAGTAATGAAAAAGAATAATGATAATTTGAATGAGTTTAGAACGGAAGTCAAATTAGAAATAAACATAGTAAATGATAAACTTGACAAACAAGACGAGAAAATGAAAGCAGAAAATAATAGGTTAAAATCTGAAATAAATGTAGTCAATAATAAACTTACAGACTTAAGCAACGAGTTCGTGAACATATGAAGTGAATTAAGAATAAGTGAAGTAAATATGAATAGCCGATTGGAAAGTATGAATGAGACTACTGTTGGAGTGAAAGATGAACTGACTATAGACATGAATAAGATACAAACTGAAATGAAAAATGATATAAAAATAATTAACGAAAAACAAAAAGAGAAAATATTAGAGACAAATAAAAAATTTGACACGTTGACAAGTAAATTTAATGATAAAATTAAAAAGCAAAATGACAAAATTGACAGTAATGTTCAATGTATAATTAATGAGTGTGAACAAATCAAACGAGCAAGTGAAATACAAGAAAATATAAATGATGCATTCAGAAGTAACTTTGAACAAGTTGATGCAATTAAGATTAATGTAACTAGTTTAAAAAATAAACAAGCAGAACATGAGCGTGAAATAATTAAAGTCAGAGAAGACTTGAGTGTAACCATTAATCAGAAATTAACTAATGTGAGTGAGAGAGTGAATGTGGAAGTAGAATTAGGGTACTTTAGTAATGAAAGTAGGGGAGTGAACCCCATACAATTTTTGAACTCTATAAAAAGTTTTAATAAATATAACCAAGAAAGTTGGGAGATTAAATTGGTAAGAATTTTAAAGTACTTTAAAGGGGATGCTAAAATATGGGCGGATGCTCATAACGATAACTGGGTAGATTTTAATGAGTTTGAGCAAGCATTTAGAAATAAGTACTGGTCAGAAGAGAAACAAGAGGGGTTACGTAGTACCATAATGGGATGGGTAAATTTTAATATAAAAAACATGAGTACTACATCGTATGTGACAAGACTATATAGTCAGGTTAAATATTTAGAACCACCAATGCCTCTTTCATCTTTTATAAGATACATTAGTAAACATTTACCTAAGGACATACGGTCCACGATCAGAACCCGGGATTTTGCTAATATTGCAGAATTAGAAAAAATACTAGAAGCATACCAGAGTATGAAAGAGGAAGAAGATAATAAATATCAGTTTAGAATTAATGAATCGAATCAAATAAATACTGAAACAAGACAACCAGACCATTTTATTAGTAATGCGAGTAGATCAGGGGAGGGGGCGTGGTTGTGTCCAAACCCTAGTTGTGGAGCTAGTAATTATAATGGGTCGCGGAATCAATGTTACGGAATCAGGGTCCAAGGGAGAGTGCTCGAGGGAGAGTGGAGAATTATAATAGGGGTTTCGATCAGTTTAGAGGGAATCAGAGAGGGAGAGGTTTCACCAACAATCGGGGAGTGTCAGGAAACTTTAATCATAGAGGGAGAGGGGGATATGTTAGTAACCCAAACGAAACTCGGGGCGTGGAAGCACCAGCTCATAATCAAAACAGTAGGGGGGTTTACAGTGAACCACCACCTTCAATACCGTTAAACTAATCAGGACGGTTGAAAATGAATGCCCCCAGCCGTCTAGGAATCACATGACAATAGGGTCACTAATTACCAATATACATAATGATCTATCCGACGAAGAAGCGGGAGAGAGTAATAATGCTTTTGGGATGGCAGAATTTGAAGCCGAAGTGTTTAAAATTCTAAATACATTTTTCTAGTAGATTCAGGGAGTTCTATAGACGATAGAATAATTGAAAAAATAAAAAATCAGACTACAGAGACAATTCCACAATTACCAGTACTGGGAATTAGTGTTATAGGAGTAACGGGTGTTCGCAGTAAAAAAGTAACTAAACAAATAATGTTACAATTAAAAATAAATGAGAACACAATAAATGTACCTTCCTTAGTTATTCCAGGATTAAATATGGGAGCTATAATAGGTAATGATTTTTTGAATAATTTCAAAGTAGAATTAAACTATTACACATAGACTATGAAATTGAACAATAATAATAATATAATTGAAATACCATTCATACAAAAGAAAACTGTAGGAATGAAAGCTTTAAAAATAATTAGTAAGGGAATGTTAATTTCTGACAATGATATAAACGAGTGTAGGCCTTTAATGATCAATTATTGTAACTTGAGAGTAAGTAGTAATGAATTATTTGAAAATGAAAATAATTAGGAGGAGAAATGAATAAAATCCTATATCAAGATGGGGAATTTAGCTACCAAGACAGAGAAAAAATAGTACTAATATTAAACAAAAATAAATCAGTTTTTTCAGACGAACCCGGTTTAGTAAAGAATTTTAAGGGTAAATTAGTCGTTAAAGAAAAAACACCCTTTGCACCTAAAACCTATCCGGTACCATACTCCAAGAGGGGTTTAGTACAGGAGGAAATAAATAAAATGTTGAGGGAAGGTATAATAGAAAAATCTACCTCACCATGTTCCAACCCTTTAGTAGTGGTGACAAAGAAAGATTTATCGATAAGATTATGTTTAGACGCAAGACAAGTGAACAGAATAATTGTTCCAGACAGAGAATCGCCAGAACCAGTAAGCGAAATTCTGCAACGTTTTAGTGGGACCAAATACATCACCACCTTAGACTTGACTGCAGGCTACTGGCAGATAGAGCTGGAAGAGGAATCTCGACAGTATGTGGCCTTTCTGTACAACGGTAGGAATTACCAATTTCGCAGGCTACCTTTTAGACTCAACGTAAGTGTTTCAATTTTTATCAAATGCCTGGATTATGTGCTAGGGAGAGAGATTTTAGAATTCACAACCGTTTATGTAGACGATATAGTAATTACGTCACCAGACATTGATACACACTGTGAAAGGTTAGATAGGGTACTAAGTAGACTGCATGAATATGGCATAACAGTTAAATTTAAGAAGTTAGAATTTTTGAAAGAACGAGTTAATTTTTTAGGACATATAATTTCAGCAAGGGGTATCAGTACAGACCCTAAAAAAGTAGAAATAATACAAACTTTTCCGATACCAAAAAATGTTAAACAATTGCAAAGTTTCTTAGGTTTGTGCAATTATTATAGGAAATTTGTAGACAAATATTCATATTTAACAGTACAATTGGGACATTTATTAAATAAAGACAATCGATGGCAGTGGAATTTAAAAGAGCAAAATATATTCGAGCTGATAAAAAATAAATTCTTAAACACAGTTATATTAGCTCATCCTAATTTTTCAGAACCATTTTATATACACACAGACGCGTCAGACATTGCCTTGGGAGTAGAGTTGTTTCAGTTAGATGGGAGTGGTAACCACAAAGTAGTAGCTTTCGCAAGTAGATCTCTACTAACTAGTGAAAAGAACTATACTACGACGGAGAAGGAGGCGTTATCAATAGTTTTCACCTGTAGAAAGTTCAGAACGTACTTATTAGGAAATAAGGTAATCGTAAGATCCGACCATCAAGCTTTAACGTTTTTAAAGAACTGTAAATTAACACATGGTAAGTTAGTGCGGTGGATGCTAATATTACAAAAATATGACTTAACAATTGAGTATTGTAAGGGTAAAGAAAATATAGTAGCTGATGTCCTATCCAGGACAGATTTTGATAATAATACCGAAGTAGACATAGCAAATACATATAAAATATTTATATAGTAAAAGAAGTGGGGGAAGTAAATATGAAAAAATTAATAAGTAACTTAGCAACAGAACAAGAAAGAGACACCGAACTTGATAAAATAATATTAGCTTTGAGTCAAATACCCAACGTACCTCACAAGTGGGAGAAACATTTTAGTTTGTTTAATAAACACTTATTTCACTGGTCAAATGAACAGGGAGATGATTGGAAGGTGTGCATCCCTAAAGTTATAATACCTGAAGTAGTGAGAGATTGCCATCTAAGGTATGGTCATATAGGCCCCAAGAAATGTAGTGACATATTAAAAGAGTCATGTAAATTTAATAATATGGAAAGAACGGTGCGTAAAATATTACAAACATGCGAAATTTGTCAGAAAGCTAAAGTAAACAATCGTAAATAGGAGGGTTTAATGCAGCATGTAATGCCGGACAGTCCTTTAGCATTAGTTGCCGTTGATTTATATGGCCCCTTACCCAAAGGTCGAGGAGGGGTGAATTATTCGTTTGTTGTGTTAGATGTTTTTACCAAATTTGTAAAATTGTACCCGATTAAAAAGGCAACCTCATCAGTATTGGCTCGGAAGATAGTAAATGAATACCTTATTGAAGTAGGTAAGCCTAAAATAGTATTATCAGATCATGGTTCGCAGTTCACCAGCAACACCTGGCGGGAAACTTTAGGTTGGGAAAATATTTTAAACATACATCAGTGTATCACCCACAGTCAAATCCAAGTGAGCGTGTTATGCGGGAGTTAGGGAGAATGTTTAGAACCTTTTGCCATAAAAAACATTCTTTGTGGGCTACTTTTGTGTGCAAGATAGAGGGGTATATTAACAACAGTTTACATGAATCCACTAGTTACAGCCCATGTGAGTTAATGTTTCAGAGAAGGCTGTCACGCATATTAGAAGAGCTAGTAAAGTTTCCAACCCGGACGGAAATACCACATGATAGGAAATTGGTAATCGCTAGGGAGCGCCTGCTGAGTAAGGCCGAGCAGCGGAAACGGAGACATGACCGGAATTTAACACCCATACAATACGAGGTAGGACAACTAGTATTAATAAAAAATCATGATCAATCATCAGCGTTGGACAAAGAAATTAAAAAATTCTTCCTATTGTATGACGGTCCATATGAGGTTAGCCAAGTGAAAATGGAGAATGCTTATGTTTTAGTAGATTTGCAAACTCGAGAAATAAAAGGAACTTATAATGTGACCCAATTAAAAAAGTATTATCTAGCTGAGTGATGATAGATATATCTGTAAATATTAAAATTTTCATACATAAACAGACATTTTTATATTTTATTATTATAATATTTTATTATTATTTATACACACGTTATGGTATTTTAAAAGTAGAAGGGATACTTCCCCCATTTTCGGGCGGTCACAGATTCACCACCTCTGATCGTGGTTTTTGGCATTCTGGAGGCAGACCATGGTTGACGGTAGCCCCGCAAAGGGTGAAATCAACAATGGTCCGAGTCCACAAATTGGTGTAAACTAGAAACTTAACATTATCATTGAATGGGGAGGGGGACCCCTAGTTTCGTGGAAAGGTAAGATTAAAAAAAAAAAAAAAATTTCCACGAACTACAGTAGGTTGTTCTAGAAATTGAAATTGGAAAATTTCAGAATGAAACAACCGAAATTATGTAATTTAAATACTTAACTTTTCAAGAAATTGTTTTCCTTCAGAAAACAAAATGTATTGTACTTTTAAGGTAAATTTGTAAGATAATCCATTGTTGTAGTTCCTATTTTGGTCATAGAGAAAAAGTTTGGACTTGCAAAGGTGTCTGTGTAAAAAATGTGTTACTGTGTAAAAAATGTGTTAAATAAAATAAAAACTTGTTATCATACAAGATATGTGGGTAATTTTGGGGGGGGGGGTAGTTTGGTGCTCATAGAAGTGATATAATAATGGAGTGTAGAGACTGCAAATGTAGACTGTTTTAGTTTAGCTATTAGTGTGCTACTGCTGGGGTGGCATGTGCCCCAGTAGATAGCGGAATGGGTTGGGGGTAACAGGGAGTGTTACCTCCATCGGAGGCCAAAATGGCGAAAATGCACGGCACACCCTTTTGTACAATTGTATATTGTACCATGATAGACTTTCGTGCCGTGCAGAGTAATGACGAGTGTAACATGCTTGAAGGTAGAGTCTGATTTCCCCGACTTTTCGGGCGATTACTGCCTTACCAGCACTAATCGTGGTTTTGGCTAGCGGTCAGCTATGGCCATAATCAAGTCCCTTGACCATAGCTGGCTTGAAATTGGTTTATACTAGAAATTAACAGGGGGGTGAAACTAGGGGAAATCCCAGAAACTATGGAACAGCGGCTACCACTCTGTCCGAGTAGGGACAGCAGAGCCAGGTGGTAGACCCGCATTAAGGGCGAGTAACTATAAAACGAAGATATGTCGATATCTAAAATCTTTAAAACGTAACGCTAAAGCAAGGACAAGGAGATGTTCAATTCCTCCAATTATGCCGTCCTTGTGGAGGCCAATGGGCGCTACAGTCCAACAGAAAAACAATAGTGTGTGTGGTTTGGGGGGTTGCTCAGGTGAGCAACGAATTTAAATTTTGTAAATTAAAGATGATAACTCACTTGTGCTCTAATTAAATGCTTGTATTATGATTTGATAAATGGGTGTTCATATGTTTATCATACTGTGTTTACTCTGTTGTGTAAAGGTATTATTTTATTGTGTTAGAGATAAGGATTGATAAGGATATGTATTTCATATAATGGGTATAATTTTGAAATGTGTTGGTAATGAGGTCATTCACCTTGCTAAGAAAATCAGCTGATCAGTAGAAGAATGTCACTGATAAATTGTTTACTAATTTCCAAGGTAATTAATGTTCAATATGATGTTAATGTGGTAAAAGATTTTATTTGAATGATAGACTGAAGTGATATAGTTGAGAATTTTAAATGATTTGTGGAAAAATAGTAAGAAGTAGATTTTGGGTGATTAATATTTTATTGGGACATGTAGATCAGTGCAAAGTGAGTTTAAAGTGGTACTAGAGATGAATAATGTTGTTGTGAATTAATGTAATGTAGAATTTGAGAAGTATTGATGTTGACACAGTAGTTATGGGGAATATATGTAGAGTAATGATTGATATATTGATGTTTATAAATGATGATGTTATTTTGTAGTTGAAGTGAGGCAATGAGAATGTTAATTAGGGGATGGTAATTTTGTAATAGGGGATAGTGTAGTGTAGGAGTCCGCAACAAAAGGGTTGGGACGGGAAGGGACCGTATAGCGCGGGAAGGGGTTGCCTTAGGTATAATCCAGGGACCAGATTAAGGGAATGAGCTTTTGGGGGGGAACACACATCCTAAGTACAAAGGGTTAGAGATTAATTTTTTATATATTGAGAGAAGGTGGCGATTTGAGTTTAATGGTAAGTTGGGGTTAGAGATTGTTCGATAGATATTTTGATAGAGATGGGTGTCATATTAGTTCAAAGTTGTTAGTAGTAGAGTCAAAGAGAGAAAGATATTATATGAATACATGCCAAGTGGCAAATTTTTTTTTTTATAACGAGAGAATGATGCGGATTGAGTTTAGTAGTAAGTTGGGTTTAGAGTTTGTTTGATAGATGTTTTGATAGAGATGGGTGTCATGTTAGTTAAAGCTGTTAGTGATATTAGAGTCAAAGAGGTAAAGATTATAAATGTATGCATATCAAGTGGTATATCGAGTTAGTATAAATAGTTAAATCACCCAAAGTAATGGAGAATGAGAAAATTAAATAAAGAAAGTTATAGGACAAATATAAAACTTTGATTGAAACAAATGACAATTTTAATAGAATTTGAAAATGTAAAGTTGTAAAAGGTATAATTTTGAGTAATTTAAATATCAATTTTATTGTTAATTCTAATAATATTTGTTATTTTTAAATGTCTTATTTTATTATGTTTTTGTGTTTAAAGATAGAATTTTAAAGATGTTCAGTGTATTTTCTGATGTAACTTGTGTATAACTTATGTAGGTCAAGGTTCTTGACTTGACCCAGTTTGATCAGCTGATGGGTGATGTTCTATACAAGACCAGTTTTGGCAATGAAGTGATGCCAATTTTGTTTCTTAGTTAATTTAAATAAATTTAAGTAATCTTAATATTGAGCAAAGTATATTTTAATAAATTTAAATTTTTTTGAAAAAAAAAAAAATTTTTTTTGATTTTTCGTGCCTGACATCTAATTGAGGTTTTAATTTTCAAGTGTATTATTGTTAAGCTGTATTATTGTTGTTGTTTATTGAATTGTTTTGATTAGTATGCATGTATAATCAAATGTTAGGATGAATGAGTTCATGTTTTAAGTAGATGTTCAATTTATTTGTTTTTCGGCTTATTAAGAGTAATGAAGAAAACTCATAGATTCAGATAAAAGATTTTATTTTGATTTTAAGATTAATGGTAATGTGAAAATTTGGTTTTAATTTAAATGAAAATAAATTTTGTTGGTAGGTATTAACAAGTATATGTATGCGCCCAGTATTGCAGAAGGCGACCCAGTGTGCATGGTAAGGGGGAACATATCGGTTGAGGATCTGGCATGGGGGTAAGGCCAGGGATTTGGGGTTTGGGGTGGCATGTTAAAAGGTTAGGTGCGCTGTGGTGCGTGTCTGTTCGATTTTATGGTGTTGGGATCTCGAATAGAGAAGTCCAGTGATCTCGTTCAGATGCGGCCATAGTCGCCGAGCCAGGGGGGTTGTTTACCCATGATGTATAAGAACAAATGGGGGTGGTTGGCACCATATCCTCACCGATCCTCTTAGGGGTTTAGCAATGAGATTTCTTCTGTTTCGGCAGAAGATCTCTCATTGGGGGGGTATTGTAATGGGGCAATTTTGAGGGATATAGGTTTTTATTTCGTTTAATAACAATACTGAGAGTGATTTGTTTGGACATCCTTTACGGTCACTCAGACATGCCTGATTGGACACCCTGTATGCAATTCCGTATCAGTCCGTGCTTGGCACAACGATAACAGCGTTGGAATGTCAGCCTATGCGCACATGCGTGTATTTTCCGTTGGTGGATAAATAAAACTTTTTAGCGAGCCCAAAGACAGGACAAAATTACATATACTCGCTCCACAGGTGGTATCACGTGACGACTCATTATAGCGTCATGTGATTTTTAACAACGAATCACGAACAGAGTTGCCATGGATGAAGAAGGCGTGGTTTATATAGACGCTTAGAGAACTGCGTTGTCGTTTTCCACACCTACAGTCTGCCGGCTGTACAATAGTGTCATGTGCTAAAGAAAAAATTTTTTAATTATAAAAATGTGAGTCCAAAAACATAAAACAGTGAAATTTATAACATTTTGTGGCAGTGAGTAAAGAACTTTTCCAAAATTAAAACCGTGAAATATCTTTGGGACAATGAGTGAAAACAATGTGGAGACAGCACGTGGTCAGCGGGAACACCGTTGGGACATAACAGGGTCTATAGACGTAACTATCCATTGAATATTAATTAAAGTTAAAATTTTTAACTCTCAAAGAGCTCGCAATTAATTAAATGGGGTGGGATTAAAATAGTATGTGAGTTGAGCGTGCGCATTACTGGGTCGTTTTTTTTAGTAGAAAATAAGTCAGTCGTAAGTATATATATAAATTCAAATAAATAAATCTTGATAGTATGGCTAGGTGAATCAAATATTGTTCGGAATGTTATTTCTAGAAAAAGTATAACTACAGTCGAAATCATAATCTGACGCAGCCTCACAATTCAGTCATAAGGCATATTTTAGTAAATTTAAACCGGAAGGTAAACAGAAAAATTGTCATGCTAGAAAAATAAAGTACCATTTATTTGTGTTTGTAAAGTATGTGTATTAGTTTGCATTCACCTGTTTTTTTTTCTCTGCCTAAGTACATCAGATGACACCCTTGTTATTAGTGGTAAAGGTAAGTGAGACAAATTTAAATATGTTGTTTTAAAAAAGCAAGTAGAGTTTCAGTTTTATAAACAGATTTATAAACTTTAATATTTATTTTAAACTCGTAGAGCTTCAAGTGACGCCCGTAAACAGGGACGAATTTATAAAATTCAATATTTTTAATAACCCAATAAATCCGTAGAGCTTCAATCTAAGTTTTAAAAGTAAAGTAAAGTATGAGAGATAAACCTGTTAATAAAGAGATGTTTTTGCTAACACCCAACGAGTAAATAAATTTATACAATCCTTGCTTAATTCCTAAATAATAAAGTGTTATAATTTGTTAGTGATTGAGGTTTACTAACAACGGCAGCTAGTTCAATTAAAAGGTAACAAATTGAACTGGTTCCTGACATTTGTGATATCTTAACAAGGGAGACGTCACAAAATTGCGCCACTCTGCTGATTTATATAAAAGGTTTGTAAGCATCGTGACGCATACAAAAGTGCGCCACTCTGTTTTGTAAAAATAATAATAATTGTGTATGGTGTTGTTGTTTCAATAATTATATTGTATATTGTTATAATTCTTTAACAATACTTTGACAAACATAATTTTATTCACTCTGAAATCGGGAACAAATAAATGAGTAAAGTTTTAATTAAAATATAATAATATTAGTATCGTGAGATTGCAGTAATAAACAAGTCATCGCTGGTAAATATTCCATTCTAAACCTGTCGGTATGAACAGGCTGGTTCATGTTAAATACGTGTTGAGGAATGTAAACTCTCCCCTTTTGTATGCACGCATCTCATTCAAAACCTCCCCTCGCTAACCTAACAGACAATCCTAGACACGATCTTTTCCTGTTCTGAATTGTCCTACCTGTGTTACCACCCTATGCAACAATACGACTCCCCAAAACAGCTGACCCTCTGTGCTATTTTTAAAGCAATGAACTTTTCGTATATGAAATTTCTCTCTACTATACAATGGTATTAGCGTTTTGTTTTGAGTAATTATATATGACAGTACAGAAAATTGAATTGTTGTGAGATAAGATTATTTTGATTAATTAATATAAGATTCTATGTGTAATAAGAGATATATGTATGTGTTTAAATGAAGTCGAGCTTTTCAAGTGTTTAAGCTGATATAAAATTGTCGTACGTAATACTTCGTTTATTTAAACGACGTTATTAACAAAAATGGCTCAATTTAACCCCGACTTGTTGTTGAAAGACGAATTAAGCTATGAAGCATTATTGCGTGGTCTTCCATACTCAGATGTAACTGTCGCGGAACTTCGCAAAACGTTACGTGAAAATAAACCGGACAAACCCTCATTATTAAATCGTTTAAGTGTTTTAGATTTTGAAAGCGAAAAGGAAACATGCTATCACAAGTATACAGAACTAACTTCGATCGCAAAAACCCTGCGTGATGAAAAATCCCCCGCAGTAATCTTATGCACCACCCAAAGAATCGAACATCTGGCCCACCATATCACCAATTTGTTGAATTGGCCCGGTGATAAAAGTTACCCCACCGGATGTACAAAAATTCGCGGAGGAAGCATTAAAACAATTACCCGAGTTAATGCGCGAATTACGTCGAAGATCCGAATCGTTTAGATTAGAAGAGATTGAAGAAGCAATGACGAAACTAAATATTTCCCCTACCCAATCTCCTACTCAAGAACAGCAAACCGGCACTGTAAAGTTTCAGTTCCTGCAGGAATCCAATGTAGATCCATTTAAAGAAGGGTTAACTGATAGACAAGTAAATATCCAACCAGCAAACGTTACGTTACTCCCTAATGAACTAGAGAATATGTCTCGTATCTACGATTTACCTTCTCACTTGCCGACGAATCAATCTCCGGAAAAACCGAGAATGACGACTCCATTTAATCTAACTACAGAGCTTTATGGAAAGATAACCCACCCTGTAGAACATATTTTGTCGGTTAAGTTACTGTTTAATTACAATTACCAATACATAAATTTTTCAACTTCCACTTACCTTCGGAATTTGTTTCGGGTCCAGGGTCGTCATACGAACGTTAGGATACAAACGTGATTTTTAGGTTGTGTAAATGACTTACGCTACACATTTTTATGAAGAGAAATTACTTGATCTTTATTTTTTAATTCACTATGCTCTGTCTCAAATTATTATTCGTTATTCATTTTTTGTATGTTTACAAACCATCTATTATCTTTAGTTGACTTTTAAATAGAATACAGCTTCCTTGAAATCTGTTATTATACCATGTTGACTTATATACTATAGCTTACCTTATTCTACGTCACACATAAACAGCCCAGCCTGCATTTTTTATACATACCCACACACACACTATATTAAAAACCCTTAACATTTTATAAAATACCCCTCCCTGCCGGCACATGGTGATCGCTCGAGCGCTTAACTTCTCATTTTTAGGATTTGGTAATGTGTCCGAATTAACTGTTGATGTTCTTTAGTTGACTATGCACTTCACTGCCACATTATTATCACTGGTAATTCACTTTAAACTGTCAATTTATAAAAATTTTTTAAAAAGAAGCCCCGTGGGGCTGTACCTGCAGGTACGGTCTGTGTCGGACTGCCCAGAGCGGCATAGCATTCACCTCTAACTTGATTGCGTCTTTTTTGTGGAAACCAAGGCCTCATAGTTCTTCGTCGCTTGTATGTCCTATTCAGCCCATGCAGTTGTTTGTGTACTGTTCGCATAAGATATTTGTGCAGCACTGGCTGACGTCACGACTTAGGCCCACATCCGGCACTTTCGTCAAGGAAACAAACAGTGATTTTTCTCTTAGCCATTTTTTGTGTTTCCTAAGTCGGCGTGGGTCCGCGTGCATGCTCGTGTGGTGCATACGGGCGCAATGTCACACATTCACAAAGTTCTTAGAAACTGAGGCTGGGTGCATTCCTGGTCAGCGATTGCACAACTGTTGAGATGTATTTCGCCTTTGTTACAACACTGGTATTACCATACAACACGTGGCCTGGTCACAGTTGGAAATAAAATTTACAAACATTTTCTATAAACACCAAAACTTTAATAAAATAAAATCCCCTGTATTTGTCATGTTACAATACCCCCCCCAATGAGACATCTTCTGCTGGAACAGAAGAAATCTCATTGCTAAAACCCCTAAGAGGACCGATGAGGAACTGGTGCCAACAACCCCCTCTTGCTCTTACACCTCATGGGTAAACGACCCCCCTGGCTCGGCGACTATGGACGCATCTGAACGAGATCACTGGACTTCTCTGTGCGACATCCCAACACCGAAAAATTGAACAGATACGCACCACAGCGCACCTCACCTTCTAACATGTTTCCCCTAAAATCCAAATCCCTGGCTTAGATCATGCCAGATCCTCAACCGATATGTTCCCCCTTATATGCAAACTGGGCTGCCTTTAGCAGTTACTGGGCTCACACACACACACTTATACTACATCATATAAACATGGAAACGTCTTTAGTTTTAAAATGTTGTTTAAGTCAAAATCAAAAGCTACTTTCTTTAAATCAGAACACAAATCCTTTACCTACATTGATTAATTCTCTTCATTAGTTTTTTGCTATTAGAAAATAAACAAATTGAACATTTCTTAAAATAGGAACATCCTTAACCTAACATGTGATTATACATATGCCCTAACAATACAATTCAATAAAAACACTAATAATACACAAACAATAACATCATCAAAGTTCAAAAATATCAATTAGATGGCAGGCGCAAAATCAAGAATTTTTTTTTTTAATTTTAAATTTATTAAAATATTTTCTTTTTTCAATCTTGAAATTATTTAAAATTATTCAAATTAATTAAAAGCAAAATTGGCTTTACTTCCTTGCTAAACATGTCTAGTATATGACCTCACCTATCAGCTGATCAAAACTGGGTCAAGTCAAGAACCTTGACCTACATAAATTATACACAAGTTACATCTGAAAATACATTGAACATCTTTAAAATTCTGTCTTTCAACACAAAACATAATAAAATAAAACATTTAAAAGAACAAAATATTATTATAATTAACAATCAAATTGATATTTAAATTATTCGAAATAGACACTTTATAGCTTTACATTATTTTCAAACTCTATCAAAAAGTGTCACTGGTTTCAATCAAAATTTTATATTTTTACTATAAATCTCTTTTCTTTACTATTTCCAATTGCCTTTACTTTGGGTGATCTAATTATTTATACTAACTTGTTTTGCCACTTGGCCTTTATACATATATAATCTTTACCTCTTTGACTCTAATACTCATCAACAGCTTTAACTAATATGACACCCACCTCTATCAACACCTCTATCAACACATCTATCAAACAATCTCTAAACCCAACTTACTACTAAACTCAATTCGCCACCTTCTCTCGATATATATATAAAAAAAAATATTCTCTAACCCTTTGTACTTGGGATAAGTGTTCCCCCCCCCAAAAAGCTCATTCCCTTATGTTGGTTCCTGGATTCTACCTAAGGTAACCCTTTCCGGCGCCAAACGGTCCCTTCCCGGCCCAACCCTTTTGTTGCGGACTCCTCCATTACACTATCCCCTCTTACAAAATTACCATCCCCAAATCTCATTCTTATTACCCCACTTCAACTACAAAATAACATCATCATTTATAAACATCAATATATCAATCAATACTCTACATATATTCCCCATATCTACTGTGTCAACATCAATACTCAAATTCTATTACATTAACTCACAACAACATTACCTTAATTCAAAACAATATTTTTCTCTCTACTACCAGTTTAACTTTAACTTGGACTGATCTACATGTCCCACAAAATATTAATCACCCAACATCTATCTTTTATTATCTTTGACACTTTATTTAACATCTTACTACATTAAATTACTTTTCTCATCATTTGAAATAGCATCTTTAGGACAATAAAACATTATATTTAATATTAATTACCTTGAACATCAATAAACAATTTAACAGTGACATTTTACTACTGATCAGCTGACATTCCTAGCGAGGTGAAAAAACATTTCAAAATTATCCACATTCTATAAAACACATATTTTTTATCAATTCTTACCTCTAACACAATAAAATAATACATTTATAAAATACAGAATGAACACATTATACTGAACGTATGAACACCTATTTATCAAAGCGTAACACAAGCATTTTATTAGAGCAAAGTTTAGTTATCATTTTTAATTTACAAAATTTAAATTCGTTGCTCATCTGAGCAACCTCCCAATCCACACACACTATTGCATTTTATGTTGGACTGTAGCGCCCATTGGCCTACACAAAGACTGCATAGTTGGAGGAATTGAACACCTCCGTGTCTTTGCTTCGGCGTTACATTTTAAAAGTTTTGGTATCGACATACCCTCGTTTTATAATTATAAGCCCTTAAAGCGGGTCTACCACCTGGCTATGCTGTCCCTACGTGGACAGAGTGGGAGCCGCTGTTCCATAGTTCCGGGGATTTCCCCTAGTTTCACCCCCTATTAATTTCTACTATCAACCAATTTCAAGTCAGCTATGGTCAAGGGACTTGATTATGGCCATAGCTGACCGCTAGCCAAAACCACGATTAGTGCTGGTAAGGCAGTAATCGCCCGAAAAGTCGGGGAAATCAAACTTTACTTTAATGCCTGTTCTATTCATCATTATTATGTACGGCACGGAAGTCTATCATGGTACAATTAAGTAATTGTACAAAAGGTATGCCGTACATTTTCGCCATTTCGGCCTCCGATGGAGGTAACACTCACTGTTACCCCCAACCCATTCCACTATCTACTGGGGCACAGGCCACCCCAGCAATAGCGCCTTAATAACTAAATAATAACATTTAAAACCTTCTACAATTTGCAGTTTCTGCACTCCACTGTTATATCACTTCTATGCGCACCAATCTACCCCCCAAAATTATCCCCACACCTTGTATTGACAACAAGTATTTATTTTATTTCACACTCTTCACAATGTTCCCATTCTCACTGATACTAAAACTTTACAATCATTCGGTCACTTAATTCTAAAATTTATATAAATTTAAAGTTATAAACATCCAAAAATATTTTGCTTTTTACTTACATTGAGGCTGACTAACATTCCAAAATCGCGAATAGTGCTGGCAGACAGTAATCGCCCGAAAAGTCGGGGTTCTGTCGCGAGGCAAACCTGGGGACCGAATAGATCCACTATGTGAATTCGCTTCTCTGTCTCCATCGACTCTACTCCCTCTTCTACCACTTATTCAAACCCGCCGTCTATTCCATCCCCCAGTCCGCCTCCCAACAAACCTCACCTTTTCAGACTACACAGAAATTATTGTCAATGGCTAAATTTAGTTTTGCCATTGACACTGAAACATTTATATTTGTACGCACTGCCTTTTATTTAGGTGCAGCCTCCATTATATACATACACTCTACGGCAGTGCAGGCACGTGACAGGTACACCAAGCCGCTGCACCATGAGTGTGTTAATAATACAATGTGTGTCACGTACCTTTGGGGTCCCCCTCCCCGTTCAAATGTGAAGTAAGTTTTCTACCTTTAGCCAATTTTGTTGGAGCCGGACCATTCGGGTTCACCGCCCGAAGGAAGATCCTCCAACCATGGCCCGCCTCCGAGTTCCGAAAACCACGGCCAGGACTGGTAAGATCGTGACCGCCCGAAAATGGGGGAGAGTCCCTTCTGTAATCACAAAACAACATTTTAAATACTACTCATAAACATTATATAATTAAAGTGACCGATATAATTTTAAGTTCGTCGCATTTTGTGTACCTACTATTTCCTGCGTCGTTGGATTCCTTAACACATACGCATTTTGCATCTTTATTTCTATAATTTCATAGGGCCCTTCATACAACAAGAAAAACTTCTTTATTTCTCTATCTTGAGCACTGGACAAATCATGCCTCTTTACTAACACTAATTGACCTACCTCGTATTTGGTCCACTTACCCTTAGCATCTTGTCTCTGCTTCCTCCGCTCTCCTTTTGTAAGTAAATTCTCATTCGTCAATCTAATTTTCATGTTTACATCCATAATTTGACCTTATGGTGGGTATTCAAAGAGTTGTTCCAATATCCTGGGCGGCCTTGTTCCCCTGATCAACTCATGCGGCGTAAATCCTGTGGATTCATGGGTGGTACAAATCAGCCACTCCTCTACTTTCTTCACGTAGGATGGCCATTCTGGGTGTTTGGCGTGACAATACGCCCGAAATATCCTACCAATCTCTCTGATCACCCGTTCTGCTTGGTTCGACTGAGGATGATACACTGCCGTATGCTTGGGTATTATGCCTTCCCATCCAAGCATCTGTCGCCGCTTGCCGCTTATAAACTGTGGTCCATGGTCAGATAATATGATTTTCGGTTTTCCTACATTAATCATGTAGTCTCTTACTATTTTTTCACTGAGCACTTTGCTCGTCGCTCTCTTAGTGCTATACAACTTCACAAATTTTGAAAAAGTGTCTAAAACTACAAATACATACAATACACCCCCTCTACCTCTGGGTAATGGCCCATACAAATCAACTGCAACTAAATCAAATGGTCTCTCAACTTTTACATAATTCATCTCCCCTTCTACTTTATAGTTCACTACTTTCGATTTCTGACATAAATCACACACTCTTAACACTCTTCTAACTCTCCTCTCCATATTCTTAAATATACATGACTCTTTCAAAACATTAGCACACTTTCTCGCCCCAAAATGACCATATCTTATATGACAATCCCAAACAATTTTATCTATTAACCCCTCGGGTATAACTAACCTCCAATCACGCTCTGTGACGATTTAAATTGTCACAATAATGGTAAAAATAAAAAATTTTAAAAATTAAGATTGCGAGCTATTAAGCCATTTAAATCTCACTGTAATAATATAAAAAACCTGTATGTACTCAGTATGAGAGGAAGAAGTAATTAGTTAGTACGAAGATACTCTAATAAAAAGACAAATTGTAGAGAGTTATTAATATCGTATTTAACCCTTTGCTTGTTATCAGGCGCTGACCTGTTGATTCCAGACTCGACATGTTTTCCGAGTCTTGTGTAAGTTAGAATAAGATAAAAAACCTAATGTTAATAATTAAAAATCTGAAGACACAGATAGTCGCTAAAACAACTGATTTAAATTATGTATATTTGTTTAGGGATAGTTTGTATAAATAAAAATGTTAACATAAAGAGACACAGGGACTATATTCTCGCGCAGTAATTGCCCCTCTACCATTTTGTCCAGTACCAGGCGAAGGGAGCAGAATTTCGCTCTCTCGCAATGGTGACTTCATACAGTACAGACGTAAGAGCTATGCTCTTACACTATGTTACCGATATTTTCGTTTACCTTAATGTGGTATACAAGAAATAGCTACTTAAAGCATATGTATGTGTTAACTAGTATAGTTATGTAAAAAACAAGAGATTTAAAGTGTAACTCGAAACGTAAAAAATGGTGTAACACAAGATTACTTCGAACTTCAAGAACTAACAACACTTCCAACATCATACCTGGAGATGTGAACTATCAGAAGCCACAAACTCTAGTACACTCGACAGAATATGCAGATCAGGACATCCGAGAATCTACAAGTACCATCATAGAAGGTTCAACCTGCGGACTTTGGAGCCCTTTACTGACGAAGACCAGACCGAGATGACGACGTCGCTATTCCGGATTCCCAAGACGGACACCCCAGGACGAGTTTTCTGCATACCAATTAAAAGGTGACTCGATAGCCTGTCTATCGAGGCTTACTAATATTTGTTACACAACACACCTTAAAAGAGACTTTTCAGAGACTATTAACTTTGTAAAGTTTAATAAATTAAATCTAAGAATTTAATCTAACTATTCAAACTTCATACGTTGTAACAGTTTATATGCTAATGTATAGTAATATTATTCAAGTAATAATACCTTTCTTCCAATGGTTAAATAAAAGAAAGTCTTGCAAGCTAATATCATGAATTGAGTATGACTAAAAGTTTTAATGACTAAATACCGAAGGTTACCCGGATCCGACGTATAGCTAAATAGAATCAATTTTGATCCCAAAGTTTAAAGAAAGCATTCAAATAACTTTAATAATTCAATTAGTAATGTCATGGGATCTGTGAGTAAATGTTTTTAAATGTTTTTAAATGTTAAATAAAGAGAAGTCTTCTTGTTACACACATATGAGGAGTGCTTAAATCAATAGTATACTTTCCCATTGTTTCCTTACACAGTTAGTAAGTAATTTGTCAAATTAATTATTTGTGATACATTCTGTTACAACGTAGGCAGCCCATCTAATTAACGGAGTTTAATTACGATGGGTTCCCTGGATTTGTAACGCGGCGAAAAGACGTTACAGCTCCCCACTCTCTACTTTTTTAAACAAAATACCTTGATATACTTGAAAACGTGCACTATATTCAGATCCCTCTACCTCCGTTTCTAAACTAACAATTATTTTACCCAATTTACTATCAGATCTTTGCATATTCTTAATATCACTTAACTCTTCACCAAAAATTCTATCTTCTCTAGTTAATCTAAAAATTTCTATCTCCTTAAGGTCCCTACCAGTTTTATTTTCTATAAAATCTACTCTAGAAAGTGTGTCTGGTACTTTATTATCTGACCCCTTTATGTACTCCCAGGAAAAGTTATATTCTTGTAAAGCTAATACCCACCTGGTCAGACGACTGTGTGTCAATTTACATGAATTGAGAAATGATAATGCCTTGTGGTCCGTCCGGATTATTGTTTCATTACCCAGGATGTATGTCCGGAATTTGCCCACGGCGAACACAATGCTTAAAAGTTCTTTTTCAGTAGTAGTGTAATTTTTCTCAGCAGACAGCAACGACCTACTGGCGAAGGCGATAGTCAGATGCTCCTTATCGCAGCCCTCCTGGTAGAGCTCCGCCCCTAGCGCTACATTGCTGGCGTCGGTCTGTAAATAAAAAGTTTATTAAAGTCGGGATGATTCATCATAATCATGTGGCTAAATTTTCTCTTGATTTCATTGAATGCGTTGCGTTCCGTATCTCCCCATCTCCACTGCTTATTCTTCTGAAGTACAGCACTTAGTTTTGATGTTGTGTGTGCTTAATTTTCCTGGAACTTTCTGTAAAAGTTGCATAAACCTAAGAAACTTTGTAATTGTTTAATGTTCTTTGGTTCGGGGAATCGCATTATAGCTTCTACTTTGTCAGGGTTAGCTAAGATCCCCTCCTGTGTAATAATAAAGCCTAAGAAATGTATTTCTGTTTGCAAAAACTTAGATTTGTCCCAATTAACTGTTAGACCCCCTTTATGTAGCTTATCTAACACATACTCTATATGCTCTAAATGTTCAGTGAATGTTCTAGAAGCTATCAAGATGTCATCTACATATACTGTTAAAAATCTAGATCCTTAGGTTGTAATATATTACCCAAGCATTTAATAAAACTAGCAACACTGGTGTTTAATCCAAAAGGTAGGCGTTTGAATTGGTAATTCTTACCATTAAAAAGAAAAGCTGTATATTTTCTGCTCTCCACTGCTAATGGCACCTGCCAATATCCGGCGGTCAAATCTAATGATGTCATGTACTTGACTCCGCTGAATTTCTGTAAAATCTCATTAATTGGTTCCGGCGATTCCCGGTCAGGTATAATAATTTGGTTAATCTTTCTAGCGTCTAAACATAGCCTTATCTTTCCATCCTTCTTGATCACTACGACTAACGGGTTTGAGTAAGGCGATATCGAGCGTTCAATTATGTCTCCCTGTATCATCCGGTCTAATTCCTCCTGCACAGCCCTCCTCTTCGAAAATGGCACCGGGTAACTCCTCTGCATGTATGGTGCGTGGTCCCGAACCTTCAACTCACAGATGTAGTCCTTCGCTTTCCCTGGTGATTCATCAAACACCTCTCTGAAACGCTCCACAACGGCCCACAACTCCTCCCGCTGAGTATTTCCTACAACTACATCTTCATTAAAAAATTTGTTTGCTCTATCTACCCACACACTCTCATCATTCACATGCATCTCTCCCTCCTCATTTTCTATACTATTACTCTCTCGACACAAATTTATTTTAGTTTCTATTTCTCCATCGCCTATCTGCTTATGTAACATTTTTATTCCCGTGACTTTAACTTCATTTACTACTTTCTTAAACTCTACTCTGACTGGTTTATTCCCGTTTTCAAATTTTATTATTTGTTTATTAAAATCTATTACTGCTCCATTTCTCTCCAAAAAATCATTTCCCAATATTACATCTAAACTCAACACTTTAACTACTAGGAATGTGTTTTCAAACTCAACTTTATTTATTAAAATATTTAATTGTACTTGTCTGGTTATTCTCTTACTTCTCACCCCAGTTACCCCCACTACTGTAACCCCCGCAACTGGTAATGATGGTATATTCTTATTTATTTCTTTTAGTTCTCCCATGACATTTTCGGAAATTACAGAGATCTCGCTACCTGTATCAATTAAAGTTTTATAATTCTTACCTTCGATGTTGACTGTCACCTCCGTCAATCCTGTTTTGTGTTCCATCACTTTGTTGTCCTCTCCTTCCAATAACTCCTTTGCCATGTCTACTTTGATAATGTTGCTCGAATATTCGTCGGTTACTTGGACCCGGTTCTCCGTTGACAATGGTTGGGCCCGCTTCTCCATTGTCCTCCCTAGTTTACCGTGGATGGACCTGCTACGGCTGGATGGTTTCCTCCTCTCCCTCTGTTGTAATGGCCTCCTCCTCTCGGCGCTCCTCTATAAAAATCTGCTCCTCTTGACTGCTGATTTGGCGGTGGATGCATCTTCTCGTTCCTTGCACACTCCCTGTTTTGATGACATCTAAAACAATTGGTTCGGTTAGCATAATTATCTGTGTTACATTCTCTACACCTCCAACTCTCGCCCCTATTATCAAAACTTCCTCCCCGCGCTCCTCTATAAAAATTCTGTGTACCCCTATTCTGATGGTAATTATTATTATGGTTTGTTACTACTGGTGGGTTTGGACGCCGCCCTATGTCACGTTCCCCTATATTCTGTAGCACGTCTAACATGTTCTCTAGCTCGTTTATATTTGTAATTTCTCTAGTCATTAACGTGATTTGCACCTCTCTGGGCAGGTGTTTGCTAATATGTCTTACAAATGACCGGAATGGTAACGGTGGTTCTAGATACTTGGCCTCGTTATATATAGTCATCACGTACATCGTTAGCTGGTTACTAATTCTACCAAAATTCCCAGTACCCATTATTTTGCTTCTTAAGATTTCTTGGTCCTCTTCTGACCAATATTTGTTCCGAAAAGCTACCTCAAATTCCTCGTAACTACCCCATTCGACATTGTGTACTTCCGCCCATATCTCGGCATTACCCTTAAAACACTTCAAAATTTTCAGCAGTTTGACCTCCCAACTACTACTATTAAATCGATTAAACTCCCGTGTTCGGTTCAAAAATTGCATCGGATGCACTCTACGATTCTCACTACTAAAGGTTTCGAGTTCAATTTCATTATTTGCGTCTCGTGTAATTAATAAACGTTCAGTAACATTGCTTAATTTCTGGTTTATTACTAAGCTTAACTCATCTTTCACACTACTAATATTCTGTTCAATTGATTCGAACTTATTGTGATTTACATGTTCAATAACATCTACTGTTTCTTGGATTGATTGAATATCTGTTTTACAAGTACTTTCTATCTCATTTACCTTAATGTCTACGTTATTTTTGTGTTCATCGATATTCTGACTCATTTTTTCAATTGTCATTACTACGCTACTAAGCTTACATTCAGTTTCTGTGTTACACTTATTTATTTTATATTCTATTTCATTATTATACTCATTCATTGAATTTATTAACATCTCATTATTCTCATTTATTTGCTTCTCAACTCTATCTATCTGACTATCTACTTCATTAAATTTGACATCTCTCTCCTTTATTGAATTATCTAACTTGGTATCTCTAATTGGTTAATTTTATTAGTAAATTCTGCTTTGGTATTTTCACACCGTCTATTAATTTCTTGAATATCATTTTTTAATTCATCAAATTTGTTATTCTGAATATTGAATTTAGCGTCAGAATCACTCTTTATTTCGTTAAATTTTAACTCTAACATCGCATGTTGCTTTTCTGAACTCTCTTTGAATTTAGCGTCAGAATCACTCTTTATTTCGTTAAATTTTACCTCTAACATTGCCTGTTGCTTGTCTGAACTCTCTTTCATACTACACACCATGCTACATAAGTATTTCATCATATCATTATCATCAGTTTTTTTATTCTGAATTGGCGTTGAATGAATTCCTTCATCCATAATTTTTCATTCTGTTTCGCTTAATTCGATATTCATTTGGCTTTCGTTTTCGATGTCAGTTAAGCTGACATTCTCGTTATTACCTGCCATTTCTTATTTTTATACTTGATACTTAGAATACTTTAATTTATTTGATTTTTTATAATACAGTTTCTATTTCATGTCAATTTTGCGTAAATAACGCACTTTCATTTCAATACACTAACCTTAAAACACGCTTGTATCTTATTTGTAGGTATGGAATTTTACTTTTACTTAATCAAATTCGTTCCTGTTCGGGCGCCAATTGTTAAGTTACTGTTTAATTACAATTACCAATACATACATTTTTCAACTTCCACTTACCTTCGGAATTTGTTTCGGGTCCAGGGTCGTCATACAAACGTTAGGATACAAACGTGATTTTTTAGGTTGTGTAAATGACTTACGCTACACATTTTTATGAAGAGAAATTACTTGATCTTTATTTTTTAATTCACTGTGCTCTGTCTCAAATTTTTCGTTATTAATTTTTTGTATGTTTACAAACCATCTATTATCTTTAGTTGACTTTTAAATAGAATACAGCTTCCTTGAAATCTGTTATTATACCATGTTGACTTATATACTATAGCTTACCTTATTCTACGTCACACACAAACAGCCCAGCCTGCATTTTTATACATACCCACGCACACACTATATTAAAAACCCATAACATTTTATAAAATACCCCTCCCTGCCGGCACGTGGTGATCGCTCGAGCGCTTAACTTCTCATTTTTAGGATTTGGTAATGTGTCCGAATTAACTGTTGATGTTCTTTAGTTGACTATGCACTTCACTGCCACATTATTATCACTGGTAATTCACTTTAAACTGTCAATTTATAAAAATTTTTTAAAAAGAAGCCCCGTGGGGCTGTACCTGCAGGTACGGTCTGTGTCGGACTGCCCAGAGCGGCATAGCATTCGCCGCTAACTTGATTGCGCCTTTTTTGTGGAAACCAAGGCCTCATAGTTCTTCATCGCTTGTATGTCCTATTCAGCCCATGCAGTTGTTTGTGTGCTGTTCGCATAAGATATTTGTGCAGCACTGGCTGACGTCACGACTTAGGCCCACATCCGGCACTTTCGTCAAGGAAACAAACAGTGATTTTTCTCTTAGTCATTTTTTGTGTTTCCTAAGTCGGCGTGGGTCCGCGCGCATGCTCGTGTGGTGCATACGGGCGCAATGTCACACATTCACAAAGTTCTTAGAAACTGAGGCTGGGTGCATTCCTGGTCAGCGATTGCACAACTGTTGAGATGTATTTCGCCTTTGTTACAACACTGGTATTACCATACAACACATGGCCTGGTCACAGTTGGAAATAAAATTTACAAACATTTTCTATAAACCACAAAACTTTAATAAAATAAAATCCCCTGTATTTGTCATGTTACAATACCAATCACTGATGGGCTGAATATTACAAAACTCCTAGATTTTCTCAAGCATCTTTTACAATTAAAGGATCTGCGACAACTAAGAGATTACCAGATTTTACAAGTAATTTTACCTAAATGTAGATCTCCTTTAAGAGATCGTGTGTTAGAATCCCTAAGGCACAATCACTCAGTAGAAGAACTTCATACCACCCTAATAAGACATTTCATTCCCACCGGTATCTACAAAGAATTGAAGCGGAATCTAGTACTTCGTGTACAAGGAGCATACGAGAGATTAGCTCATTATATATCTGAAATAAGAGAATCTGCCTTATTGCTGCAAGTCAAATGGAGTGAACAACAATTAGTAGACAATATCTTAGTCGGACTATCTCCCGAGGAGCGATCTCGTCTAGCACTCATGAAGCGACCAACCACTTTCACCGAACTAGAACTATGTTGTATACATTCATCCAGAGTCTGGTATTCTGACCAGAACAGACGCGTTTCTATGTCCCAGACTCAACACAGTGATTCATTCCAAACTCTACCAATTGGAACAGATACCCGAACCTACCGCGATAAGTGATTCGTAAGTACATATAAAACCCAAAGCTACCCCCATATTTCATACTCTAGATAAAAACCCCGACAACCTACAAGCGAAGTAAATGAGGAAAGATGTTATAACTGTGGAAAAGCCGGACACATTAGCAAGGTATGTAAACAAAAGTGCTACCAACAGAAAACCGACCAATCAAAAAACATGTGAAGCTGGAAGAACAAAAATCCTACGTCTTCCGCAGCACCAGAAGGAAAGGTAAAAACAATAATAATCATAGAGTAAAAATAAATAAAAATAAACGCATAGACCCATACCTAACAAGATTTATTGAGAAGTGCAACTCTATTGGTGCATGTAAAACAAGTATCTGCCAACTACCCTATGTACAGATAGACCTTGGAGCAACGAATACCCTTGGTTTAATTGATTCCAGATCTACCCGTAGTATAATTAGTCAACAGTTAGCCACCATATTAGATAATCATAATCTGGTTAAACGTAGCCAAAACGTGAACATAAAGTGTGCCACCGCAAATAAACAAAACCTAAAGATATCGCGCAGTATTATGGTGAAATTAAAAATAAAGAATTTTACTTGGTATATTCCCCTGCTAGTAGCTGAAGTGTTAGGACAAAACTTAATACTAGGCGCTGATTTCATAAGTAAAACTGGCTTAATCCTTGATATGTATGCAAAACAATATTTCTTCAGATTTGATCGTACTCGAAAATATCAGTTCGACTCCGAGTTAAGTAACGACGCTATTTGTGAAACCTCAACTATTCAATCAGAGCACCAAGAGTCTAGTCTGAGTCATTTAAAAGGAAATGAGAGACTAAGAATTCAAAAGTTAATAAGGGAATTATCTACAGTACTCACTCCCAAGTTAGGATTAACCCATTTAATCGAATATAAAATACTGTAAATCTTAGTGACAACAAGGTAATACCACTTCATCCATACAAATTATCACCGCCCAAGATGGAAATAATGAGAAACCACATTAACAAACTCCTTGATCAGCACGTCATTGAACCGTCAACTTCTCCATACTCATCACCTGCATTCCTAGTATCAAAAGGAACTGACAAACATAGACTAGTCGTGGATTATAGACAGCTAAATAAGAGTATAGAATTTGAATCGATACCACTTCCCGAAATTCACAGCGCGTTTCACTATTTTACAAAAGCGAAAATCTTCACCATAATGGATCTCAACCAAGCATTCCATCAAATCCCACTAGCTGAGGAATCAAAACATTTAACTGCTTTTGCTGTCCCATTTAATCTATATCAATTTACTAGAGTACCATTCGGTATATCACAAGGAAGTTCAGTATGTAGCAGACTGTTAGAAAAAATTTTTCATGATGTTAAATTTAAATTTGTATACCACTATCTTGATGATATAGTAGTATATAGTGAGTCAATGGACCAACATATTGATCACTTGCGTGAAGTATTATCCAGGTTAAAGAAAGCTGGACTAACGGTAAACCCGAGTAAAGTTAATTTTGCAGTAAATCAATTCTCCTTCTTAGGTCACATAGTATCTGCCGAAGGTAAGGTTGGAATCGATCCCGAACGTACGCGCGCAATCCGAGAATTCTTACCACCGAAAGACGCCAAAGGTATAGCTCGATTTTTAGGAATGATTAATTATTTTCATAAGTACATACCCCACTTAGCGGATATAGCAGCCCCATTGAATGCTTTAAGAAAGAAAGGAGCGAAATTCGAGTGGACTACTCAACACCAAGAAGCGTTTGAAACACTTAAAGAAACAATTATATCCCCATCGGTATTGCAGTTAGCAGATTTCAGTAAACCATTTGTCGTACAGACCGACAGTTCGAGTGTAGCATTAGGAGCCGTAATATACCAGGAAATCAATAATACTAGATTCCCGATCAGCTATGCATCCCGTACATTGACCGAGCAAGAAAGGAAATTCTCAGCCTATGAACTTGAATGTTTAGCCGTAGTATTCGCCTTTGACAAATTCAAACCATTTTTGGAACATAAGGAATTTCTACTGGAGACCGACAATCAAGCTTTGTCATGGTTATTGAACCACCCAAAACAGTTAGGTCGTATCGGAAGATGGGTTGCTACAAGTTCAAAGTACAACATATTCGTGGTACTCAAAATGTAGTAGCCGATACTCTATCCCGCATGTTCCACTTACCCAATACTAGATCTGGCGAAGAAAATGTTGAAACCACTACCATTAATATGCTAATTACTAACTTTCCCCTTGCATTTAAGGATATCGCATACCACCAACAACAAGATCCGAAATTGTGCAAAATAATAGAACAAATAGAAAAAGGAACTTATTCTGACAAATATACCTTGAGTAAACGAGTACTTGGTTTTAAAAAGGCAAACGGAAGATTACTGAGAATAATCGCCCCGGAAATGATCAAACCTATGTTAATGGAATACTACCATTCATCGACCATTGGAGCTCATATGGGAATTAGGAAAACTATACATCGTATTCGCAAGGAATACCATTGGGAAAACATGAACAGTGAAATAAAAAAGTTCGTGTAAGAATGCGAAATCTGTGCCCTGAGCAAGCCAGCAAGAATCAGTCAAGTAGGAAAATTAATCTCAGAAATACTCACAACTCCCTTCTCGAAGATATACATAGACTATTCTAGACCTTATCCCCATTCTAAATCCGGAAATACCATGCTATTAATTTGTGTAGACTCCTTCACTAAATTCGTGTGGATGTATCCTATGAAACGTGCATTAGCATCTACGACAATAAAAATTCTACAAGAAAGAATATTTAAAGATTATGGTACACCTTTAAACCTAATATCTGACACTGGACCTTAGTTTAAGTCCATTAAAAGAATTTAACGACATGTGTTTTAAATTAGGGATAAATCATATTACAGTGACTGAGTACAGACCGCAAGGAAACCTAGCAGAAAGATACTTGCGTAACTTAAAATCAGCTCTAATATCTTATCACGCTAAAGACCAGACAACCTGGGATCAAAATATATCGTGGATACAATTTGCGTTCAACTCAGCGTATCATGAAGGCCATAAATCAACACCATTTGATTTACTGTACAAATATAAACCCAACCATCCTTTAACCACGAAATGGAAAATCCATGAGTTATTGCCCCGTGACATGAATACGAATAACGTACGAAAAATATGGAACGAAGCTCGTGCAAATTTGAGAGCGAATTTACAAAAATCACGGAAATACCATGAGCGGAATAATAGGTAAATAGAATATAAGGTAGGTGATTTAGTAATGTATAAAACGCATCTTATGAGTAAAGCCGTTGATAGGACCACTTCCAAACTATTGTACCGATGGTGTGGCCCCTACAAAATTCATAAGTTCATCACCCCCGTTACTGTAGCTCTGTATGAACCCAAAACAGAAAATTACGTTCGCAGAAGCCATCTGTCTCAAATAAAAAAATGTTTTTCGTGTCAAAATACAGAAGCATGACTACGAGAAAGATAGCAAACCGAGAATACTGTTTAAGTATTGAGAATAAAATATACTTGTACTTGTAGTATTGTATATACTTATACAGGAATACGATAAGATTTTGCAAAATCCTATATCGTAAATGAGTAAAAACTAAAAACCCTCGTACGAATAATAGCGAGGCCTGATCAACCTTAGCTAATGTCCTGCGAAAATGATATAATAAATGAGAAGTCAGCTGACGAAAATGAGAAAAGAAAAATGACGAAAATGAGAAAAGAAAAATGACGAGAGAGAGAAAAGAAATAATTCCTAGTGCAGTAAACTAAGAGTAATTCGATTGTGATTACAATACGGTATTATTATTAGTAACATACTCATTAGTATAACTCCGTAAAACGAGTGAAGAAATAAAAAAAAAAAAAAACCGGTAGTAGATGTAAGATTTAAGAATAAGGTAGATTTATGTTTTTGTGTATTTTATGTGTAATAGATGTATTAGAAGTTAAATATTTTGTATAAGTTGTAAGATAATCAATTGATAGATAGAAATAATCTGAGAGAGAGAAATTTCAGTATGAAATTCTGTGCCCAAATGTAATTGTGTTTATTAGATTTTAATTATTACCCCCACCACCCCGACTTCATCGTTAAGTGCAGGAGGATGTGACGAGTTAAAAAAAAATTTAAATCGCACAAATACAAAATTGCTTTCAATATATGTAAGAGTATTATCCACCCCTTACCTATGCCTAGTTTCATGCAACAACGTGCAAATTGTCCCGTACCAACACGTTAAGAACGGTGTTATTTAGCTAATAATAATAATTACTTTAATTAAATAAAATACGTACAAAATAAATAAAGAAATTCCTAATTCGTAACCAAAAGGTAAAATAATGTAGTACGACTTAATTAATAAATAATTAATATAACTTAAATGAACGAACTATTTTCTCAGTGCGTAAAACGGCGCCAGCTACTGACCCCTTGCTGCTAAACATTGCATTAATTCGCCCGATAGACACCGAGATGTAAGGATGTAGCTGCTGTGTTGTGAACATACACGTAGGTGTATACCGTTAAACAATATTTAATCAAGTTTATAATGAGTTCGATTTGACCTATGTAGTATAATAATAATAATAATAATAATAATAATAAAAACAAAATTATAATGTAGTACATGGAGCAACATGTAAAGAATAAAAAAAAAAAGGAAAAGGAAACTTAGCCGACACATCTCTTAGCAAACTGTAAATGGTGAGAAATGTTACTTACCAGAGTTTAGTGCTGATAAAATAAGAACTGTAACTACAAGTAAAATGTAAGCTACCGACTCCGAAAGAAGAAAACACAAACAGCAACCAGATGAACTTCTAGTACCAAAATCTAATCGTCTATGAAGAGACTACCAGAAACAATCAACATCATGGAACATCAAGAGGAACCATGGATCAGACACTAGAAGAGGACTGAAGATGACCATCATGGACCCCACACCATACACATGTTATATTCAGGTGATATCAAAACATAATATTTGTAACACAAATTCATTGTAAAACAACAAGACCAGTAACAAAAGAACAGTAAAGAACTTTTGATAATTTAAAGTTTAATATAAATATTTTTGTAATCACTGTAATGAAGTAGTAATGACATTACGATGTTTAGATTTAAATTAATATTAAAATTTACAACCAAAAATTATTCTTCTAATAATTTGGTTGAAGTTGTAATAAAAACATAACAAACTTGAAACCCGGATCCGTGGTACTTAAACCAATATCTTGCTGAATGATTTTGATATAAAAGTATAAGGAGTAAGTTTTCAAAATATTTAATGCAGAATTTTTTTGAATCTAAGTTTTAAAAGTAAAGTAAAGTATGAGAGATAAATATGTTATAAAAGAGATGTTTTTGCTAACACCCAACGAGTGAATAAATTTATACAATCTTTGCTTAATTCCTGAATAATAAAGTGTTATAATTTGTTAGTGATTGAGGTTTACTAACAACGGCAGCTAGTTCAATTAAAAGGTAACAAATTGAACTGGTTCCCGACACTTGTGATATCTTAACAAGGGAGACGTCACAACGCTGCACCTGCCCAGCTAACCGTGAAACGTGTAGAATGACGGCTCTCGAAAGCGTCGAGAGTGTTACGTAATTGCTGTAGCATATTATTATGAAAATGAGAACCATGTCTGTTTTTAAAATGTGCAAAAAATTGTTGCCTTAACAAATTACAATTCAAACTCTAGAAAAGATAACCCCATGTACCTACTGTTGGGGAAGTACAACACTCTGGCTGCGATAAGCCGACCTCAATTAGTGCAAACCGGACAGCTACACACAAACGCACACAATAAAAACCCAGCTCTATCATACCGCTCGTGACTGCACGTAGCTAAAACGTAGACCGATTGGCTGTTAGCTAGAGTGCGCAAATATTCCGTGAACCTAATACCTACAAAAAAGTAACGAAGAAGTACATTAACACGTACAGAAAATTAACTCCATTCTGTTACAACAGTTGGAAATTGTTTTCTTTAAATTCTTCGTCTGAATGTGTTTTCTAAGTGTCACAAAGTAACTAATACTCAGCCGGATAATGCATTACGTCTACATTTCGCATCAAGGCATAAGAAATATCAAGTTATCCTAGACGTTATACTCTTCCTTCTTCCTCTGGCTCTACATCCCTGTATGAGATTTGACCTCCTCAACAATCCTACACCATTCCCTTCTGTTGTCTGCAACAATCCTACACCATTCCCTTCTGTTGTCTGCAACAATCCTCCCATTCTCTGATCTCTGTGGTTTGCGGGTCCTCCTCAACATACTCCATCCACCTCTGTCTCGGTCTTCCTCTGAGCCAGACTCCAAGTATTTCCATTCTGTGATAGCTCTTGTATTTCTGGCCTTCTCCATTCTATAAATATGTCCGAGCCATCTAATTCTCGGTGACTTAATAAACTAATATAATATAATATGTTTCCGCTGTTTATTAATTATCAAGTTTAAGATACACACGGATCCGCAAAGTGTCATCTTGTTGGACTACTGGCCTAAAAATTCTCCTCAGTATTTTCCTCTAAAATCGTTGAAGACCTTCTTCATCTTTCTTCTGCATGGTCCGTGTCTCATATCTGTAAGTCACTACAGGTTATATAAGGCTTTTAGAAATTTTCAATTTAGAATTATGACTTAGGATCCTAGATTATAATAGTTTTTTTGTTTGCAAAATACTCTGTTTCTCTTTCCTATCTTTGATTTGATATACTCGCTGTTCAAATTGTCCTCATTTAGCAGTACTCCAAGGTAGGTAAAATTATCCACTTGCTCAAAACTATAGTCTCCAGCATCCAGTGTATTACTTTCATTATGTCTTGATCTTGAAATACACATGTACTTTGTTTTGTCCTGGTTTATTGACAACCCCGCCTTCTTTATCTGTTCTTCCAGTTCTATGAATGTTACCCTTACTACATTACTACAATTTTGTTACGGCCAAGTACGCCTATAACTATCTCATCAGCGTAGGCATGAATTTTCCTGCTGTGCTCTGCAGTGACTGTGTCTCATCTAGGTGCTTTATTATTTTTTAATGATTTTATTATATTACAACTTCCTCTAATGATGGTACTTCTATCAGTTATACACTTTCCATCAAAATGCTCTTTATTACTTTCATTATTCAGTAATAAACTATCATTATTCATTGAGTTAATAAACTATCAAAGTTTAGATCCATCTGTGGGACAATTCATAGAAATTTACGAAATAAAACTCGGAAGGAAACCCGTATAAAATTTTATAAGACAGTAGCTGTTCCGACACTCCTTTATGCAAGTGAGACATGGACCCTCGGTAAAGGGGAAGAAAAGAAAATTCAGGCTGCCGAAATGAGAATTCTGAGAAGTGTCCAAGGATTCTCCCTTCTGGATAGGAGAAGAAACATAGATATTAGATCCAGTCTTTAAATGAGACGATTAAGGAGTGTAAGAGGAGATGGTGTGGACATGTGGCTCGAATGCCAGATACCAGATTGCCAGTGGCAGCTCTCAAATACAAGCCGAATGGAAAGAGGGATGTTGGTAGACCGAGGAGGAGATGGGTTCCGGAACAGGCCAACTAGGGCCTAATCCCTGTAGTGAAGATGATGATGATATTCAGTAACTTATAAAAGTAATCCTACCATCTCGTATGTATATCTGAGAGATACTGTATATATACGTATATCTGTAAATGTTATATTATAAAGTACAATATCCTGACTCTAGAATACTTTATCTAAGTCAATGTAAGCGTATCATCATCATCACCACTCCAAGGACTAGACCTTAGACCTGTTCCGGAACCCATCTCCTCCTCGGTCTACCGACATCTCTCTTCTCTGTAGGGCGATAACCCAAGGCAGCCACAGGTAGACGGATATCGGGCATGCGATTCAAGTGTTCACACCATCTCCTTCTGCAGTCTTTAATCTTCTGGTGCAATGGTACGATGTTTAAATCGTGTCTAATATCCTTGTTACTTCTCTGATCCAAGAGAGAACTACCTTGCGTCCCTCTTAGACATTTCATTTCAGCTGCCCTCTGAATCCTCTGCACGTCCTCTTTTACGAAGAGTCCATGTCTCACTAGCATACAGGACTGTGGGAACAGCCATAGTTTTATAACATTTCATATAGGTATTCTTCCGTGTTTTATTTTTCAGGTACCTATGAATCATTCCACAGATTCTAAAATTGTGTTAGAATTTAGACACAGAATCAGATATAGAAACAGATCAATTCTGTATCCCAATCAATATCAGTTCCATATGAGATATTAGAACTCAGGTAATTAAAACGACTAACCTGATCCAAAATCTGATTATTCACGACTATCTTAGTTCTTATAGGATACTTGTAAGTGTACTGTAGAGAATTTAATTTACTACAATAGAGCAGACATTGATTTGTAGTATCCACAACAGCATGACTGAAAGAGCAAGGAACATTTTATTATAAACTAAACTTCATCTAATATAAACTTTACTGCTGTACCTTGTCCAGTTCATCGCAGTCATTTGGAGCGACAGTAATTTGAAACATATATTACGTCGGATACGCGAGAATAATGTGCCGCGTTTTACAGCTGACAGGAAGACGGTCACTAGTTGTATTACGAGTTTCACTAGCAGGTTTACAGCGTGTGTGGGGTGTTCGTATTTGATAACGTTTTTATGGTTGTGAGTTTGCTGACCCCAGACTGGAAATCTGTGTATATGAGGTTTACACGTTCACACAAACTTTGCACAATGGGCAACTGAACGACAACTGCTTCTTAACAAGATTAATACATAAGGAAAGAGATAAACTACAATAGAATGAGTTTAAGAAGAAATTATTGGGCTAAAAAAACTGTGCAGGCCGCACCAATAGATAATGTTCGCTTCTTTTTCTTCTTTATCATCAACGTCACCACCAGCACCGTCATCATCATCATATTATTATCATTATTATTATTATTATTATTATTGTTACGTAATGCGGAACGTTCTCGTGCGTTCGATGGTGTCGTTCTAGAAGCTCCTCGACTAACCCTGCCGGTGTGTGTTTCTGCCAAGGCCACGCTGAAGTATCCTCTAGAGTTTTCGGAACTTAAATCATCAACATGTGGCCAAGAGTTGCACACCATTTTAGCCCTCGTCAACTAGTTGTCCGAGGTCTATCAACAAGTTGCCCGCCACATGTTGCCTAGTGTAATAGAGCCCTCCTCTATTACACTAGGCAACATGTGGCGGGCAACTAGTTGTCCGACCTCGGACAACTAGTTGACGAGGGCTAAAACTCTCTCGGCCACATGTTGATGATTAGTCGAGAAAATGGCGTCAAGGAATGAAGAGCTTCTGCTACTCGCTTTGTTATTAAAGAAAAGAAGACGCAGAGCTCGGAGAAGACGTATGTACATACACCCTATGTTATCAACAAGGATGGATAAAGGATTGTACTACACACTGTTCGATGATCTGTGCGCGGACGAAAATAAGTTTTTTAACTATTTTCGTATGTCAAAACAATCATTTGATGAATTGTTGGACTTGGTCAAAGCAGACATAACTGGCACTGATACCAAAATGAAGAGAAGCATACCACCAGAAGAAAAGTTAGTCGTAACCCTGAGGTAAGTGATCTGTACAATTAATTAATCAAATTAAATACAATTAAATTTTATTGTAACGTTTTCCACTTTATACAAAAAAATTAACAAACTACATTTTAAGATATTAAAAAGTCTTGGATGAAAAAAACAAACATTAAAATAATCTGTAGACAGTTGAATTCTTACAAAAATACAATGTTACATAACTAATTATTTTAAAAGTAAACAGAAAGAAAATTAAAATAGTAAAAAATCACTTATTTGGGTGCTGCTACTGTCGGACTCTGCAGGCGAAGCCACTGGTGATTGTCCGTTGGAGCTGCTTGCTACGGATAGGCAAGATTGATTTTGACTTTGGTATTCCAATAGTTGCTGTGAATTTCTGGTTGAACTTTGGATTGCCTTTGGTGTTGATGTATGTTGCAGGGGGTTTGGATTTCGGCATTGTTTTATTTGATTGGAAAATCCTGTAGGATTTAGGTATGATGGTGATGGTGATGGATGTTGCTGATGGTTTGGACTTTGGTAATGTTGAGCTTGATAGGAATATCCTGCGGAATTTGGAAATGATTGTGGTTGTAACGAATACTGTTGATATCCAAACTGGCCTGTATTTGGCATTGGTGCCCATTGTTGAGTGATGGGGGTTTGAGCAGCAGCAATGGCTGCAATAATGTCACTTCTAAGCTTTAACCTCCTTTCTGGAGGGACTTTATTTATTTCTGAGACAAGTGACAATAAAAACAACTTATCCTCATGTTTTTCATCATGTGTTTCTTCTTCAGTAACAATTTTTTTCTTCAAAATTTCAATAAGGTTATCTTCGTCCTTTCTTAATTTCTTGTTGCTTTTACTTTTAGATTTTGAAATACCTTCAACCTCTAGCGAGCCAGTCGCGTCAGTATTATCATTGTTTCCCTCGACACTGTTTTCTCTGTCATTGTCGTGATCCAATGAACTAGCAGTTTTCTTACATAACGTTTCTAAAAAACTCAACTGCTCAAAATAGACATACTGCTTATGGGCCTTCGCGCCTGATCCACTTTTTACTTCCTTCTTTTTCTGAATTTCTCTCGCATAGCAAGTACGAATGGACTTCCACCTTTTCTGAATGATTGTCACTGAAAATAAACCAAAATGTATAGGCAACAAAAAATTACTAAAATGCAGTAGGGTTTTTTTGTTTTAACCTTAGAAATAATAATTATAATTAATTTAAGAATTTTACCTTATATAATCCACTAGGCGATCTCAGTTTCTCAAATACGACATGTTTCAGGGACTAAATCCCCATCCTCAGGTACAGTAAAATGCTATTCCCCTAATACATAGGGGTCGTCGAAAAGATTAAAACGTTTATACACATAAACACCACACGCACAAAACTCACTATGAATAAATTAACATATATACATAAACATATGAAAACGTTATAAGTGACTCGGTGCAACAAATTAATCAGTTTATGTATATATGTTAATTTATTCATAGTGAGTTTTGTGCGTGTGGTGTTTATGTGTATAAACGTTTTAATCTTTTCGACGACCCCTATGTATTAGGGGAATAGCATTTTACTGTACCTGAGGATGGGGATTTAGTCCCTGAAACATGTCGTATTTGAAAAACTGAGATCGCCTAGTGGATTATATAAGGTAAAATTCTTAAATTAATCATAATAGCGATCTGGAGACTGCATAAAATGTATCTCGAAGCCAATAATTATAAATTTTCATAAACCAAACTTCATAGGTGTTGTGTTGTACAGGGTGGGTGGTAGTCAGTGTTAAACAATTTTTTTCTTGTAATAGTACATACAAGAAGTATGTACATTTCCTATTGTAGTAGGAAACCACTTAGAAAATATTTATCTCAAACGGCCTTGTAGTAATTAATTTTTTAGTATTTTTACAAAAATTCTTGACTTTCAGACAGAAACTTCTAATTTCCGCTCAGTCATTGAATACTTGCATTTTTTTCTTAAAGCTTATAAAATTGTTATTATAAGATGACCATTCCTTTTATGAAAAAGTAATTAAAATGTACTACTTATTGAATTTCAAATTTCTAGAACAATTCAAAAAAACATGAAAGTAAGTCAAGGATGTTTTTACACAATTCACTACTTTTTGGCAGTTTGAGATAATTGTCTTAGTGGTTTTCTACTCCACTAAGTGTATACTATAATAGAAACATTTTCTAACACTAACTACCACCCACCCTTTATACATTGGTGCGTATGTTTTTATGAGTAGTTAATGTAGTTAAAATTGTTTTGTATTAACGCTCTCTGTTTTTACAGGTATCTGGCAACTGGAACATCAATGATCGACCTCCAATATCAATATAGAATAAGTCAGCCTGCAATATCCATGATCGTAAGATAAGTTTGTAAAGCTATTTGGAAGTGTGTCATGCCAAAATGCTTTCCACAATTTACAGAAAAGTTTTGGCTTGAAACTGCAGCTGAATTTTACGAGAAGACAAACTTTCCACATTGTATTGGAGCGATTGACGGGAAACACATCAGATGTATCAAACCTCAACATAGTGGTTCCTTATACTATAACTACAAGAACTACTTCTCTGTACTTCTTATGGCTATGTGCGATGCGTCGTACAAATTCATCTTTATTGATGTGGGTGCGTATGGTAAATCATCAGATTCAACCGTATTCAAAGAGAGTGTGTTTTTCAATAGACTTCAAAATGGTTCATTAAACATTCCTCCTCCTCAGAACTCCTTCACAGCTCTTGATGAACCCATGCCTTTTGAAATTGTTGCAGACGAGGGATTTGGCCTATCAACGAATATTCTAAGACCGTATGCAGGTAAATGTCTCACTGTCAAGAAACGTGTATTCAATTACAGGCTTTGTCGTGCACGTAGGAACATTGAATGTACCTTTGGAATACTCGCAAACAAATGGCGAATATTCCACAGGCCAATGAATGTTGACATATCATTATGTGAAGACATTATTAAAGTATGCTGTGTGCTACACAATTTCGTAAGACAAAGGGATGGCTATCGCATTGAGGACACGTTAACGGTGTAAGGACTGTTCGATATGGATCCCATTATTGAGAAACCACCAAAAAAGGCTAGTAAACTGAGGGATATGTTTGCTGACTACTTCCTCAGTGAAGAAGGTGCCGTTCCGTGGCAAATGGATCGTATGTAGGCAAGGATATATACGATGGATCGTCTTCTGTAGAGGTTCATGAACACATTTGTAGAGGTGTTAATACAGTACGTATAAGTTAAGTTGAATTTAAGTAAGTTCCTTACCAATGTAACCAATGTTTTAAAAATAACTGAAAATATATTACTACTCACAATTTATTTGTTAAGAAATTGCGACTTTTTACTTATTAGGAAAAATACTAAACGTTTTATATTTTTCAAATTTTTTGTTATCTTTGTATAAAAAATAGACAAAATAAAGCAGATTTTTTGCATTTTAAAAACTATATTTTTTTTTTTAAATACTTTTCCTTGGTTAGTACACTACTTCTGTAATGTAAAGAAAAAGTAATTTTTCACATTGGAAATAGAGGTGTTTTATATATAAAACAAAACCCCATGCTACAATTAGTAAGAAAAAGGAAAATATAATACGTTGTGTTTTTTTGCATACCCTGTATATTGTATCACATTTTTATCCCTATTTGAAAACGGATCAGGCAAAGACCTTTTAAAAGCAATTCTATTTTTACAATGTGTTTACAACAACTAGACGCTAGAAACCGAGAATGTTTCAAATTTTTGAGACACTACAGATGAACTAATGTTTCTTTTTATGGAAAATCCTGTACATAAATGACATTTGTAACATGCAAAATTGAGCAACTTACCTAGTACATTCTTTTCACTTAAAGCCATGTCATCGAAGTCAGGGAAAAATACTAGCAAAATATCATGCCATGCATTAAGTTTAACTGTTTTGTTAGCATATTCTTCACTTTTGCAGTCCCACAGTTCAGGATGTTTTTCTATTTCACATATCAAATCTTCTGAATTCACTTTAGTGTCAAGTAATTTTGTTAATTTCTTCATTGCCTCATTCTTCTTATTTGGTTTGTCACTATTTTCCGCCCTTTCAGTACTATCATTTTCGTTTTCCATGATCGATCAGAAAGAACAACACTTATAACTAAGCACAAATTACGTTAGCACCAGTAAAAAATTATGATAATATACTAAACAACACCTTCACACTGAAGGAGGTTATGTCTTGCGTATTGAATGCGAAATGACAACTGGGCCTCTCGTCTGTCATCCCAGACACAGTTAAGGTGGTGTCTGGGGCGAAGTGCGCATGTGCGGAAGCGAGAGTGGCGCGCCACATGTTGCCCAGTGTAATAGCTCCCATCTGAAACAATGCCCCACGTCCAGCGTCAGCAACTTCCGAGTGGTCGGGAAGTTGCCGATCTCGTCCACCGTCATCCACTAGTTGTCGACCCATATCAACTAGTGGCTTAGTATAATAGGCTCCCATATAAACAATGTTACTAGACGACCCCGGCAACAAGTTGCCCGCCACATGTTGCCTAGTGTAATAGAGGGCTAAATTGCGTAAGTAAAACATCGTCTGGCGCAAACCGTTCAAGGACCGTGTTATAAAAACGTTACAAACCTTCCCTCTCTCCCTCCCTCCCTCCCTCCTTCTCTCTCACTCACTCTCTCTCTCTCTTTCTCTTTCCCAATCGAATGTCGTGCGTTTACTCTTCCACTACACACCGCTAGCAATTATGGGTGATTTTGAACAGGAGTTAAGGAAACAGTCACATATAATGGATTAAGTAATTTTGAGCAAAAAAGTAAAATTTAATAATAAACGTTAACAAACCAAAGTGATTGTGAGTAGTAAACACGGACAGTCCACTATGAATATATTGCTGAATGGGAAACAGATAGAGAAAGCCGAAGAATTATCCACATAGGAAGTAAAATCACAAAAGACAGAAAAGGTAAGAGAGAAATTTGTCGGTAGGATCAGACAGGATAAAATTGCAAATTAACATTAAATGCAAATTACTAACTTGTATAGTAGTAGCCCTGGAAGGAAGAAAGAGGTTCGTGAATAGTTACACACAGAGCATAGCTCTATATTAATGTGAGACGTGGACAATTGGAACAGAGAAAAGGAGAAGACTTGAAGCACTTGAAACATGGATGTCACTGAAAGTAAGATTGATCAACAGAGTTAGTAATGATGAGATTCCTACTGGAGTTGGAGAAACAAGACTTTTTTGCTAAAATATTGTGAAGCGAACGGTTGAACTTATTGTTCATATTATGCGTCACGAGAATTTGATAAAAAACAATAATAGAAGGTTACATTGAAGGGAGAAGAGGAAGAAGAATACCGAGACTATAATGTATGAAACAGATTATTGGTGATTGAAGTTGTAATTCCTATATGGAGATGAAACGGAAAGCTCAGGAAGATCGGTGTGGAGAACTGCTACAAACCAATCTGCGGATCGCTAACTAAGGAAGAAGAGACCGCTAGAATTTCAGATTGCACAGAATAGTTTTTTTTTTATTATTATTTAAGGGGACTAGGTCATGAAGGTCTGTTCTACGTTAATTAAATGGGGTGTCACTTATCAGTTAGGTACATTTATTTAAAAAATCATTCAAGATATCTTTATGAAACCTTTTCACAGAAAAATAAATACTTAGAGCATCAGTGAACCTAATTAAATACATGTATTCGTAAAATAGTAATTTGGGTGGTGTTTTAAACAGTCAAAAATTTTTACTTCTTTTTGAAAAACATACAAAATATTGATATAAGGTATACTAAATTTCAGGTTTAGTATAAGAAGTGTTATGAAATAAACACAATAAAAAATTCAAGTCTCTAGCACATTCCAGTGCAAAGTTATACGTACCTAAATATGAAAAACATATTTTTGTTATTTCGACAATGTTTGGCAGCAATATGATAAAAATAAAATATCAGAGAATATCGTATTCTAGGATTGGAGGAAGTTGGTTTAAAAGTAATTAAGTAATTGAAAAGAATAAATTATTTTGTTATTTCAGATGTGTTATTTTTTACAGCTCTTAAATGAGAAACGGGTTTCGCGATTCTGGACGAAGGCGACATTATTTAAACGTTAAGTGTACAATGAAAAACTTTTCATAAGGTTTTTGCATTTAAATAAAATTTTATTGCGTCTGTGTAATGAAACGCCAAAAGGCTTTGGTTATCTGTCAGCTAATCTTCATACGCTTTGATCTTATGTCACGTGCATAAGGAGGCTGGTCATCCCTAGCCTATTACCTAAAATAAACAGAAAGAGGAAGATGTCAATATTGTGTTCTTTTAATATCTACACAAATTTTAGAAAAATAGGGTCCAACAAATTGAACTTAAGTGACCTAGTTCATTGCACTAGTTTGCTTATATGAATGGCCTAGCTATGATAAGTTCGTTTCGATGAACTATTTGGAAGCAACAGACTTCTGCTCCCCATGCCAGCCTAGATTAATCGATTAATCGCAGGGTGCCTTTTGATATTTTCACCGAAAACACCTGCCGGGAACCAGGAGAGCTCACAGCAAGTAAATCAGGAACCGGCAGCCCGCTGATAGCCCTGCGGCGACACCATCCTACGAGGAGTAAAAATAGGGCAGCTAGCCTCTCTTTACTTCAGCAACGACTTCTTCCTTCCCTTACCTACGAGTCATCAGTCTGAAGAACCTCCTGCCCCTATCAGGGTCAAACCCCATCGGGCGATTCTTGATTACCCCCGCAAAAGTCAGCCTCGCTAAGCTATTTGTGAGTAGCCCCTAGTAACTGACTTTCCTCTCTGTTTACCAATCTCTCTTCACGGAAATCTTTCCCCAAGCATGTCTCTACCGCTTGGCCCAGCTACCTTTTGTCACTGGCTTTGAGGTTGTCTCCCTGCTACGTCCTAGACGAGCGGCATCTGCTGTCCGAATCGCCACCAGAGGCAGTACTACAAAAGCATCAATTCCGGTCGTAGGTGAAGAGGAAGACCTAGGTTGAGTTGGAGAGAAGGCATCAACCAGGCAATGAGAGACCGGGAATTGGAAGAAGAATCTTGGTTAGATCAAGACCAATGGAGACTAGGGATCGGAAGACGTAGGATAACGTTATGAACCGATTTATATATATCAATTATATATATGTACCTTTATATATTTTTAATTTTACGTTATCGTTGTTAGTTTTTCATGTATATTTTTTTTGTAACTTGTTGCAAGTGTGTCAATTACGGGGTAAGTTGACACGGTACCTGGGGTAAGTTGACACTATACTATATTCGAGGAAAACAGGACATAGGCTAATTCAAATCACTGGTTGTTTATAAACATGTGTATTGATACAATTTTTTGTTGAGATACATATGTAAACAGGAGTATTGTCCTTTATCAATTGTTCTTTATCAATAAAAAGTGTTAGTCAAAAAAATCGTCATCTGAAGTACAATTAGCACACTTGAAAAAAATGTCACTTCCCCCAGCACACTCTTCGTGTGCCCACATGTAACATTCCGTGCATTGAATCCATTTCTCTCCTGGTCTGCTATTAGAATAGGACAACAGGCAATACAGGCAGAGTGTCTCATCTTCATCGTCATCTTCTTAGTCCGCTTTTCTTTTCTTTTTTTGTGCCTGTTTACAAGTTTTTTTAGGTGTGGGGGTTTTCTTCAACTTGTTTGCTTTGGCAGCCTCTTGCTCTATTTGAAGAGCTTCTTTTACGGGTGTGTCAGTAAGTATGGCCGATTTTCTCTTTTTTCTACCTTTCCTAGTTGTTTTTCTGGCCTCAGCCTTTGGATAAGGCCTCACTGATTCGGGGGTTACCACTGCTAATGTTTCAGGTGACTCGGTCTTTGATTTGGGCACTGTAGGTCCACCAGTTGATGTAGATGGTTGGTTGTCTGGTGTGGATGGTCTAGTAGGCACAACTGGATCGTCAACATTTTCCATTGTTTCAGGACTATTACAGTTCTCGTGTGTTCCATCTGAACGAAGGTTTGCCTCGTTCGGATCCGGCCGATCTGTTACATAACTGGACATAAAGTCGGATTCTTGAAAAATGTTTTCATTTAAGGGGTAAATTCCTGTGGCATTAAATCCTTTAATGATATTAATAGGACTTGCTGCAAGTGGTAATGCGTTACTTACTACCTTAGGCATATCATAAATGGTCAGAGTTTTTCCCGGGTTCGATGCCAACCAGGAATCGCACGCTGTGTTAATATATTTTTTAAAAGGCCCATATACACTTTTGTCCAAGGGCTGCATCTTGTGACTGCAGTGTGGTGGAAATGACACCAAAGTGATGCCATTGGCCTTGCAGTAGTCTAACCCTTCTATGGATAAGTGGGTTTCATGATTGTCTAGAAGCAAGATAATTGGGGCATCTACTGAACAACGTATGTTTCTAACAAAATGCTTCAAATAATTTTGAAACACTGGCGCAGACATCCATCCACTTGGGGTAGCACCACCCACACATCCAGGAGGACCTTGTGATATGAAGTGGTCCTTATAATGAACCCGGGGGAATACAAAAAAAGGAGGCATGGTATTTCCTGTAGCAGACACTGCTAATGTTACTGTCACAAGATTCCCTCTTTCTTGACAGACTAATTTCCCTAACTGCTTAACTCCCCTTCGAGCTACAACTCTTATCTGGTTTGTGGGTTGTTACAACCCCAGTTTCGTCTACATTCCAAATATCAGCTGGTCCAGGTTTAAGACAATTAAGTACAGTCTTGTAGTTATTAAAAAAAAGTTCCACATTGGTTTTATTAAATGCTGAAGCTCTGGCAAGGCTTGTAGCTCTAGGTGTCCTGACTGAGAGTCCAGGATGTCTCTTCATAAACAAAGTGAACCAGTCAACGCCTGTAAGTTCCAATTCCCCCCATGTTTGTGGAACCGTGATGTTTAATTTTACAGCATACTGCCATGCTAATTTTCTAAATTCTTTTGGTGAAAGCCCGTAATAAAGATCAGCTGCTTTTTTAAGGTAGGCTTCGAGAAGAATTTCTAGGTCTTCAGAGAAAACCTAAACACACCAAAAAAGTGTGATTAGATCAGGGATAAAATAATTTTAAATATTAAAATAACTATAGGCTTTACATCGAGTTAGGAAGTTAACTCTATATTGTTAGATAATACTTAGGTTATAGTTTTAATTATGATAAACATTATACTTTTTAAATTCCTATAAACCAATTTATTTTGCTGTAGGCTAAGTTAATTTTGCTAAGTTTTAAACGATATTATACAGCACTGATGATAACTTACAGCAGCGTAAAATATATTGGTTTATTGGAATTTTATTTTTTAGTAGGTTTACTTGTCGGTGTTTTTTGTATCCATATTTGGTTTCCGGAGCACCGTCCTTTCCCTCTAACTCCTATTGTGTAACCTTAGTGCAATATCTTGCTAAGGATTTTAATGGGATATCAAAATCTTTAGATACACTTCTCACAGATTAGGTGTTCCAATTTTACCATTCTTGCTGCTTGTAGCATTATTTCTAGGGGGTGTTTTTGCTCTTTCGGTTTTTCTTTTATAGGTGCGCATTTTCAATAACAAAAGTTGGGACTGTTCAGTCTAGCATAAATTAGTATTTGAACAACAACATCTATTAATAACGCAGCAACATGCTTAAATTTAACGTAGAAAGAAAAGCGCTTGAGAACAAAAATATTTTTATAGTGTATCAACTAGCCCCTAGCTTTGTGTGTCAACTTACCCCGAATCGTCATTTTGAATCTTTATGCTCATTGTAGGAAGAGGGAAGCGTATAACCAATGTAAACAATACGACGATTTGTAGGCCAGGGAATGACAAATAAGATAGCATGTTGTATGGATTGATGAGCCACATACCTAAATAATTAAAAAATATTTAGTATGAAAGCAAAAATTTACTTACCTAATCAGAAAACAAAAAAATCTTAATAAAAGCCGCAGCGCGTATCCCTCCACTTTCATAACTCACTCACTACCGAGCCGTGTCTAGATGACAGTCTAGGAAGGAGCATGGCGCTACCAACCTTACAGAACAAAAATTATGACGGGTGTGTCAACTTACCCCTGTGGCCAACTAGCCCCGGTCTCTCCTACGAAAATACCGTTCCAAAAAAATAACAGGTACAAATACCTGTTATTATATACTTATTATACATAACCTATATTATTCCTATGTAAGTAACTCGTTCAGTTTCCTGCAGGTCTCCTATGTAATATCTTCAAATAAATACACTGCAAGTAGGTTTATTTTCACCTAGATAAACCTATTAATATATCAATAAACCTATTAAAATAATATATAGGCTATTATAATATTATAGGTTTATTTTCACCTAGATAAACCTATTAATATTTTAATAAACCTATTAAAATAAACCTCCTTGGAATGTATTTATCTGAAGATATTACATAACCTATATTATATAATTGTTATACGAAATAAATTGAAACTAAAAGTATTAACAGTGTTACTGTCCACTATGACTTTATTAAACTATTACTGTTTAAAAGAAAATTTATTTACGAAACTAGAGAATTTATAGGCTTACCTCCCTTTCGGAATACTAATTTAAGTTTTCACTAGGAGTAAACAAACTAACATTGGTTAGACAAATCAGTTGCGAAACTCGGGCAGTGAAATTAGAGTGCATGTAATAGCACAACAAATAATATGAAAAAGTAATAGTGGTAAGCAAGAAGACCTAGCTAGGAAAAAGTAATTACTTAAAAATAAATAAATACAAATTATGTTCAAAACAACAATACTTTCCATCGGACATGATTTAAACCAATTAGAGTTATACAAACACAACCTAAACAGTTTGCGGTAAAATTTCATTAGATATCTGCTCTTATCTCATTTTCTTATCAAGTGGTACTCGAAAAGAATGCGGAAGACCGAAGTGGTACGTGGGTCCGCAAAAGTTGGGAACCATTGCTAATAGATCAACTGTGCAACTGATAGGTCCTGGTAAAAGCACAGGTTGGGCAGATAATGGAGACTTCGAGGCATATCATAAATCAGTCATGAATGTTTTACAGTCTCCAAGAAATTCAGATAAACTTGTAGCTTTCTCTTCTTATCACTTCATTGTTTTATTGACGCCCTTCTAATAAGTTTAGTAATTCTTATCTTCATCAGATCGTGTATTTATCCTATGTTGCAGTTTGACCATCTACACTTAATTGTGTTATCTGTTATGGAGTTTGTTACTTTTATTTCTTTACTAAGTGGGAACTACTATTAGTCAAATGATAAGTAAAGTGATAGAGACAAAAATTAAAAATCAGCAGTTTAGATAAAAGAAACAAATTTACGAAAACACCTTATGTTTTATGGTAACGTTATCAGATCAGTAAAGATTTAATGAACAAGACTAGATAAAATGCATAAATATCCGTTACAAAAATCTCATCATTTACGCGAGATGTGCAGTAAAGTTAAAATCACATTAATATAATATTATATTAGTATAATATAGCCTATCAACTATCAGCCAGTCTGTAGGTTATAACACAATATAATTCGGTTTTTTCAAAATTTACCAAGTTGGTGACTAGTATAATATATAATTTATTATAATCTGAATTATATATCTGCATAACGCACGAGAATAAATGTAACATCGGTATGCATTTTTTTCAATTATTAAAAACAACTTAGTCTCTTTGCGCAGAATGAAATGGCTTCGCACCCGCATACTCGAAATACTCCTGGTACTCCTAATTAGAGATGTGCTAAACTAATATTTGAAAATAACAGGTACGAATGAAACCGTTCCAAAAAAGTAACAAGTGCAAATACCTGTTATTATATACCTGAATTATATAATTTGTTGTAAGAAGTAAATTGAATCTAAAAGTATTAACTGTGTTACTTACTGTAACTTTATTAAGCTGTTACTGTTTGAAAGAAAATAAGAAACAAGAGACTTTATAGGCCTATCTCCCTTTGGGAATACTAATTTAAGTTTTCACTAGGAGTAAACAAACTGGCATAGATTTAATGATAAATTATTGATTCAATTTTGGTTACACAAATCAGTTGCGAAACCCAGGCAATGAAATTTGGAGTGCAAGTAATAGCACAACAAATAATTTCAAAAAAATGTACGTGAGATGTGCAATGAAGTTAAAATTATCTCCAAACTCACGTTAACAAAAAGTACTATATGATCTATCAGCCACTCTGTAGGTTATAACCAGGGCCGGACTGGTAATAATGTAATCCCAACCTGGAAACTCGTCATACAACACGGTTTTGCCAAGAATACCATTTTGCTGATTTTGCAGTGTTTTACTATTGATAATAAGTGTTAATATTTAGTAACTAATGAGGCAGCTCCTATAAAGCTGAGACCGAAATAATAAAGAACAGAAACACAAGAGTTGGATATCTAAAAAAAAAAATAAGATAAAGTACGGTATTTGAAATAATTTACAATTTGAAATTAAACCTTTTTTAATTTTACAAATGTTTGTACTACAAATAAAAACAAAGGAAAAATAGAACATTAGCTTATAATCGAAACCAAGTGTGTAACGGGGCTATTTTGAAGGGTATATTTTATTAATTATTTGTTTGGACACCTTTACGGCCCCTCAGACAGGCTTGTTGGACACCCTGTATTCAAATCCGTGCCAGTCAGAGCAAGGCACAGAACGATAACAATGGAATGTGACTGTAAATGTGCGCCCGTGCGCCGTTGGCGATAATCTCGACGCCAAGCTCGGCAACAGAACTGAACAACACGTGACTAATTAACCAGACACGTGAGCGCCTCAGCCAATCGCAGCTCGAGCTGACGGAAATGAATTCAACGGATGCAGAGAGTAGCGTTGGTCGGTCGGCAGCATACGTTCAACCTAGTCAGACGTGATAATCGCAACCTCAGAATTTCAGTAGGCCGAAGCGAGTAAAGTAGCTGAAGCCTTCCGAAACTTATTGATGTGTACGAAAGAAGATTAAAACGAAGGAAGAGATAGATACGGCAGCCGCATGAGTTAATCGATACCAAGAAGGACAGTTCGTGGGGAGACGGAAAAGTGAAAGTGAACTACAAGTAATGGCGGAACCCGGGGAATAGCACGTGCAGTTAAGTACAGTGACAAATTTAGTCGTGGGCCAAACGTTTCAAAATAAACTTGAATTGATGCTAAAGAGATCTCTAAATAATGGGGTTGTAAATTGTATGCAAGAGAGTATGAATGCGCAAATACTGGGTTGTAGCTAATAAATATGTAATTAAATTAATTAACATGTAGGTAGAAGTGTAGGGGTTTCTATTAAATTTTTAAACATTAATTTGTTCATGAAAAAGAATGTAGAGAAAGACGTAGGTAATGATTCTTAAATGAAAAAGATTTAATAAATAAGGCTTGTTTTACGTAATATAACCATGTGTTAGTTTAGTTATTTCGTCATTACCACTTCCTAGTATTCTGTGCTGACAACTCGTCTAACGTTCTAGGGGGGTTTTCTGAGTTTAAGGTTAGTCAGATAACGGGATTTTTATAAGGGCAAGAGTGTAGAAGGTTTCAATGTATAACCTTAAAACATCGTGGCGACCTGGGCAGTTTCTTTTAAGGTAAGTTTAACGGGGACGATGACGGTAAGTAAAATTCTGGCAGCAGTGAGTATTATGATGAGTGTAGTATTAAAAAAAAAAGGGTAAAAGAGAAGTATCTTTACAAATGTTGATTGATATTTTTGTACATCAACAAAATACCTTTAGAAATCAAACGTAGTTAAATTTTTTGTTCAAAAATATCAATGTCACTTTTAAGAATTTATGGTACCAACGTCTCAAATAAAACATTGAAGTTAATACATAATAATCAGTGAAGCAAAATTCTATTCTGTACAACTTTTTGTTATCAAGAAACAATTAAATAATTTAAAATTAAAATTTTGTATGTTACAAGTGTTTGTTTGTATTACAGCAAAAAAAAAAAAAAATAGAACATTACTTTTGAATGGAGACAAAGTTTTGATTGATATTTTTGTACATAAACAAAATATCTTTAAAATCAAACGACGTAATACTACATTTTTGTGCACAATAAAGATCAATGTTACTATCAAGATCCTACCAGCGTTTTAAATAAAATACTGAAATTAATACATACAAATTAGTAAAGGGTCTACTCTGTACATATTTTTGTTATCAATAAATAATAAAATATAAAAAACAAAGTTTTATCTTGAATCTGTAAGGAGGCTGTAAACTTCAGAAAATGTTATGATTTAAATCTAGGTAAATTTCAAAAACAAGCTACAAAACTTTTACTAATTGCTGCCGACTTTATATTTTGCTAACCTGGAAAAATAAAGTCAATGGAGATTACAAATATGAGACAAAAACGAAAATAAATAACAAAGGATAGTACACTTGTTACAATGTCTAACTCTAATAATTTAGTATTCAGTAGGAGAGTAGGCGTTGCATTTCTTCACTCTGACAACAGAGTTCGTTTATGATGACATTGTTATCAATTGCTGTAAGTGATTCTCTTTCAGACTGCATCATGAGCAGAGCCTCTAGGTTTTCATTAGCCATTGAAGAGCGAAGCCGTGTTTTCACTAGTTTTAGCTTTGAAAAAGCTCTCTCGCAACTTTTTTGAGTAAGAGAAATTGTCAAGAGGTATTTATAAGCTTTGTTAAGCTCGGTGTATATTACACAATACATATTGTACTCGTGAATCAACTTGTAGGCACATTTGATGCATGACTTTTTTACGTCACAGATGGATATTTGTGCACTTTCGTCTTCTGAACCATTTTGAGAATCTTTTTCCTCTTGCTCCAGGTAACTTTCCTTTAACATTGAAGAAATACTTGGCCATTGATCAACGAATGACTCTAATTCCTCTTTTAGCTTCTCTTTGTCAATAGTCGGAATTAGAGCGCATATTTTCTCCAAGGCGTTTTCAGGTATGCCATTTTTCAATTCAGGGAATCTTCGTGGATCAAAGCACGAGAGGCCTTGATATAACCTTTTTTGGTCAGAAAACGTTGTAGCTATACTTTTGTTTATTTGATAAATGACAACATTGAAAACTTGTACTCTAAAATTATTTTCAACACTGCCTGAAGATAGTGTACAGGGTCCCCCGTCTTTATCCTGAAACAGCTTTATCATCAGCTGTTTCATCTGGCATTTGTTTGCGCTTTGTCTTTTTGTTGATAGCTCACTCTCTATGGAAAAATTGTATGTCTCTAGAGATGGATTTCCTTCAATTTTCGCATCAAGAACTTCTGTCATGGTCTTAGCGAAGTTTTGTGTTACACTCGGAGTTTGATGGAACTGGTTTCGGGCGTTTCTCAAATTATCTTGTGCCGTGGAGACCAAATTCCATGCCTGTGCATAATCCAGGTTCCTAGTTTGTAAATAGTCTGAAAGTGGTGGTGTGACCTTGAAAATTAGCAGATACATCACTGCAGTCAGTATAGTTTGGAATGAAAGAACCTTCTATTTGGCTCATTTCTTGTCTGAGGGCTGAAATCTGTGGAGTTAGCGATAATGGAGAGTGACACAACCAGCTCCATGTATACAGATTTTAGATTATTTGTACCTTGATTAGCTTGAACGTCTTCACATTCGGCCCATGTATTGTAGAAACCAAATATTTGATAGGTGGCATCACTTTTAGATCTTCATCTGGTTGCCCCAGTTTGACTCAATCGTACATTTGGATGTTGTTCCAAATAAATATTCAGCCTTTTGTGGGATTCTTTGATAAATACTTGGGTCTGCTGTAGTAGACCGAAAAAAGATATTGTAGCAGTTACGCAGTGGGCCGTATCTGTCATTACAAGGTTCAGAGAGTGGGCATAGCACCACGTTGAATGTGGTTTGGCAGTTCATCTTGAAGTCAAGTTGAAACACCTCTGTACTGACCGCTCATATTTGCAGTCCCATCAAATGAGACGGCGATGCAGTTTTTGACATCAAGTCCTGTGGTACTGAAAATTTCAAGGAAAGAGTTAAGCAAGTTTTCCCCTGTTGAATACTGTACACGTTTCAAACCAATAATCCTTTCTTTTACTTCAGTTTCAAACTCATACCTCAACACAATAACACACTGGTTGAACCAAGACGCATCCGTTGTTGTGTCCATTAGCACTGAAAATAACTTGGCCTCCTTTACCTCATTAGCTATTTCTTTCTGGATCAACATTTTCATGATGTTAATTATTTTACTAACAGTTGTTTTGCTGAGAAATGTTACTTGACTACCCCTTCCTCTCCATCCTTTCTTGGAACTCGTCTTTGAAGTTTCCAATGCTGATTTACTTGTGTTAATAACAGTTTTTACATGGTTTTCCAGATTGATGTCATAGTTACATATAAAAAGAATTATTTCTAAAAAATTCCCATGGTTTACAGAAGGGTCGTCAAGAGTGTATGCATTTTCTTCACTTGACCTGTAAGCGAGGCCTCGTTTTCCTATCAATTTAATGACGTTGATGACAGCAGATACAACTTGTCTACGTTCAAGAATCTCTTTTTCCGTTTTTTAAGTTGTTTATGAAATAACAGGTTGTCAATTGTTGTCCCTTCTTTGTGAGAAATGTACGTCTTCACAGAGTCTCGATGAGCTTTCGACTTTCCGTGTTCTCCTATACTTTGTGTCAAATGCCTATAGCTATCAAACCCTTGACAAAAAACTGAGGATCCGTCAGTAAAATCCAAACAAATGCTACAAAATAGCTGTTCGGTACTTATGTGGTAGCCTAAGTTAGCCAATTGCACTTGAATGTTTGGCCGTCTCCAGAATGAAAATGAAACACCTTGTCATCAAGGGGGAGAGGTTCAGTAGCTTTTCCATGTTGAATGGGATGAAATTGAAAGAAGGAGTTAATGTCTTTTGGTCCGGGTTTTTTGAAATACTCCTCTGGATTCAGCAATGGATTTTAGCCATGTTCAGCGTCGAGGTCATTTAAGAAACCAAGTCGCACAGCACGGGCGGGCATGTAAGGCGCACATCCTCACCGCGCAGCGCTCTCTGGCAGACTCGCACTCGCACACGTCATTTTGCGTTGCATACGCTTTCTCTACTGCTACTAATACAGTTAAGTAATTCGTTTTTTAAATATATTTAAAAAGTTTTTTTTTAATATCTCGGGAAATTTGATCCGATTACCAAAAACATATTCTCGTGTAAAAGCGTGACAGCATTTCCAGAGCTGGCTGAGGGCGCAGGACGGGTTTTATTTGAAAAGGCGGACCGGCCCGCGGGCAAGTCCGGGCCTGGTTATAACACAATATAATTCGCTTTTTCAAAATTTACCAAGTTGGCGACTAGTATAGTATATGATTTATTATAATCTGTATTATATGAAGCCCCGTATTACATATCTGCACAACACACGAGAATAAATGTAATCATCAGTATAATTTTTTTTTCACTTATTAAAAGCTGCTTCGTTTCGTACTTGTATGGCAATCGTTATATGCGCTGAATCAAGTATTCAGCACTAATAACTGTGATTTTGTACTCGTTTATTTGTTAGTTTTGTGGGGGGGGAGCGCTACTCGGAACCACTAGGCCGCGAGTAATTGGGGTATTTTGACTTTTCAGTTATCGTTGAATCGGAACAGGTATTTCAACTTTTCAGTCACTGTTATTTATCTGTCTCAGAAAAATAATCGTTCCAAAATACCTGTTATAAGTATATCAGCCCAACTACTCCTAATACTTGTAGTACTCGTTTACTTGTTGTTCCTTGTGTACCGGTGATACGCCTAGTATCTGTAGTATTTGTTTACTTGTTACTTGTGTACTCGTTAGTTGCGTAGGGGCGTCCATTGACTCGGGACAGCGAGGCGAGGTATTTCAACTTTTCAGTAACTGTTACTTCCATTCCAGAAAAATATCGTTCCAAAATACCTGTTGCAGGTATATCAGCCCACCTCCAGCCGCTAGGTGCGTGGCTAACACGAACTACTTACTATCCAGTGGTGCGAGCGACTGTAGACAGTAATTCACTTCATTGACTACATCACATTGGCTGGGTCTTTCGCGAACAGTCAGCTCTAATGTCCGATGATGACTGGTTTTGGTATTGGTGTCTGATAATCTTAATACTGTGTCACCCAAGATTACGTCTCAAGACTGATTTCAAGTAAGCGAATTGGGAGGATGGCGGTAACAAGCGAAAAACCAGTTGAGAGATGTTCTTGAGAATTCATGGTGCTCAGTAGCCAGATGTGATAGTCGGTCCTGATCATCCCAGTTGTGCGTCCGTTCAGTGTTTGCCAAACCCGGCTCAGTATTTCCAGACAGAATATCCAGTCAGTCACTCTACAACATGACTGGTCACTCTACAATTGACACTTTGTTGTTTGCGGACGATCAGGCTAATCTGTCGGACTCTGAAAACAGGGTATACATTTGTTAAATGGAATCTGCAAAGACTCTCTGGATTGCGGATATCCACAGTTTAAAACCAAGGTGATTTTGTTACAACAAAGGCTTTTTGTGGAACTGATCCCGTTTAGGCAAAAATGGTATCAGATTGTACTGTCCAGGAACAAGTTAGCAGTTTTGAATGCCTGTGCTACAGTGTGTTTTATAATGCAAGCAACGACATGGTGCATAAGTTGTATAAGTTCAACCTTATGTGGAGGACGAGCAGGCGAACCCTTAAGTCAGCAAGTAAAGGAACACGCCTAAAATTCTACAAGGTGATGGTTCTTCCCAGCCTTCTTTTTGGGACTGAGAATTGGACTTTAACGAAAGGCCAGACCAGTCGCATCCAAGCCGCTGAAATGAGATTTCTCAGGCACGTGGCTCGATATTCTCTCCATGATCATAGAAGAAACACATATATATGGCAGGAACTGAATATTATGATGAGTATACTCGACAGGAACACCCAGTATCGGCTGAATTGGTGGGAACATCTTTGCCGAATGGATGACTGCCGCATCCCCAAACAACTATGGAACTGTAAGCCGAGAAGACGGAGAGGTGTGGGACGTCCGAGGCAGCACGGGAGTGACCAGCTGTAATATTTGCCTATTTGAGACCGGAACAAACCATTCTTGGTTGAAACCTTGAGGATGATGATGATGATGAAAATCTAGTCAGTTTGATATAAATCCAGCAACCTATAATATTTCATGCTTGTAATCGCAGCTGTGGCGATACTATTTGGGGGGGGCGTTCCAGGGGATCACCCCCCACCCAATTTAATAAAAATTTTATCGAAACTACGTAACCCGTTCTACGTACATCAAGTTTTACGCCTGTTGTATATGTTAAAATATAGCCTATAAACAATTGTAGAAAAAAATTACAATATTTGTAAATTAATAAAATAGTTTTCTTTAGTAACGACAATCTTTAACATTTAGCGTAACGTACCATAACATATTTTCAGCCTTAAAAAGACAATTGCGCATGCGCTAGAAAACGAAGGCAGAGCCTATTAATTGGCGTTTATATTTTTGTTCACATTTTCGTTACAGATTTGTGTCTGTGTTACAACTCCTCTAGTCTAATATCTCTATGGTTTGAACCGCAGTTTTACACAACGAAACTAGCAGTTTTTTTTGACATGATAATGTCTTTTAGCTTGACATCGTTTGAAACTTTCTGTAACATGTAATGCTGTATGACGTCATCATTGCGTGACGCTTCCACACTTTCGATTCCCCACAGTCTAGAAATTTGACATGTAAACGCATCAAGACAGAAATAATCGCTGCTTACATTGAGTTTTGCAAACGTTTTAGTACATTTGGTTTGACATGCTCTTTTGTCTGTACTGCATCATTTGAAACTTTCTGTAACATGTAACGCTGTATGACGTCATCATTGCATGACGTCATTGGGATTGTTGAAAATAAAGGTTTGTTTTGATACGTCGAAATATGTAAATAAAGGTTTGTTTTGTGTTGTGGTGAAATACGCTGCTGCTGATGAACGAGTATAGTAACCAAACGTGGCGACTGACTAAAAAACAGCGTTCGACAATTGATAGCATCAACGAGAAGGCTCAGATCAAGAAACGACAAAATGCCGAGCGAGTAAGAAAGTGTCGGGAACGAAAGAAGCTCGAGAGGAACAGCAACAAGCGGCTGCTGTCGGCGGTGAAGCTTCGGTACCAGCGGCCCCATCGCAACAAAAACGAAAGGAAGACGACTTGATGAGCGAATAATTGAACGAGTACTTAATAAATACACCGTTCGCGTCGACGATGACTGAGCACGAGAAAATTGATGCATTCTACAACATGAAACTGGCAGAGAAGCGAAGGGAAACCAACGAACGAGTAAAACGTTGTAGATTGAATAAGAAAATTGAGATACTAGTCGTTTAGTTAAACGAGCGAATGAAACAACTGAATTCGAACAGGCAATCGCTGCGGTATCGCCAAAACACTTGAAAACTGAAGAGATAGCAGCAGATGCGGAATTCACGAAACAATTCGACGAGTTCGGTTACGCCTGCTCCGTGTGCGATCGCTTATGGTTCAAGAGAGATTTGCGACCACCGCCGCAAAAGAGTCAACACATATTGGCTCCTGAGTTCCCCGACGACGATGTAGCCACCTTCAAAGTTTGCGAAACATGTTACAGATCCCTAGCACTCGAGAACATACCCAGCTTGTCAGGATCCAATTGCTTCGTGTACCCCGATCATTTGCCACCACTTGATTGTATAACTGAACATATGTACTGTAACATATGACATGATTTTAGCTAGTCAGACTCACACCGACACCAACGGTTACATTATTAAACCGATTAGTTCAAAAATTTAGATTTTGTACCATTAAAGAATGTGATAATATGAAGTAAATAAATTTTTGTCTTGTTGGCGAACGCGCCCTGATCTTATTTTGAGGACAGACTAGTCAGCATTTAGAGCATTGGATTCATATTGACTGTACTGTTTTAGTTTAGGTGATTTTTTCTCATAATTTTTTATTATGTTTTTGATGCAGTTTCTGTGTTATATTTGTGCATTTTTTACCGATTTTATATGGCACAGACTCCTTTTTGCTATGGAAATCCATGTGGTAGCGGACTTCAAAACTGTCTTGCTTTAATTGTGTTTTCATTGTATTATGTTCTATGTTCTTTAATGTTCTGTTTTATAGGTTACATTTGCATTTATAGCTATAAACCTTTTTTTCATTTTCTGTGTGTGGTGTAATTTTCAGTTCTGTTCCTGTCTTGTGTGTTAATCAAAATACTTTGAATGATGCGTTGTCTCATTTTAGTAATTAAATGTTTTATGTTTTGTTTCAGTGTGTCAGAGACAGCATCTTTGATTTCTGCACATCAGACTTCGCTACCGTTGTGACAACCACATTTGTCGACAAGACAATGATGTTTTCGATGCGACAGACGCCACCTTTCTTCTGATAACTGCTCCGCCATGGTCTAGCAAGTCCACCAACTTGGACATGGTCAGACGATTTCTGGAAATCCAAGTTGACGGCTATGGCAACAGACAGACAATTATAAACTGTTTACTGAGAACGATTTAGCAATATCCAAATTGGGTGAGTTTTTCACAAGACACTTCGGCAAATATCCTGTACTGTACATGGACTGGAAACCATTTGGCGAAGCATACGATTATAGTAGCATGATCGAGATATTCAGAACAATTACTATGGAGATGTTTAAACTGCACAGATATTTTCTGAATGTAGAAAACGTTTGGACTGATGATATAAAGACCGACGATTTTATAAAGCACAGTTTTTCAATTTGTAAGTCATGCAATGGAGATACTGAAATAATGTTTAGCCCCAAGTACTTGTCCAAACTTTTGTGTAGACATTTTGAGACTAAGGGTTATGTCCTAATCGACAACTGTGATGCGTCTGTTGCCAGCGACCTGTTCAGGAAGAACTCTGAAGACAGGAACAAAATGCTGTGCTTCATACAAACAGTCATTGATAGTTTACTAAAGAATAATCAGTGTGTTGGACGAGCTCTGTTAACCGGCATACTGCTTCTGACAGGCGACAGGTTTCCCTTCGGTAGGGACAAAATACGACGTTATTCTTTTATGGACTCTGGGCCTTTTTATACATATTACGGTTTGACAGTAGAGGAATTGAAAGGAGTTCTTGAAAAACTTGAAACTGACGAACACGAAAGAAATGAAACAAAAAGAAAAACGAAATCTTTCTTTAATATTTATAGGCTTACATTTAATCAAGGGAGTGAAAACGTCTGTAATATTTTGTCAGTTTTGAAGTATTTACTCATTAAACAGTTTTCCATTACCAATAACTACTGTATACCAAACTTCAGTGTAGTTTATAAACACATTGATATATTCAATAGGCTGAAGATTTATCATGCATTCGCCTGAGAGTCAATATAAATACAACTTACAAGTTGTGAAATGCCAAGCTACATTACCTTAGGGGACATACCCACACGAATCATTTTGCCAATCAATAACGCAGATATGTTAAGACCCCAGCACTCTGTCATCATGAAGGCTGTAGCAGCCAGACAAAAATCTTGTGTGAGAAGACTAATCTATGTATGGCAAGAAACAAAGACTTTCAAATTATTTCAACTCAACATACATATATCACTAACTCATGCAGTGGTAAATTTAATTAGAGGATAAATGTGTATTAATTATGTCACACAAAGTTACAATGAATAATTTAATGATTTTAATTTGTAAGGAAAAAATTTTGTTACAAATTGCACTAGTTTTGTAGTGCCAAATATCGTACACATATTACATATTTGCAGTGGCAATATTACAGCATATATTAATTTATTTGTATAATTATGCTTATTTAAGGGTTTCTGTTTAAAAACATGTTGATAAGTTTTATTACATTGCTAAAACTTCTTGGGTAATAGAAAGTATTCTCACATACCACACAGTAATGGTTCGTAATAAAATAATGGATTAATTTACACTCAAATGTACAAACAGAAAATTTTGTTATAAACATCACTGTATTATTTTATGCCAGCATGTTATTTATAACACAACAGGCTATGCCAAATTAAATACCTTTGTAGAAACAACTAACTGGTACTTCTTAATGCCAGAAAGTATTACATTGTGTTTTTACAAACTATCTGATGTAGTAAATGATTCTGAACAAACATCACGCTAGTACGTCTTAATGCCAGAATGTATTAACTTGTGTTTTGTCAAACTGACTAACTGAGTAAATGATTTTGAACAAACATCGCACTGGAATTTCTTAATGCCAGAATGTATTAACTTGTGAGTTGTCAAATTGCATGACTGAGTAAATGATTTTGAACAAACATCACACTGGAATTTCTTAATGCCAGAATGCATTAACTTGTGTCTTGACAAACTGGCTGAGTCTGTAAATGATTTTGAACAAACATCGCACTGGAATTTCTTAATGCCAGTATGTAATAACTTGTGTTGTGACAAACTGGCTGAGTCTGTAAATGATTTTGAACAAACATCACACTGGAATTTCTTAATGCCAGTATGTAATAACTTGTGTTGTGACAAAGTGCCTGATTGAGTAAATGATTTTGAACAAACATCACACTGGAATTTCTTAATGCCAGAATGTATTAACTTGTGTCTTGACAAATTGCCTGAGTCTGTAAATGATTTTGAACAAACATTGCACTGGAATTTCTTAATGCCAGAATGTACTAACTTGTGTTGTGACAAAGTGCCTGATTGAGTAAATGATTTTGAACAAACATCACACTGGAATTTCTTAATGCCAGAATGTATTAACTTGTGAGTTGACAAATTGTGTGAAAGAGTAAATGATTTTGAACAAACATCGCACTGGAATTTCTTAATGCCAGAATGTACTAACTTGTGTCTTGACAAACTGCCTGAGTCTGTAAATGATTTTGAACAAACATCGCACTGGAATTTCTTAATGCCAGTATGTAATAACTTGTGTTGTGACAAAGTGCCTGATTGAGTAAATGATTTTGAACAAACATCACACTGGAATTTCTTAATGCCAGAATGTACTAACTTGTGTCTTGACAAACTGCCTGAGTCTGTAAATGATTTTGAACAAACATCGCACTGGAATTTCTTAATGCCAGAATGTACTAACTTGTGAGTTGACAAACTGCCTGAGTCTGTAAATGATTTTGAACAAACATCGCACTGGAATTTCTTAATGCCAGAATGTATTAACTTGTGAGATAACAAAGTGCGTGAATGAGTAAATGATTTTGAACAAATATCGCACTGGTATTTCTTAATGCCAGAATGTATTAACTTGTGAGATAACAAATTGCGTGAATGAGTAAATGATTTTGAACAAACATCGCACTGGTATTTCTTAATGCCAGAATGTATTAACTTGTGAGATAACAAATTGCGTGAATGAGTAAATGATTTTGAACAAACATCGCACTGGAATTTCTTAATGCCAGTATGTAATAACTTGTGTTGTGACAAAGTGCCTGAATGAGTAAATGATTTTGAACAAACATCGCACTGGAATTTCTTAATGCCAGTATGTAATAACTTGTGTTGTGACAAATTGCCTGACTCTGTAAATGATTTTGAACAAACATTGCACTGGAATTTCTTAATGCCAGAATGTATTAACTTGTGTCTTGACAAATTGCTTGAGTCTGTAAATGATTTTGAACAAACATCGCACTGGTATTTCTTAATGCCAGAATGTATTAACTTGTGAGTTGACAAATTGTGTGAAAGAGTAAATGATTTTGAACAAACATCGCACTGGAATTTCTTAATGCCAGTATGTAATAACTTGTGTTGTGACAAAGTGCCTGAATGAGTAAATGATTTTGAACAAACATCGCACTGGAATTTCTTAATGCCAGAATGTATTAACTTGTGAGTTGTCAAATTGCATGACTGAGTAAATGATTTTGAACAAACATCACACTGGAATTTCTTAATGCCAGAATGTATTAACTTGTGTCTTGACAAACTGCCTGAGTCTGTAAATGATTTTGAACAAACATCGCACTGGAATTTCTTAATGCCAGAATGATATAACTTGTGTGGTGACAGATGGTCTCCCAGAGTATTCTGAACTGACTTTCCCCTATATAGTTCACAATCCAGAGTAGAATCCTCTTCTTCACAGATATTATTCATGGGTGTAAATAAGTAACACTGGAACAAATGAATACACAACTGTACTAATTTATAATTGGAACATTGAAGCAGTAGAAAATAGTATTAAAAATCATGTTCTATCTGTGAGGTAGCTTTCGGCTTGCAAAAATTAACCTTACCTAATGTCTGATTACAGTATTGCATTACTCTTCATAGGAAGAATAGTAGATTTTTATAAGTAAATGTATATATATAATTGAATGGTGAATGGCGCACGCACGCACGCACGCACACACACACACACACACACACACACACACACACACACACACACACATTTGCATATTTAAGCACACTAGAATTTTTGTAAATAATTAATATAGAGCAGTTGTTAAAAATAATGTAAGTAGTGCTATGTGTATGTGCAGGGAAAGCTCACAAGCTGTAGCTTGTCAAAGTGAACACATGTTGATTTTAATCTATGTGTGTGTGATTTTAAGTCAGTAAAAGGGTATTCGAAAACATAAGGAAGACACAAGTGTTAGAAGTCTGAACTGCTCATTGGAAACTGCCATCATCTACCAAAACCACAAAGGACTATCCAAGACAAATAAAGGCGTTCTACAAAGATTTACACATTGAAGGAGAAAATCTTAGAATGTAAATAAAGAGAAGATGGTTCAGATGATTGTGATCCTACAGTATGGAAGAGAGGACTAATTTAATATTCAAGGATTGAAGAACAATCAAACTGAATTCCATCTGAATAGTGAACAAGAAATGGAATCGATAGGTGATAATATAATTGACAGAGAAGCTTGCTTAGTAAATAAACATTTTCAAGATTCTGCTGCCACATGATTGAGCAAGTAAACTATTTGTGAACAACATAAGACTTGTTTGAATACTGCTGCTATTGGAATATTGATACACAAAGACAGGTAAGATTCCAATTGTGGTAGATATTAAACACATGGAAAACTTACCCTTAAAGAGAACATTACTCAGCCACTTGAAAGGAGAAAAAAATCAAAATTCACTGAACACAAGTTAGTGTTAAAATTAGCATATCAATTGAACTGAAATATAAGATTAGGAATATATATGTAAATATACATACAAGGAATTAAAACCATTGAAGAATTATTAAATTTGCTCACAGATTACAAAAATAAAAGCAATTCTCTAGAGGTAATATGTGATGGCAACGAAAAGGAACTGCAAGAAAGAAGAGAGGAGAGTATAAGAGAAAACGTTGGGCAGAAAGAGAAGGAATCGCTATGAAGAGAGAAATGCAAGCAAGGTTGGAGAAGAACAAAAGATATGAACAACGAAGTGAGAGAAGACAAAGAGAAATTATTTCCCACAAGGAGAGAGAGAGAGAGAGAGAGAGAGAGAGAGAGAGAGAGAGAGAGAGAGAGAGAGAGAGAGAGACCAAGGGTGAACACAGTACGAGTCTCACAATAAACAGCACGTTATTAGAGAAACAGGTAGAAATAGCACCATGTAAAGAAAGGTATAAAAATCATTGTTATATAGCCTCTTCCTACAAAGCACGTAAATGTGACACAGGATATCGTCAACGGAGAACAATAAGTCCAAAGAAAGGTGGCAGAATGTTGTATTCCTCCATGGCAGTATTTACTATGTTCGATTAATTAAATCTTCTTTTTTACGTATGTGAAGATGTAAATAAAATACGAATACCATTAAAATCCAATAACACCTAGGGAATATATGCAACAACACATATATTTGCATATTTAACAATGGCAGTATTGTTGTAAATAATTCATAGAGAGAAGTTGTTAGAAATAATTTTAAGTAGTGTATGTACAGGTAAAGATTACAGGCTCTAGCCTTGTCAAACATGATCACCTGTCGATTTTATGCAGTGTGTGTGTGTGTCTGTGTGTGTGTGTGGTCTACCTGCAGAAACAGGTATTGTGCTGCAAATGGGGACGATCTCTGTGTACGCATATATTTTGCTTGGTTAGAGAACTCCTGTCCAAACATGAATGAATTAATGATAATAATTAATCATGGTTATTTAATCAAATTTGAAGTCTACAAAACACATTTTGCAATTCAGACAATGCCATAAGAAGAAATGTACTTTCTTTCCACTGCCACCGGAAGACGCAAATGACTTACTCATGGGGCACTCTTGAGGTTTACTAGCGACAGGAAATCGGCAACTGCAACATCATCGCCATCATCATTGTTGTCATTGTCTCATACACCCAGAAGCTGCGTGCGTGCGTGCACACACACACACAGAAGTAAAAAATAAACAATTATTTTGTTCAAAACAAAGAAACAACTCACAAAGAACTGAAGTATGAGTTAATGAAGTAAAATCAATACGAAAATGTAAATAGTTGAAGTAAAATAAGTAATATGGAATTTTAAGTTTTATTAGAAATAATTTTTCCAATCAATTTAGAATGGGTGCTGTCTTGTAAACAATAGTTATGTTTACCTAAAGTGAATATTATTTTATTAAAATATTAATAAACTTACAATTTGATTTAACAAAAAATATAATACTATTTTTGCAGATTATTTGCTAAGATTTAAAATTTTAATAATGATTCAAAGTTTATATTCCTGTCAGACACCCGAGAAATTTACAGGACTTTTACAATTGTTTTTAATGTCTTTTCTTTTGATGTTATAGATTATTATTGTTGTGTCTTACATATAAGAGGCATTAATAGTATGTCAGTGTATCTTCTTGAAAAGGGAATATTCTGAATTCACATTTCAAATTTTGGATATTTAATTTTTTTAATGTAATCGTTAATAAATGGATGATTTATTATTTTTCAGTATTGTAATTAGTTATTTTATGCCATCAATGTCTCACTCCTCTATTAAAAAATTGACTGTGCAACAATTATACTTAACACAATGAACAAGCAAATTCATATGACCCAGCTTGTGGTTTACACAATACAGTTAGGTTGGGTATAAACACAGAATTGTATTCATTAATATTATTTTTAACACTGCATAATAAATATTACTGCTGCCAATAAGTGACACAAGAATTAGTACATTGTTCTATTATTATTAGTATTTTATATTTTAATGTATTCAAAGATGGTATTATAATTTTATTATTGCTGTGTATTTCATAACTGGCGCTCTGCAAAATTTAAAGAAACAAATTGTTGTTATGAGATAATTATAATAACAAAAACAGTTAAGTAGATAATATTAAATAAAAAACAAATGGAGTCAAGGTTTACAAAGAATCAGTACACATAAAACCACGAATTTAAATTTATTTACACAAAAACGAAAATGGCTGAACTTATCAAACGATGTATATATGTATACGTATTGTGATGTACAGGTGTCACATAGAATAACTAGTCTGAGATTGGCCTATGTTTCAAGTGGATGCTATTAATAATGTTGCTATTATTTTTGACAATCTCCTGAGATTTTAATACAGTTTATAAAAAAAAAATTAAATATCTCTATGTTGACCTTTGTAATACAAAATAAAAGATTCCCTTTATATACAATGAAGTAAAGTAATATTTAACATTCTTTTTTCTTGTTTACCATAAAGTCTTTACTGATGTGATAATCATTCTTTTAAATTATATTTTTAATTGTGCATAAATAATATAAGTTTGCTTCCCTTTTATGTAGACTTCAGATGCTTCAGATGATGGGTTGTTCCTGGATTGTGGATTGATATACTCTGTCCAGCTGCAGGGTCACTTTCAGGTGTGTAGTTATTTCTCATGGGCATGGTTACATACTTTCACGGCAAACTAATACTGATTACTAAAATGGTGTGTTATGCTAACACCCTTTTTCCAGTCAGCTAAAAGCATCTATATACCTAATCGGATATCATGCCCTTTCACAGAATAGCACTACTATATTTCTCGCAGCAACTGTAGTAATTTTCTAACTTGTGTGTGTGGTGATTGGGAGGTCAATGATCATGTACCAAGTGGCAATTCCATGTTATCGATTCCAAAGAGAGACTGATCAATTGGTTAAAAATAATTTTCAACTGGATTCGCATAATCAGATTGGTTCTTAGGTAACCCCTACTCATGATTTTCTACAGATAATAAAAAGTTCTTGTCGAAGGAAGCTTCTGAACAGAACAATTCTTGTTCAAAACACCTGAATATTTTTACAAACAAATTTATGGCCATAAACCCTTTTTACTTAAAAAACATACATTTAGTTACTAATTTTTAAAATGATTACCGTCATTAATTAGGTTGAACCTTTTTATTTTGAACAGTCTGATATAAGTCCCATCTCAAAAATTTACATATCACAAAAATTATTTAAATTAACATGCTTTTTATATATACATCCAATAAAATAATTTTGTACCCTCACACATGCATACTACAAACATGGCTACACATCCTTACATACCATTCCACTATACTTAGCATTTTGAGTGCGATCACTTTACGAACAGTTCCACACCGAGGAACGGACTACTTTTTTTGTTGTAAAACTGCTTGTTTTTTGAAAATTATTAAAAATTTTAATTTTAATGTAACTGCCACACATTGTTACATTCAAAGCGGCAGTTTGAATGTAATAGTAACCACAATTACACAGATTTTGCTACAAATCTTATACCCATACATGTTTGCACGTAAGGCCGGTACATGAGTGCTGCCGAGGAGTTTGAAGTGTATAAGGCGTATAAATTGTATCCCAAGCATTTGTTAAACGACCAGCTGAATTTTCATTCCAATACATTGTATGATACAGCATTGCAATTCTCTGAACGCCTGAAGCCCCCATCACACAGCGCACAGACAACAATGACAACAGATGGCAGTATGGGTATTTACACCGTACGGTGTGCACCGTGAACTTCGCACACTATTGTTAATTAGTTTTTTGTGTTTAAATATGTGTTGTGTCTTAATGTGTTGACGATCTCCAACAAGTAAAATGCACCTGCTGATAGAACATAAGTTCTGAAACACGTTGTTTTTACATCTTTAAAATTTATATAAGGAAGCCACAGGATGGACTAAGAAGGTAATACTAATTCATTTAGTTCATTAAAAGTATCCAGGCTTAGATATAATGACAAAAAGAAGAACATCAGCAAGAAACAGAACACATAAAAGCACTGATATAGGAACAAAGGAATTTGCAGGAGCATACTGCTGCAGAGTTGTGTTCTACTATGTGGAGGTGTGGGTGAATTACATGGTGATCTCAGTGGACAAGAGGTAAGATTATCTGTAGTAGAGAAGTGGACTGCAAATGTAAAATAACAGATTAAAACAGAAGCTGAACAGTCAATGAAAAAACAACCCTGTGTCTCAAATCAAATGGCTCAATAGATTGTTCCAAAAAAGGTAAAGTCCAAAAAAAAAATACAGAAAATAAGGTAACAGAGAGTTACTTTGACTGCAGTCATGCCTATTCATATCAAGGGCCCAACATTTGATGGAAGCACTACTGGACAACATATCTTCGGCAATTTGAAGTCGCAAGCACATACTATTGGTTTCACTTATTCTTGCTTTCAAGTATCTGCCTTAGAGCTACTACAGAAAGTGTCACCTTACAGCCAGAACTCTTTATACAGAACAGTTTGAAGCAAGTATTGACTTGCTAGTTAGACTCGCCTATCATAGAGCATCAGAGAATGACATTGGAGATACAGATACTTACTGATGGTGTCGGAGATAGTGAACTACAACAACTGTTACAATGGCTGTACAGTTTGAGGCTGCCAAGTCAGTGTCTGGTTGGGCGAATCATAAAGTGCGCACATTAACAGATTGTGATGACACAAATGATTAAGAGGAAGAATAAGAGACAGAGTCTTAAAAGTTCGGCACCACAGTATGAAGGTAGAAAGTAAGGAAGACCGAAGCTTTTTAGATATGGGGAACCTGGGCGTCTACAAACAGATTGTCGGTCCATTGTTAAGCAGTAGGGAAATGGGCAGTAGTCAGTACAACTAACTGGAGGAACGCAGCACCCAGACAATACATAAGTTATACACTTTACAAAAACAGTAGGAACACAGTATACTATCTGACATGAAGTACGACAAATAAAATGGTGGCAATCAATTCATTTTGTTATAGTGCTTAAAAGAGACAGAAACAAAAGATAGGGAGATAAAAAAGAATAAAAAAGATAAAGGGAATTGTAAAGAACAATAAGTATAACACCAACATAGTGGATAAAGTTATGGAAAGTATTAACATGCAAAAAACTAAAAATGAAACAAAACAAAAGAATTATGCACGGTCACTGACATATGTAGGATCACATACCAGAAAAATTATATAATGTTTTAAAAAATACTAGTAGATATAGCAATTAAGGGGACCCGGCTACCCTATTGTTACCCATGTTAACGTTATGTACCTTTTCTGAGTTTCTGTCCATCCTACATAATTGAAATTTTTTCTACACCTTTATCGGTGGTTGATATATACTCTGACATTTGTGTTTTTATAAAATTTTCATTCTGAGGTGAGATAATAATTTTTTTATAGGTCATGTCCGAACACTTCCAAAATTTTTAGCTTTGGTGTTGAATAAATCAAGTTTTAAACAAAATATCTGAAATTCCTTATGTTAAAGTAGGTAACTGGACCCATTAAACACGTTGTAAAAATTTCAAGCCAAAATGTTGAGTAGTTACTGAGAAAAGGAACATTAAGCTTTAAAAAACCTGATTTTCGGAAAAACGGTTATTTTTTTTTAGAAAATATGTTCAGAAAAATTGTTATAATATTTACTTACATTTTAATACATTCCAGCTTCATAATCTGACTGGTTATCATACTCTGCTTCCAACTTCCTTTTAGCACTCCTTTTTGCCCTTCTCTCATATTCACTGATGGATTTTTCAGAATTAGGGACCTGTTCTGCATCCAACGACGCCATCGCTTTGACCATGAAAAATCCTGGTTTTAGTCCTATTCTGTGGAGGACTTCACATTTCATCTGATAACCTTTGTTAAATGATGATATTGCTTCATATACACCAAAACTAAATGTATTCATTCTGATAAATATATTTTTTGGTAATACACTCCACAGGACATGGTTGAAGGATTCATTCAAATTTTGTGTCTTTCCATGTGTGCATTTACTCAGATCTTCTTTAGACAGGTCTCTGTAAATTGGTTTGATGGCCAACATGATACCAGGTGGAATACTTTTAGTATGCTTGTAAGGTTCACTGTCAGGATTACACTTATTTACATTATATTTACACCAAGACTTGGGGCCAGACGGACACAGTTCATGGGATGGATTTTTGTCTGTCGACAGGCGGTGAAAATACGTAGCCCATACTGCTTTTTTCATATCACGTACACAATGTAGATTATTTATTATTGCATTTCTGTAATAGGTTTGGAGTTCATCAATAATACTGTCAGTAAGTCTATTCCTTCCAGAAATTGATAAGCCATCGTCAAGTTTTTTCCCTTTGAGCTGTTTTTTTAGTTTCCGAAGCCTGGCCCCCATTCTTTTCTGTATATGATTGACACACTCAAATTTATTAATAGGTATTTCTCCATAAGGCTTACAAGCTACTACAGCATTATATGCTTTACTGTCCCCATCACCCAAATAGTTAATATAATGCATGTTATACTTCTCGATGGAGTGAGCAAATATTTCTTTTATACCGGCCACTTCCATTCCCCCACTGGTTCCTTGGTAGTTGCCAGTGCAAGTGTCACTATGGTTTTCTTTATTAGGACACAAGCAATGTTTTGTTAGAATGCTAACATCAATAACTTTCCCTGTTTCAATGCATGTGGCAGAAATTAAACCATTTAGGGATTGATGGCCTCACTTCTGCCATGTGCCGTCAAAAGCTGCTGAGATGTCCCTGTTTTCACCATCACATTCCAGACTGTTTTCTTCAACAGCCTCTTCAATACCTTCAAGCATAGTTGCCTCTGCTACCTGCTTTGCATAAACTCCAAGAAAAGCAGTATACTTAGTGAAATGCTCCGTTGGTCAAGGTAGATTTAGGATACCACAAAGCATTCGACCAGCTGTTACGCCCTTGCCTATTGCCCTTAGGCCATATGGTAGTCTAATGTTTATTTCAAAACATATCTTTTTTGTATCATTTATAACAACAAACGATTTCTGTTGTGAATTATAAAAACTAAATTGGAAATCGCAGTTATCTATATCTGTAAAAATGAATGTTTCTTTGTTTTTTGTCCCGTATGCATTCCTATACCATTCATCCGATTGCGATGAAACTTCGGTGAGTTGTTGTGCGCACGCCCGCGAAGGTTTCTGAATTTTTTTCAATGGAGTCCTTTGGGGGGTTCTTGGGGTCTTCCACATCTCCTCCTAAACCACTGGACCGATTTCAACCAAACTTGGCACAAATATTTTATGCAACGGGAGAACCAACATAGGATAGGTGTTTTTTTCGATGGGGTCCATTGGGGGGTCTTTTGGGGTCTTCCAATCTCCTCCTAAACCACTGGACCGATTTCAACCAAACTTGGCACAAATATTTTACGCAACGGGAGAACCAACATAGGATATGTGTTTTTTCGATATGATCCTTCGGGGGGTCCTTTGGGGTCTTCCACATCTCCTCCTAATCCACTGGACCAATTTCAACAAAACTTGGCACAAATATTTTACGCAAAGGGAGAACCAACATAGGACAAGTGTTTTTTTCGATACGATCCTTTGGGGGGTCCTTTGGGGTCTTCCACATCTCCTCCTAAACCATTGGACCAATTTTAACCAAACTTGGCACAAATATTTTACGCAATGGGAGAACCAACATAGGACATTTTTTCGATACGATCCTCTGGGGGGTCCTTTGGGGTCTTAAAAAACTATTAGATTTGGTTACTATGGCAACCCAATAGAATAGATTCTGTTCTAAATATATTATCGCATTAAATTGAAGACCACGTGAATGAAGTCGTGGGCAACAGCTATTTATTTTTAAGAAACCTACTTTAATTGAACTTTATTAATTTAACTAACATTTTCATTACGTACAACGTGAAACTCCGTAGCGAAGCATGGGTATTTTGCTAGCCACAAATAAATGTTAGTTTTGCTGCAAGTCCCCTCTGATCTGAGACAGCAACAGAAATGCCAGAAGTAAAACAATTTTTACAAACGACACTCTCTTTTAGTGCCTGTGATAATAAAGTCATATGTATTATCTGGTTACAATCAGTTTGATCACCGTACTTACAGAAATCTAATTTTAACTTCTTTTTTGAAGAAGTTAGTTTTTTGGGAAGTGTAGGATTACAACTTTGAGATCCAATGTTGCTTGTTTGAAGGTTAGATTCTTCAGGTTTTCGTCTAGCCTGTTTACTATTGAATGGTTTACATTTTTTAAACACTCTAGGCACAGAACTGTGATGCATTTTTAATGCACTTTTTATTTAATTTGAACTAAAAATTCAGAAACACGAATAACTATCAAACAGATCACTAACTATCTCAAAACAAACTCACTTTCCAAAACATCACCATACGAAATACAGGCACATAACCTGAAATTGGCACATTGTACACTAAAAACAGGTTGACCATTAGATTCAGCGTAAAAATTCCCTATAGGAATCAAAAAATTACCTTTCCCGCAAAATTCAAATTCGAGTAAATGCAAAATGAAAATTCCATGCTATACAAATCGAAAATTTTCCAGATGCAAAATATTTTTAAAATTTATAATTTTCGTATTATTTTCTTTTAGAAAGCCACATATTATATATCATTTTAAAGCTAAAGCAAGGAACAATAAAATACAATAAAAAAAAATGTAAATTTTGTTTTTCGACGACCGGGTCCCCTTAAAAAATGTGAAACAGTATTTGATAAGATAAGAAATAAACATATAAAAAATCCCAGTCTTACAGAGAAGCAGAGTTTATAAATTAAAATGTAAATAATGCAACAAAGTGTACCTAGGTGAGACAGGATGGAAATTCGAATGCAGGTTATCTAACCAGAAATGTGGAGAAGGTAATAGAACAAAAAATTCGTTATATCCAAGACACTTCATAGAAGAGAACCATAAGTTTATTAATCCTTTAGAAGACTGGGAAATTTTGAAAGTAGTGAGTAACACAGTTAAAAGAAGGCTTAGAGAGGAGTTAGAAATATTGAAGGAAAGAGAAAAAGGGTTAGAAAATTTAATGAATACTAAAACTAAATGAGAAAGGATTTAAAACATTAGTATTAAAAAGAATGTACACAAAAAACACAAACACACACACAACACACAGAATATACTAGAAAGAAATGTAAAATTACCAACATGGCTGACTGAACTCACTAGTTAATAATAGCCAGAAAGGACATTTAACTTATAGCTTGTTTATGAAAATGTGTACGCTAGTGGTTGGGCAAGTGGGTATAAAGAAGTTGTCTAGTCCTATTATTGTTATTTCCGAACTGACGAAGACCTGTGAAGCTTGAAAGCTCTAATCGGAATAATTTTTCTATAGTGGTGTGCAACAGTGTTAATTCTGTTCAAAACAATATGGTAATCAGGATTTTCTGCTAATCGAAAATGATGTAATATAAAAAGTTCAGTAATAAATGTACTTTGTTCAAAGTAGTGAGCAAGTTCTGCAGCTCAGGAAGCATATTAGTGTTGTTGCATGTCCCATCAGTGTCTCTCACATGTCTAAACAGGTTTTATAATTGTTTTGTATATAAAGAGTGGCTCACATAGAGTTGACTGCCTGGCAGCCATTACGGTTTTTAGTCATGTGATAGCTCATTTTGTTGATTGTAGCAAACTATACACACAGCAGAAATGCCACTACATATAAGGATTTGACAGCATATCATTTCAAACAGGTTTATCTGTCTTCATTTCAGATAATATACTGAGCTCCCACTGTTTTTGTGATGCGTATAACTTCTGCATTGTCTACACGCTTCATTCCTCCAATTAGTTGTACCAACTAATGCCCTAACTGCTGCTTAACAATGGACCAACAATAGTGATTATAACACAACTTTCTTACTTAAAAATACCCTATTTTTTGTTCAGAAATGTAACAACTGTATAGTAAGCACACAATACAGGCTAACAATTTTAAATATCTAATTTCTGTTAAAATATTCTTTAGTCTGACCACGGCCGGATTTCAATAATTTTTTATTCCATTCTAGGCTGCTGTGTTAAAAATTTGCATTCCAAAATATTGAAATTTCTAAAGGTCACTACTACACTCAGATTTTAGTTAATATTCCCTTTGATATCCCACATGCCATATGCCCAATAATCCCTTTGAATTTTTGCTATTTTATCAGAATTTTCCCTCACTTTTTGGCCCCTGGCATCCCAAAATTTTGAGATTTTTAAAAATGAAGATAAATTCATAATGGTTAAAGTTCTCTTTAATTCGATATTCCACACAGACTTTTGTGATTTTTTTCCAAATTTTCACCTCACACATTTTTACCACTCTCCCACCTACATTTTGCGGGATCAGTGTCAAAAACAATAGGGTTCTGTAGGGTAGAGTTACAGACACACAGGCCAAGGTTTACAAAAATCATTTGATGTGTTGAAAAGTAATCATGAGACATACCCCAACACACAGAAAGACAAATGCCAAAAAAAGGTCGAGTAAAAACAAAATTCGATTCGTTCACTCAATTATTGATGTACTTACAATGTATTCATATTACATGTTGATAACAATCATCAACCTACCCACTGCTCACAAGGAACAAAAGTGTAGAAGACAACATTCAAGTATTTCACTGGTATAGGAAATTCAATGTTATTGTATAAACTAACAACTGAAATTGAATCACCAACCCCGATCAACTAGCACTCAACTTGTTGGGTGACAGCACCAATGCAAGACATCTCAGGTGTCTCCATCTTTTAACCTTTTCGCTGCCAACATGTGTGAGCGGTTATGCTTTGCCTGTGTGCGATATTTTTAGCAGCAGTGTGTGTATATACGCGTGGAGCACTCTACCATTTACAAAATGGGCCGCAATAACAATTATACGTGTCATTTACTGCAAAGATTACACAATCTCAAAACACTCAACTGTCAATTAGCAAATATAGATAAAAAATAAACTCGCCACAACAACAATTACATTTATTGCTAACGGCAAAGATTACACAACCTGTGCAACACTCAACTGTCAATTGCAGATGTAACTAAAAGGAACACGCCACAACAACAAATATACGTATCACTTAATGGCAGCATTTACAAAAATTCATCTGCGAATTATCTCAACTTTATCTCAATTTTTACATGACACCAGACACTCTGAATGAACTGTCTTTGTTTCAACAGTTGACTCATAACTAAAGACAATTCGTTGACCTTGTACGCACAATGCTTGTTCTGTGTGTCACAGCCATAGGCGTACTAAACCATTCTGAGCACTTTACTAATTTAAAACGACGTGCGACTTACCACATCTGGAGCATCATATTGACATAAAAATTTCGTGTGTATACACACCCAGAGCACGGGAAAGGCTAAGACTGAATCTAATTTTCAACTATAAATGTTCAACTTCAAAAATATTTTGTTAATAAAGTGACCGCCTTCAATGGAAGACTGATCTACCATGAATCCCACTTGTCTCAGCTACTTGTAGATGGAAGACTGATTGTATATTAAAAAAAAATACTTTACCTCTTGTGTATTCATTTCTTTTTCCACTTCTTCTAAAAGAATTTCATCCTTTATAATTGTAGTGATGTCTTCAAAATTCTGTAACAAAATAAATATAAATACAGTAGACTCCTGACTATCTGGCCTAATGTGGCGGAAGGGCAGGCTGGATAACAAAAAAGCCGGATAGGCCAGAGTTCTATAATTACTCACTTCCTGCCCCACCCATACCATTAAAATCACAATTTTTATACCAAGATCCGTTCTTATTCATATTTTCTGACGTCTTAGTACAGTCCAGTACTTTATAAATGTTTGTTATGTACTGTACTGTACGTTTTAAAAATTTATTACAGAAAAAGGAAGTCCAAGAATAAAAATATTGTATACACATTTTAAGATAAATTTATTAATGTCTAACTTAATTGCAGAAAACATAAAATGATGTACACTGTACAGTATGAATACATTCAATTTCAAAGTAAACAAAACAACATAAAACGTAGTCTTAATTCTTAAAAAATTATTTAAACTTATTTTACTGTTCATTGATAAATGATTACACATATGCGTAAAATCCTACGATAAAAGAGTGAAAACTTAGTTTTTTGTTTTTGAAAAAGCCCTTGATAGATGACTGCTTATCTGATTTAGCCCTCTTCCGCGATGCAATGTCCCTCCACTTATGCAACCAGATTATATCAGCTGGTGTCGCTTCCTCCTGCTGACTAATGTACTCCAGCGCTGCCTCAATCGTCTTGAACCCTTCCGAATGTGGGATGAGATTTTTCCTGTCATCTAAAGATGCCCTCCTCCTCATCTTCTTCTATTTTGTCTCCCAGTGTCAAAATTTCCACACTGTCTTTATCTGTTATTTCATCAACTTCGTTGTTTGCCATCCATTCTCTAATGTCCTCTGCATTTACATCGTCATACCCCGGTACTTTTTCTAGCAATGAAACAAGTTTATTGTTTTCATCGTCCACTTCGGTTTCACACACGGGTTCAAGGTTGAAATGTCCACCTTCATGATTCAAAAGAATTTTCCAAGACCTTACAAGTGATATGTTTGGAAAATCTCTTCCCATGTTTCGGCCAACCACCTTATGGCATCTAAGTAGAAGAGTGGGGGGGGATGAATCCACGCTTTTCGTGTTGCAACTTGTGTTTTGCACACGGTACGTAGGTTCAAAAATAGGCCGGATAGTACAGGGAGGCCAGATAGTCGAGTCTACTGTATAAATAAATATCTGCCCTAAAATAAAAAATAAATTATTTTTCCAAATGAAATACGGCCGTTTTAACAAACTGTAAACATTTACTGCAACTGTTCAAATTGGTCACCGTACGCGTGCGCGCACACGTACACACACACACACACACACTTCAAACACTTTTTGCTACAGTCTATTTCTTGATGCATATACAATTTATTTAATATTTATAATTTCTTTACCTCAAGATGTTATAGCCTATTTATAAATATACAAACACAAAACTAAACAAACTAATACACAAATCAATACAAAACATGACACAATTTTCAATGTACTCAACATCGAAAACACTCAAAAAGTTAATATATACACAACAATCACACACAATAATTTATTTATTATGAAAATACCCTTATACCATATTGGTGTCGGGTTACATCAATATTGAGAAGTACATCAACTACACTCTATATACAAATTTTTTCCATCTTACTCTATCCATTGACAATGTCTTCGCTTCCCTCCAGCCCAAGCCTCTTTCTCTCAAAATGTTTCCCATCATTCCATCACAAGTCAGTCGCGGTCTTCCTCTCTTCTTTCTTCCCCCTGATTTTGCTTCCCAAACCTGTTTTACCATTCTATCACTATGCATTCTCTGCATGTGTCCCCACCAGCATAGTTGTCTCTGTTCAATAAAATCCAGAATCGATATCACTTCCAGATCCTCTCTTATTTGTGTATTCCTAACTCTGTTCTTCTTTGTTACTCCTAAGATAATTCATTTCTGCCGCCTGGATTTTACTTTTTTGGCTTTTGGATAGCACCCACGTCTCACAGCCGTATGTTAAAAACGGTCTATATACTGTTTTATACACACTCATTTTTGTTTTTCTTGATACCTCCTTCTTATTTATAAATCTATTGTTTAATGCATAGTATACTTTTATTGCCTTTTCAATTCTTTCATTTAATGCAGCTTCTTGTTTCCCATTACTGTCTATTATAACCCCTAGATATTTCAATTGTTTGACTTGTTCTGTCTTCACTCCTCCAATCTCTATATTTATTATTTTCTCCCCCATTACCATTACCTTTGTTTTGGTCTTATTTATTTTCATTCCTTTTTCCTGGAGAACTTCATTCCATATATTCAAATTACCCTGTAACGCCCCTTTCACTTGTACCCATTAGCACTACATCATCCGCAAAAGCCCCTTCTGCTACTTCTATACTTCGCAAGTTCCTGTATCCAACATGCATTTTCTTAACTTTCAGTGAGCACTTCTTAATAATGTCATCCATATACAAGTTGAATAATGTCGGACTTAGTCCACCTCCTTGTCTTAATCCATAGTTTGTTGTAAATCCTAACGACCTCATATTTTTACCAATTACAGTACATAATTAACATTATTTTTGTATAACCTCTGTACTACCTTAATTATTTTACTCCTTATTCCTCTATTTTTTTAAACTTTCCCATATTTTTGCTCTAGGCACACTATCGAAAGCCTTCTCAAGATCAATAAAAGCCAAACATACCAATTTATCTTGTTGTATCAACTTCTCAGATATCTGTTGCAGAGTAAAAATGTGATCCTGCCCACTTCTCCCTGATCTAAAGCCAGTCTGCGATTCCTCCAAACTATTTTCTAAAATTAGGACCAATTTATTGTTAATTATCTGCTCACAAACCTTAACAATTGTATTTAACAGATTGATACCCCTATAATTATTACAATCTCTTGCGTTACATTTCTTAAAAATAGAAACCATCAATGCTTCCTCCCATTCTCTTGGTATGTCTACACTTGTCCACGCTTTATTGATAATTTCTAAAAGTGTTTCTTTCCCCTTTTTCCCCATATTCTTTATCATTTCTGCTGTAATTTTATCTGTTCCAGGTGATCTCCCACTTTTAAGCCCTTTAATCACTACTTCTAATTCATGCATTGTTATTTTTTCTTCTGCAACTTCACCATCCTCTCTATCTTCTTCTTCATTAATATTGACTTTATGATCATCTTTGTTGATTTCCTTACCACCTAGTAATCCTTGAAAGTATTCTTTCCAACTATTCATTATATCGTTTCTTTCTATCAGTATTTTCCCATTAGCATTATATATACATATATCAATCTCAGTTTTTTCTTTTCTAAAAGATTTCAATACTCTGAAGAAAAGCTTTTGATTTTCCCACCTATCTCTTTCCAATTTTTCTCTAAAATCTTTCCATGCACTCTCTTTCGCTTTTCCAACTAATTCTTTAACAGTTTTTCTTTGTTGCTTATATGCTTCATAGTTATCCACAGTTCTATTATCTGTATACTTTTTCTATTCCCTTTTCTTCCTTTTAATCTGCTCCTTTATTTCATTAGTCCACCATACCATCTGTTTTCCTTTATTATTCATTTTAGTAACACCACAAACCTCCACTGCTGTACCTATAATTATATCTTTCATTATTCTCCAGCCTTGGTGTATATTAGCATGCCTTATATTTTCACTTACCTTTTGTAATTTTTGCTCGATCACATCTTTAAACCTATTACTTACATCTCTACTTTTCAGTTTATACGATCTGATAGATTTCTATTCTATTATTCCTTCTCTGTTGTATATCTCTTTTTTATCTAATTGTTCTTTACATTTGGTCATTACTAAATAATGGTCGCTATATATTTCTGCACCTCTCCAGACTCTAGTGTCCATTATCATTTTCCTATTGGTCCTTTCAACTAGTATATAGTCAATTATCGACTTCTCTCCTCTATTTGGTTGTTCCCTTGTGAATTTATATATATCTCTGTGCTGATAAAAAGTGTTAGTCACAATAAGATCATGTAATAAGAAGAAATCCAACATTCTCCTACCGTTATTGTTTCTCATTTCTTCTCCATATATTCCTATTACTCTTTTATATATCTCATCTCTTTTACCCACTCTACTGTTAAAGTCACCGATAATATATTATTTCCTTTGGCTTCCTCTGTTATTTCCGATAGTTCTTTCCAGAATTTATCTTTTACTTCCACCTTCTCATCCTCGTTTGGTCCATATACTACAATTGTAAAATATTTTCCCTTTTGACTCTCCAGCTCCACCAGTAGTAATCTTTCTGATACTGCTTCCCATTTCCGTATCTGTCTTACTAAATCCCTGTGAATTATGCATCCCACCCCCGCTGCAGCTCTCTTATCTTCATCTACTCCACTATATATACGTACGTGATCGCCATTCATAATAATCTTACCCCTTCCTTTTTTTTTAGTTTCGCTTAATGCTAAAATTTCTAATCTATATCCTACCAATTCTTTAATTATTTCCTCCTCCTTATTATATAAACTTCTGATGTTCCATGTTCCTAAATTCCATACGTCTATTTACTTCATGTGCTCTCCCCATTATCCAATCCAGTTTCTCTGCTCTGTCCGTTCCCTTTATGTCCGTCCTCTCATTACTACTCAGTTATTTGGTTTAGCTATGTCCAACTTCCCTTTACTCTTATTCCATCTCCATTCTATTCCATCTATAATTACTTTGTTGTACCCTTTTTTAACTTCCCTTCCTTTTCCCTCTCCTCCTTTGTCTTTGTATTTCTCTTTCCTGCTTCATTAAATCGGTATTAATGTATATTCCTTCAGTACCTGTATCCTTTTTTAATTTATATTTATTTTCTAGAATTTTCATCTTATCTTCCTCCTTTTCTAATCTAACTACCCACATTTTTTCCCCTATTTTATACACTTCGCTGGTCTGCACATTTACCTCCAGCTACTGTCCTACAAAATTCTCTACGTTCTTTTTAATCTCCGTTTTGTTATCTGCACCTATTTTTAAACCACTTATGATCACATTATTTTCCTTCTATCTTTCTCCAAATATTCCACTGTATTTCCAACCTCAGCCAACTCCTTAATGTTCATATTTTCTTTCCTGAGTGCTTCGTTTTCATCTTTTAGGTTTTCCATTTCTTCCGCATATTTCCTTTGGTCCTCTCTTACTTGTTTAATTTCTTCAGTTAACTCATTTTTCATTTCTTGTATAGTTTTCAATATTATATCTAACTTGTCTTCACTTGCACTAGACGTCTCATCTGGTGATCTCATAATTTTTTTACTTCTTCTGAATGCTTCCTCGTTACCTGATCGAACTGTTCTTTTTTTTGTCTGATCATCTGTACTATACTCATCATTATCCATTTTTAATAACCTTCTTACGGCTGTTGTCCGCGCAAAAAGCAGGACCACAGTCGACCCCTCGGAAGTCCACACTTCTATCAGCCAACCCGCCTTCCCAATTAATAAATACAATAGATTAATTTTTAAAAACAATACAATAAAATTATAGTGATAAAATATACAATAACATACCATAACAATACAATACAATAATACTATATAACATTATATAGTCTTCACCATTAAATAATACAATAAGTTAATTTCAAAGACAATATAATAATACAAAAAGAAAACAAATAAATATCACAAACAAGTTCCACTATAATTTAAAAGACAAAAACAGCGAAATTCGAAATAAAAATTTTAAATTCCTCAGTCGGAATCAAACCCCCAAAACTCCAAACTGAAATCCGCTGTGCTACCCACGTCACTATTTATCTTGATTATACTGCAAGCCACCCTTTCTACATATTACTTTTTATCAACACTTACCATAACAAAACAACCTTATCTATTGTACTTAATTTTTGCCCTACTTCTTAAGTTTATATCAATTAAATTCTACTTCTTACTTATTGCCTTAAACATACCACACCTATTAAATATATATATTTTTAACTGTTTTGAGTTTCATCATCTTTTTTCACAGCACTAAACTTTATAGAATATTGAAACTTTCAACTTGTGAAACTTACTTGCCTTTTCTTCTTGTATGCGTTTTGGCGTGGTGTTCGCCTTCGTCAGCTTTGAGACAGACTGCCATTAACTTGTAATGGTTTTTATTTTGAAAGGTATAGTGGGGATGGTGTGTGGAGGAAGGGGATTGGCGCGGGGATAAAAATTATTGTTAGTTTTATGTATAATTGTGTTAAAAAGTGTGTGTGATTTATACTGTAATTGGTCGTTAAGTATGTTGTTTGGTTGTGTTGTGTGGTGTTTGTATATTTCATATTGTTCTGGTGTGTTAAGTTTTCGACCTTTGGGTAAGTAGTGCAATATTTCAAGATTAGTATCTATGTTGGTGTAGCTGTGGTTTTTTGTGTGTATGTGTGTGGCAAACGCGGAATGTATATTATTGTTGGATAAAGCTTTTAGGTGTTCAGAGTAACGAGATGAAAAAGATCTTCCCGTCTGGCGTATGTAGAAACTATTGCAGTCATTACAATTTAATTTGTAAACACCTGTTTTGTTGTATTTGTCTATGTCCGTGTTTGTATCATTGATGTGTTTTTTGATGGTATTGTTTGTTCTGTATGCTATTTTGTACTTGTGTTTTCTGAATGTGTTGGAGAGTTTGTGTGTGTTGGAGTTATGGTATGTGAGTATGATGTATTTAGTTTGTAGTGTGTTGTTGGTATTTTGTGTTTTGTTGTTTTTGATTATGATGTGTTTGTGTAGTTTGTTTATTAAGTTAGGGTTGTATCCATTTTTTATTGCAATGTATTTGATTGTGTTGAGTTCGTCATTATAGTCCTGTTTACTTAATGGTATTTTAGTTAGTCTATGGAGCATATGGTTGAAGGCCGCATGTTTATGTTGTGTTGGGTGGTTTGATGTGTTGTGTATAACCATGTCGGTTGTGGTTGGTTTTCTGTATATTTTATACGTGTGTGTATTGTTAGTTTTGTTAATTGTTAGGTCCAGAAAATTTATACTATTGTTTTGTTCAATTTCCAGTGTAAATTTTAGTTTGTGGTGTATTGTGTTTATGTATTTGTGGAAGTTTTCAACCTGTCTTGGTTGCCATTGAATAAAAGTAGTATATCACCTACATACCTGTGCCAATAAATGATTTTGTTGGTGTATTTGTTGTTGTTTATTATGTGGTTCTGTTCTATGTTGTGTATATATATTTCAGCCAGTATTCTTGATATGGGGGAGCCCATCGGGAGACCGTCTGTTTGTGTGTATATCTTGTTGTTGTATGTAAAGTAGTTTTGCTCAGTTATTATTTTGGTGAGTGTGATGATTTCATGTATGTGTGTTTTGGGAGTGTTGTTTTGTCTGAGTAAATGTTCTAGTGTTTGTATGGTTTCTTGAATTGTGTGGGATGTGGATGTGTTCGGTTTTCTTGACTAGTTCGATGTTATTCTTGATAGAAGTACTGTTACTGAGATTAATGTTTTTTCTGATTATTTTGTCTAGGTGTTTTGCAATTTTGTGGGAGGGAGCTTGTGTGTTGTTTATTAATGGTCTGATGGGAATGATAGGTTTGTGTATTTTCGGTAATGCATTTAGTTTTGGGGGTTAGGTTTGATTTGTTTAAGGTATTTGGTGTTTTCTGGTTTGATTATGTGTTTTGTGTTATTTATAAATTTTTTAATCTCTTTTTGAAATTTTAGTGTGGGGTCTTTATTTATTTTCGTTGAAGAAATTCTCAATTTTATTGTTTAGTTCATGTTTTTCCATTATGACATTTATGTTCCCTTTATCAGCTTTTATTATTGTTATGTTGTGTTCAAGTAACTTTTGTTTTATATTATTAAGCGTTTTTATTTCGTTGTTGTGTTTTTTGGTTGTATATGTGTGCGTTGGAGTTTTCGTTTTATGTCGTGACGTATTGGGTCTTGATCGTTAATGTGCGTGTTTTGTACAGCTGTTCCTGTGTCTATGATTATGTCCCGTGTATGTCTACCGCAGACAAAGCGTATTTCATCAACAAATACAGAAACGCCAAAAAACAAGTAACAAAAACTTCCTTACACATAGCCTTCAGTAAAACATGCCGAAAACACAACATCATACCAACACACGCACAAGTTACAATAAAACAAAACACACATGCTGCACTTCAAACCAAACAAAAAGTAGAACAAATACACCTAAATAACATAATCAATTATTTATACCATAAAAAAGACACACTTAACAGACAGGCATACAACTTGCATATAAACTTACACAAATATTACACCACACAGAACTTGAAAATGTAATACAACACACACAAGACAGCATAGAAAAATTCAGATTGATAATACAAGATCGACACAAAAAAAATAACAAACCTCACAACACGCACAATAGAAACAATCACTGAACCGACACACAAATTCCACACACGCACAATAAACACAAGTGACGTTAATTTCACAACTGATGAAATGGATTTATTAAACAAAGGACTAAAACATAATTTGAAAAACAGTACAACTAACAACAAAAATCACAATAGACATACACGTGACATAATCATAGACACAGAAACAGCTGTACAAAACACGCACATTAACGATCAAGACCCAATAAGTCACGACATAAAACAAAAACTCCAACGCACACATATACAACCAAAAAGACACAACAATGAAATAAAAACGCTTAATAATGTAAAACAAAAGTTACTTGAACACAACATAACAATAATAAAAGCTAATAAAGGGAACATAAATGTCATAATGGAAAAACATGAACATTAAAATTGAGAATTTCTTCAACGGAAATAAATAAAGACCCCACACTAAAATTTCAAAAACAGATTAACAAATTTATAAATAACACAAAACACATAATCACACCAGAAAGCACCAAATACCTTAAACAAATCAAACCTAACCCCCAAAACTAAATGCATTAACGAAAATACACAAACCTAACATTCCCATCAGACCATTAATAAACAACACACAAGCTCCCTCCCACAAAATCGCAAAACACCTAGACAAAATAATCAGAAAAACATTAATCTCAGTAACAATTTCTATTAAAAATAACATTGAACTAGTCAACAAAACCGAACACATCCACATCCCACACAATTCAACATTAGCATCTTTTGATAACCAATTTATACACTAATGTACCAATTCAAGAAACCATACAAACAATAGAATATTTACTCAGACAAAACAACACGCCCGAAACACACATACATGAAATCATCACACTCACCAAAATAATAACTGAGCAAACTACTTTACATACAACAAGAAGATATACACACAAACAGACGGTCTCCCGATGGAATCCCCCATATAGGAATACTGGCTGAAATATATATACACAACATAGAACAGAACCACATAATAAACAACAACAAATACACCAACAAAATCATTTACTGGCACAGGTATGTAGATGATATATTACTTTTATTCAATGGCAACACAAGACAGGTTGAAAACTTCCACAAATACATAAACACAATACACCACAAACTAAAATTTACACTGGAAATTGAACAAAACAATAGTATAAATTTTCTGGACCTAACAATTAACAAAACTAACAATACACACACGTATAAAATATACAGAAAACCAACCACAACCGACATGGTTATACACATCACATCCAATCACCCAACACAACATAAACATGCGGCCTTCAACCATATGCTCCACAGACCAACTAAAATACCACTAAGTAAACAGGACTATAATGATGAACTCAACACAATCAAATACATAGCAATAAAAAACGGATACAACCCTAATTTAATAAACAAACTACACAAACACATCATAAACAAAAACAACAAAACACAAAATACCAACAACACACTACAAACTAAATACGTCACACTCACATACCATTACTCCAACATACACAAACTCGCCAACACATTCAGAAAACACAAGTACAAAATAGCATACAGAATAAACAATACCATGAAAAAACACATCAATGATACAAAAACGGACATAGACAAATACAACAAAACAGGTGTTTACATATTAAACTGTAATGACTGCAATAGTTTCTACATAGGCCAGACAGGAAGATCTTTTTCATCTCGTTACTCTGAACACCTAAAAGCTTTATCCAATAACAATATACATTCCGTGTTTGCCACACACATACATACAAAAAACCACAGCTACACCAACATAGATACTAATCTTGAAATATTACACTACTTACCCAAAGGTCGAAAACTTAACACACCAGAACAATATGAAATATACAAACACCACACAATACAACCAAACACCATACTTAACGACCAATTACAGTATAAATCACACACACTTTTTGACACAATTATACATAAAACTAACAATAATTTGGATCCCCGTGCCAATCCCCTTCCTCCACACACCACCCCCACTATACATTTCAAAATAAAAACCGTTACAAGTTAATGGCAGTCTGTCTCAAAGCTGACGAAGGCGAACACCACGCCAAAACGTGTACGAGAAGAAAAGACAAGTAAGTTTCACAAGTTGAAAGTTTCAATATTCTTTAAAATATTTTTAACACTTAAATAACGTACACTCCCTATACCAATTAACCAACAAATCTTGCAAACTCATTAATATCTCTAATCATGGCACATAACCTACATTCTGAATTATATCACTATACCCATTCACAAAACTTTCTTTTCTTCCAATAGATTGTAACACCCACATTCACCCTTCAACATTTATCTCTATACCGTCGTTTATTATCCTTATCTTGCCAATAGTTCAAACTTTTAAACAAATATAACAACAAAACTATCACTACGAAGGCAGGCCGACTTGTCGGTATCTATCTGTCGCTACCTCTCCTCACACACAATAATACCAGTATAAAATACCAAAAACCAACAGGAAAGCATAACAACAACAAGGCTGAGGACGGGAACAGTAGGATTCCTGAAACATGTTCCAAATACAGGAAAATACATCTTGAGGTAAGAAATTAAAAATATTCAATAAATTTCTCTAGGTACGGTAGAGAAATTTTGGTCAGATGTCCAAGTCCGAACAGTGCTATGAAGAAGTATGGAGTTAACAACTATGAATCTACTTGCTGTAAAGGGACTTCTATAGGGCAGTTTCACAATAATTATGGAGTCAATTTATTTAATGGAAATTATATATTCAATGAGAGTGAAGGACATAATATTAGACCAAAGGATGTTCATTAACAAAGATATGTGGACATTTGGCTATTATAGCAAGCGTGACGGTATATTTATTTGGTAACTTATACATGTACACGGTATTTATAAATGTATAAGGTACATTTGGACCTTAAAGCAAGCATGACGGTATGCACACATGCTGTAAACTCGATTAAAAAAAAACATTCAAAGCCAGTCACAACAAGGTTCTGCATAGCCTCAACTTGGAAACAATCCATAACAGGGACGTGTTAAAATATGAGTTAAACTGTTAGCATAGAAAAAACACTGATTTACTGATATTCTTGATACACCATCATCATCTTCACAACACTGCATAGGCAAGGTGCTGCCTGTTCCATCTTAAAAATCCTCCAGCCATCTCTTCCTGGGTCTACCCTCACACCTGTGTCCTATAGTTTTGAATTTCCAGACTTGTTTGGTCAATCTGGAATCTGTCATTCTTTCTAAGTGTTCTTTCCACTGTTGTTTGTAATCTTTTAATTTTTCATTCAAGTTAAAAATTTTTAACTCTTCTCTTAATCCCTTATTTCTTATAAGGTCGAGTTTAGAACACCTTTTAACTACTCTTGAGAATGCCATTTCCGAGGTCTGTATTTTACCATCTTTTTTCATTGTTGCCCATAATTCACACCCATAGTATGTCCCTTTACATAGTACAGGGACTCCCATAACTTTGTAAAACTTTAATTTTGCATCTCAATCTACCTTGTTTCTAAATATACGGTTGATTGTTCCACAGATCATTTGGCACTTACCTAATTTGTTGCGCATTTGTTACGGTGCAGTGGAGGAGGAATGATCTGCCATATGATCACTTGTACTCGAGAAATGGAGCAGTGCGGACAGTATTTCGAACCTCGATTGCACACTTACTACATCACTCAACATCTTGTGAACATGAAGTTTTACATTTGTTTTTCTATAAGGTAAGCCCTAGTGATTTTCTATATATTAATTCTACAGCAGTTTCATTTGTAACTCTATTTCCACACGTTGACGTCTGTTATAGATTCACTGCTAATGTTAAAACCATCTGACAATTCTACAGGTACTTTAAGCATGTGTCTGTGTTTTTATTGTATTATGTAATGCGTACCTGTACCTGCGTACATTTATTGCACCATTCTTGATGGTGTAATTATACTTATACACATGATTGATGTCGTGTTTTATTTCACACATACTGTTTCGCACTGTGAGCGAGGAGAATGATTGTTTTCATTAGGTTACAACAATACACAAAATCTATGTGCACACATAGACATCAAGGTGCTTTTATGCAAAGGCTACCCAACCCACACACATTTTATCTCTACACAGACAGACAACACGCCCATATACACATTTCGCTTTCCTCAACACTCATTAATCATTTGTGTGAGGTTAACCTTACTTTTGAACACTGAAAAAAACCTATGACAACAAACACAAGAAGAGCAGTCAAGACACAGTGTTTTACTTCACACACACACACATACACACACACACACACACACACACACGTGCATGAACGTTAACCTTATTTATGAACGTAGAGAAAACAAGACAAGAAGAAGAAACCAGAAACTGGCCTCTTTATTTTCTTTCATACACACGTATACTGTACATTAAGTTACACAATTTTATGCCTCACACGACATCGCCCTATTAAATCAAGACAAGCAGAGGACAAGATGAACATAAATCCGTTCCCGCCATGACATAGACACAGTGGTGGTAGTGGCAATGCTACATTTTCCCTCACACATCCTTCTTTAACCTATTTCCCTTCTAGAGGGAATTTTCTTCTCCCTTATCACATGTTGTAATGAGGCAAATGAAAAAGTTTTTTTAAATTTCATAAATTTCATGTTAACAATCTGTAGCAAACCATGCTAGGCAACACTTTAAGATCACCAAAGGTGTGACTTTTGTGAACACCCGGTAATCAGTTCGGTACCATGCTGTGCTAAAGAAACCATAAGGTACAAAAAAAATTATAACGGAATGTGTAAGAGCGCGCGTGTGCTGCCTTGTGCGATGTAAAAGTCACGTACATGGTCTCCTCACCGCATTTCACGAGATGTCGAGAAAGGCGCGGGACATTCACCAGCCAATCAGGGAGCAAGTTGATGGCATCGGAAGGTCCACCAAGCATATTCTCGCCATTTTGGACGCTTTCAGTTGGCCAAAATTCTTCAGACCGTGCGGTCATATAAAAAGTGCTCGAGCAAAATTTTAAAGTCGGCTGACAAATAAAAAGTGAATTCAATGTCAAAACAACCGGAAAGAATATTAGAGTGAACCAGTAACAATAGTCTTACAAATTTAACTGTTCAAAACTTATTTTTGGAGTGTTAAACAAAAAAGTGAATCAACAATAGTGGTGAAACCATGTGGAGAGGACTACAACAGGGATGAGTACCTAAAATAATAAACTAACTAACCTACACAGCATTTACCTTTTTAAATGGGTGATCAATAAGATAAATTAGTTCAGAGAGCTCTATAAAAAGGGGGTTTTAAAATGTAAATCAGTAGAGGTATGAGAGCGTGTGTGTCATGAAAGCACTGGTTTGTCTATAAAAAGAAAATATCTAAAAAATTAGTTACGTAAGATTGTGTTTATAACTATTGTTATGGGAAGAAATTGTAAATTTAAAGGTTTAGAGTGACGCAACATCACGTTGCCCAATTGCTTGTAAAGTAATCAAAACGGAAAGTTAAAACAACAGAAAGAAGTTAAAATTTGAAAACAAATAAAAATGAGCTTGGTTTATCAGAAAAATGTGTTAGTAGTTATTAACCAGCAAACCCCAGTAACCACTTTTACAGGTCACGAGTTCGTATATAGAATCCTGGACTAACGTGTGAAGGTAAGAGCCAAAATTAAATATTGGAAGTTGTGTTTTTTTTTATCTTTTCAAAGATTAATTATTAAAAGAAAAGTTACAATGGCGCCCGAACAGGGACAGTCTGTATAAATTTATTTTGTACAGGCTGTACCTACTTGTGGATGTAAAAGGAGGTTACTTGGGGTTAGTGCATTTTACGGATAAGTACGTAGAAGAACACGAGGATAGGTTATGTGTTTGATAGACTAGTAAAATAATATTGAGTTAAGTGGGAGATTTTTATTGTATATGTAAATTAGAGAATCATTTAATTGAAAATAAGTAAATTTGTAAAAGATGGAAGAAAATAATGAAATTGAGGTAAATATAACTGACGTAACCGTCATTGATGAATCTGAATAAGTCAATTTTTGTAAACAAAGAAAATGTGTCAACAGATTCAGCTGATACAAATGATTCGGGGTTGGAGACGACTCCAACCGTGGTAAGCGAAAATAGTGTAACTGACTCAATTGTAATTAGTAACGCGGGAGCGAAATCTACGCCCGTGGCAACTAGAGTAAAAGAAAGAGAGTTGTCAGTAAATGACCTATTTAACCTTATCAATAAACGTTTTGACATAAATGACATTAAGTTTAACGAACAAAGTGAAAAGTTAGAGAGTAAGTTCAATAAGTTAAAGAGTGATATCCATGAACAAAAAATAAAATGTGAAAGTAGTTTTAATGAAGTAAAGAGTCGTTTTGACATAAATGATATTAAGTTTAATGAACAAGATGTTAAAAGTGAAAGTAGATTTGATGAAATAAAGAGCAATTTTAAGTAAAACTTAACGAATTAAATAATCGCTTTGACGTTAATGATATTAAATTTAACGAGTTAAGAGGTGACATGAATGAAATAAAAGAACAGCAAAATGTAAAATTTAATGAGATAAATAGTAGTTTCATAAAGCAGTTTGAGAAGCGTTTTGATGAGATTAGTGAATCACAAAAACAATTGGATGAGCGTATAAACGCCATCGATGAGCAAATAGATAATCGCATTAGCGATGTAAATACACAAATGTCAAATAAAGTGAAAGAACAAGTTAATGAACAACCGACAGAAATAAAAAAATAATGTTGAGAGTCAAATAAATAAATATAATGCTGATACTGAATCTAAATTAATTGTGCTATTGATAAAATTGAAGAGAATATTGTAATGGGACAAACTGAAGGGGATTTTACAATTTAGAGAATTTCATGTTAAATTCTCTGTAGACAACCTTTGAGGTAGTCTTTTTATTCACCCAGAGTGTATTTTTGGTCACCGACTATAGCTCCATGACAGTTATGGCAAAGCACCGGAATGTTAATTGTCAGAAGGGTGCGTATTTGTGCGTACACGTGTGTGCCGCCTTTTGCGACGTAGAAATGACACGTGGGAAAGTAAAAGGAATTCCATGGTCGAATATGCGATTAAAACAACCAATCACAGAACGAGTTGAGACCGCGCGGCCAACGCCAAACGCATAGCAGGCATGTAACCAAGCACACACGAGGTTCGGGCAGTTGGTCACCACTCATCAAACAGCATAGTCGGTAGTACAACAGTCTCAGTAAGTTAGTGATGGGAGGCCGCGCGTGTAAGTACGCGCGGCCTGCCCAAAACATTATGTAAAGAAGAATATGTAAGTGAGAGTGTGAATTAATAAAAAATGAATTCATAAAATAGAACGTATAAAGCAGTTTCGTTGTGACGAAGTGAAAGTGAACTAAGAAAGATGGCGGATGGCTCGTGCAGGTACAATGAATAAATAACTGTATTGGCCAATAATTTTAACAAATACAAATGTAATGCCCTTCTGATCTAAGGGCATTACATGATCAAAATTAATTAAGGGTAAGTATCACGGTTTCGATGTATATCCTTAAAACATCGTGGTGACCCTTTTAGCGAGTTTGGAATCTTCTGGGGAGTTTTTATCAAAAAGGTAAGTGTAACGGAATCAGGGTAAGTAAATTTATGGCGTGGAAAAAGGTAAAAAAGTTTGTTTCTCCACAATATTAACAAGAATATGGATGTGTATAAAATTAATACTAACACTAAAATAAATGAAATAGAAAATACTTGTAAAGCAAACATACAGTCATTACAGGATACAGTCGATGAGATAAACAAAAGTAATATTCAGTCCGAATGTATCAATAATAATAAATTCATGTCAAAATGAACAGAGTATAATAAATGTAAAAGATGAACTGAGTATGGCAATCAGCCAAAAAGTAAATAATGTTACAGAACGAGTGATTATGACTCGCGATGTAAGTAATGAAACTGAACTAGAACAATTTAGTTGCGACAATCGGGGTGTGCATCCTATGCATTTTTTGAATCGAGTATGGGAATTTAACCGATTTAACAACAGTAGCTGGGAAGTACAACTACTAAAGATTAGTACATGCTTTAAGGGGAGTTCCGCGATCTGGGCGGAGGTTCATAAAAACGAATGGGAGAGTTAAGAGAAGTTTGAACGAGCTTTCCGAGAAAAATATTGGTCGGAAAAGGATCAGGAGGTGTTGAGAAGTAAGATAATGGGAACGGGGAATTTTGGGATGCATAGTGACAACGTGACCATCTATGTGATGAAGATTTTTAATGAAGCTAAATACCTTGAACCTCCACTACCATTTAGATTGTTCGTGAGACACATTAGCAAACATTTACCCCATGAGGTACAGATATTGTTGATGACCCGAGAAATAGCAGAGATAAGTGAATTGGAAAAAATTTTGGACATTTTCCAAAATATAAGAGACCGTGAGATAGGTAGGCGTCTGAACCCACTGGGGACCCAAAATAACGGAAACCATAATCAAACAAGGGGGTCATCACCACACGTACATCGAGATGCTAAGGGAGAAAATACTAGTCGAAATGAATATTGGACATGTCAGGGGTCTAAATTTGAAAATTTTGCCCAACGCATATTCTGTTATAGATGTAAACAGGCGAGGAACAGTCGGAGGCACGGAACACTACCACAACACACCAATCCAAATCAGCGAGGAGAGGATGGCCGCCACGGAGCACCGAGGAGTAGCAGGAATATCACCGGTAACGGAAGTTGGTTAGTACAGGGTGGTGCAACAGCCCAACAGGGAAACTAGAGAGGACAATGGAGGAAGGGACCCAGCCGTTGTCACTAAATAACAGCATAGTCCAGGATGACAACAGCTATCGGAGTCACCTCATAATAACTGATATATCCCAGGAATTAATAGACGAGGACAACTCCGACATGATGAAACCAGAGGTCGGATTGACTGAGGTAATGATCACCATAGAAGGTAAGAAAGTGAAAACCTTGGTAGATACAGGGAGCGAGGTGTCAGTAATTTCAGAACATATTTTAGAGGAATTAAAAGGGGTATACAAAAATATTCCGTCATTACCTGTAGTGGGCGTTACTATAGTAGGGATTACCGGGGTGAGGAGTAAGTGTGTCACAATACAAGTTCAGTTAAACACGGTCATAAATGGGGGGGGGGATATGAAAATACATTTTTAGTCATACGTGGTTTAAATTTGGAGGTTATTTTAGGTAACAATTTTTTAATAAGGCACAAAGCGGTGATTGATTTCCATAAACAGGTATTAGAATTAGTTGAGATTGAGCCCATCAGAATTAGTTTTGAATGGGTAGTGGGCACAATAAGAGTTTCAGGTATAAAAGTGATACAAAATCGGGTCAGTGATGCGGATACAGTAGCGAGAGTCGATGTGTGTAGAGAGAGCGAGTGTTGAAAGTAAAGAACGAATATGGGAGAACAGGGAGTATAAATTTTGTAGTGAAGGTGGTGCTGTAGAGAGTCCCCAATGTGAGGCGTTGTGGCGGGTTGTGAAACGTTTTAAAGAGGTGTTCGCAGAGATGCCTGGTCAAGCCAGGAACTATGAGTGTGTGCTAAAAGTGTAAATAAACTAACTTTTTACCTTTTTAACACCCCATAATTTTACTTACCCTGATTCCGTTCAACTTATTTTTTTAATAAAAACTCTCAGAAGATTCCAAACTCACTCAAAGGGTCGCCATGATGTTTTGGGTTATACATCGAAACCATCATACTCACCCTTAATTAATTTAGATCATGTAATGCCCTTAGATCAGAAAATTCACAGGTTTTGTTTAGACGACTTCTTGATGCAGAACTCATGTTATGGGTGTGATGTAATAATTAGTTTAACACATTTTTATGCTATTTAAACAAACTCTTTTCTTTCAATCACTTATAAAATACTTTCTTTCTCTTTTCTTTACGAAATATTATTTACTCTTATCTCTATCATATAAAAATTGTCTTATACTACTCTACATTAACAAACCAGTACTTTTACTCTTAACGTTTTTCCCAAATTTTCTCACACACACTCTCACAAGCTAGTTACAGATTTTCTTCTACCACCCGTTTATTTAATGAGCTCTTTTATATTTTGTCACCAAACAAAAGGCTTGCCGCATGACAAATGGCGCCAATCGTACACTCTAGTGTTTTTGGTGGCCTTAAAAAGGACCGTGTGGCGAGAAGGCTGATGTTGGTCGTGCTGCGCTGAGATGTTCGGCGGCTGCGCCCCCTGTTCGTGGCGCACTGCAGTCCTCCTCTTCTTTTGGCATCGGTTGTAGAGTTGGCTGCCGTCCCAGCGAAATCCATCACTGGCGCAGAACTGGAGGGCGAAGAAGCAAGAACGCCGGTTCTATTCTTCGGCCGTTCCTTCCAGCTGCCTACGCATCAATGTCGTCCGAGAGAGGAGAGGAGATGAAGTGCGTCCGATGGCATGTCGATGAAGAGTGCGTCAAAATTTTCTGCCGGCCCGGGTTTTATACACTAGCCGGGATCGCTGATTGGCTCGCTGTGTCCACCGCTGGTACTGGAGAGCAGATGTTTGCATACCACTGCCGTCAAAATTTGTTAAATTATTGAGCAATATAGTTATTTATTTATTGTACTTAACTGCACGTGCCATCCGCCATCTTTCTTAGTTCACTTTCACTTCATTACAAAGAACACAGCTTTATACTCTCCACTCTAAGAATTCATTTTTTAATGACACTCTCACTTACATATTCTTCTTTACATAATGTTTGGGGCAGGTCGCGTGTATTTACACGCGCGGCCTCCCGTCACTTTTTTACTGAGACGGTGCTGGATTTTCGACTACACTGTTTGACTAATGTTGACCAACTGGGCGAACTTCGTGCGCATGGTTGCCTACATGCCAGGCGTTAGGCATTGGCTGCTGCCGTCAACACGTTCCATGATTGGTTTAAATGCAGCGAGCGGGAATAATTCGCCTTACTTCAGTTATGAAGTTTGGGTTTTAAGGTTACATATTTTCTCATACTCTTTCGTGTCCTCTGAGCACATGTCGCAAAAGGTAGCACACACACGCGCGCTCTTACATATTCCATTGTTCACCGGTACCTGACTCTGCCTCGTACGGTTTCAACCATAGGGTGTTTAATAACAAATGTTATCCAAAATTGTTTGTTACAGATTGTTACAATAATTATGAATTAAAACCCTCTGCTTTATTTGCCCCATTACAATACCCCCCAATGAGAGGTTTTCTGCCAAAACAGAAACTCTCATTGCCTAAAACTCAAGAGGACCAGCAAGGATATGGCGCCACGACCCCCTGTAATTCCTTATTAAAATCATGGGTAATTTACCACCCTAGTCCGGTGATTGTGGCCGCTGTATCACCAGACTCTGAAACAATTCATAAAAATAAGAGAGAGTGAACAAAATAATTTTAACAAGTGCTGGGTTGTGCAAATATAATTTATTGTTTATCATGTTCATTATACAGTAATTGTAACACATGTTTATTTTGGAGGGTTTAAAATTGTTTAAGGGTGAATATATGTTTACCAGACGAATGGGACTACGCCCCGAGGCACAGTAAAAACGTGCATGTTTGGCACACATTAGTCTTTTCAAATATGTAAGTAGGGTTTTTATATGAATAAAGGGTAATGTCATTGGTAAAAAAAATACAAGCACGAGTGAGTTATTTCAGGTAATACATTTCGCAATTACTGGTTCGTTAACACAAATCCTGGACCGCATAGTAAGTCTCATATGTTGTTGTACAGTGTGGCAACATGGCGCCCGATAAAATCTCAGAATAATTGCTTTATAAAAATAATTAATTTGTAACCGATAATAAAAGTTACATTGGCATGGCCGAACTTGTACTCGATATAAAGTATAATTTTATGTGGAGTATACCTACCAGGAAAGTGGAATAATTGCCTGAAATAATTTCGTAAGTACATAAACACGTGCGTAAGATAGGGTTAAGTTACGAGGTTATAAACATATATGTGTTAGAGACATAAGAACCAAAATGAGTACCAATGACAATAAAACATTAGAAATCAGTACAACTGATGAAAATTTGACTAGTGAGATGGATGTTCCATTAACACAAAGTAGTCAGATTGGCGAGGCGAGTACGACTGAAAATGTAGAGACAGTAACAGTAACCTCCATCTCAACTAGGTCACAAAATAAAACAGACGAGATGTTAACACGTTTATATAACATGATGTGTAGCAATTTTAATGAACTGAGAGGGGACATGAATTTTAAATTCGATGTTCAAAATAATAAGTTAGATGAACAAAAGAATGATTCTGATGTTAAATTCAATGAAATTAAAACACAAAATATTCAAATTAAGTGATTTGAATGACAAATTTGATGAAATAAAAAACGAAATTAAAAGACGTAATGAAAATCTAGTTAAACAATGTGACCAAGTAATTAAAAAGTTGGATGAGAAGTTAATCCAAATAGAGAATCAGAAGGTGAGTAACAGTGATAATTTGAATAATGAGTTTACAGGTAGTAAGAATGATATGGTATTAGAAAATGATAATGATAATATTGGGAGTTATAATGAGGTGTTCGAGTGTGTTGAGTCAGAGAGAGAGCTGAGAGAAAGTACATTTGTAAAAGAGATGAAGGGGGTAGAATTTTCCTTTGATGTTGTGGTAGGGGGTGAAGTCAAGTCTTCACGTATTTTTAATAAGGACAAGAGTTCCTTAGATTTATATTTGGGAGACGATAGGTCTACAAATAGAATTCCTTGGTGTTTTTGTGTACCTCATAGGTGGTGCAGTAATTATGAGTTAGTGACCACTGCATATTTGGAGAGAGAGAGTGTAATTAGGTGTTGTGGTGAGAAATATATTGAGAGAGAGAGAAAGACAGTAATAGAAATTTTTAAAGTAAATAGAAAGTATAGAGAATTTGTAGAAAGGTTAGGAGTAGAGATGGTGGATGAAAATAATGAATACTTACTTTGTAGTAAAATTGAAATTAAAATAATAATAGATGATGATAATAAGGGTATCAAGCACTTACCTTGGGAAGTAACAGGTGTAGTGGTAGAAAATTATGGTGATAATTATGACCATATGACTATGATAATTATGACCATATGACTAACAAGATTATAACATATCATACTGATGTAGACAGAACTATACCCGATCGTGACCTGGCATATGATAAATTAATAGGAAGTACATCTAGTAATGTAAATGAAATTGTGAATGGATATAAAAAGATTGATGAATATATAATGAATATAATTATATAATTCATTTACTAAACAATAAGATAAATAGACCTAAGATTAGAATGTTATTCAATGATGGAGGGTAGATTGTTTTATTGGGTAATGAACATTTAATATATGTGAAAAGTGGTTTTGAATTGGACTGCATATGGACTGATTTTGATTAATGACAAAATAATGAAGTTTCGATTGTATATTTTTCATTGTTTTATATGTTCTTGGATTTCGTTGTCCATGACATGTCCGTTACTTAACATGACAATTTATTATGATTATACTATTTATTTCAAATTTATTATTAATATATTCATATTACATTATTATTTCATTTCCTATTACCTCTCTACTCTGAATGTTCTACCTAACCTTTCACATTCTACCATTGTTTAGTCTGGGTGGCTCCTGTATTCACTATGCTTTTACTAACATTTATTATCTTGCTCACCTTTCTTCTAACTAACAACCAAATTTACCTATCATGACACCAATTTCTCAATTATAAACACCTTTCACTAATTTCATTCCGACGATAAATCCTATAGCACCGCGCGTCTTTGTACAGAGATGGGTGTTCCCTACCTGGCTATATACATTCATAATATATTGCCCTTCCAAAATATCGGCAAACACTCCCTTAAACTACGCTATTACCTGCCACAACGCTATACATTGACTACTCCTTATCACCTCACCCCCACTACAAAATATCAGCAACAAATAAATGTTTAACCTTTACTTTACTCACCTCTACAAATAATCACTAACTACTGTGTCCCAAAATATCTAATACTCTCTTTGTATTATTTTCTTTAAAATTCTTATCTATCTAACTCCCATTTACTTTAATTGAATAACTCACCCGCCTCTATTTATACCCAGGCTCTATTCCTTTTTAAACACTTACTGTAATCATTGACAATTGCATTACAAAATTTATCTCTCACCTACTCATAACTATACCTCTCAATATTCAAATATATATTCTTACTTAATCATTTATTATTCATTAGAAATTTCTTCATTACAAATTAATTAATAATTTAACTTCAGTTACAAAGTTAGTACAACTTCCTTTTGTACCATATTAATTCAGTAATTACTCTTTAATTACTATTCAAATATTTAAACTTTTCACTTGTTTAGTTAAACAAATACATGGTAATTGTTAATTATTAAAACAAATACTAAAGCATACATGGTGTACATAAAATTTAACTGTAATACACAACATCAAAATACATAAATACATTGATATTAACACATAAAACTAAATATCACTATAATATTGACGACTCGGAACACTAAGTTTTTTATAAGTAAAAACGTAAAGTTTTACCTTACAGCCTAAACCGGCTTTCACCTATAGAAGGCTTCATCAGAGGCTGTCGTCAGTAGCGCTGTTCGTCTTGTTGTTGGCGACGAGATAGTGTTTCGAAAGATCGAAGCTGTGTGTGTGTGTGGTGAGATGTGTTCGAATAATGCGTGCGATTTGAATTGTGTCTGTTCGTTTAGGATGTCATTTTTATTTGTTTTTGTGTGTTTGTATATTTCTAATTGTTCTAGAGTGTCTAGTTTTCAGCCTTTTGTGTGTACGTGTAGTATGTTCATGTTATTGTCGATGTTTTTATATGTGTGGTTTGCTTCAATGAGGTGGTTTGCGAAGGTAGATTCTGTAGTGGTGTGGAGTGCTTTTGTGTGTTCAATGTATCTCTGTTTGAAGCTACGTCCTGTCTGGCCTATGTAGAATTTATTGCAATTTGAACAATTTAGTTTATATACACCGGGTAGATCGAATTTGTTTTGTGCTTTGGGCATGCGTTTTGATAGTGTGTGTTCTGTTTTGTTAGTAGTTTTGTAAGCGATTCTGTATCCTGCTTTTTTGAATTTGTGGGCAATTTTTTCTGTTTGTTTGTTGATGTATGTTAGTGTTATGAATTTGTTGTTTTCTGTCTTTGTCTGTTGTTTGTTTTGTGTTTTGTGTAGGAGTTTACTGACTATTGTTCTGTCATAACCGTTAGATTCTGCTAGATATTTTATCGTGTTTAGTTCGTCTATTTCATCTAAGGCGATGTTGTTAAGTCTATGTATCATGGTTCTAAAAGCAGCTAGTTTGTGTTGTATTGGGTGATTGGAGGTGTTGTGTATTAGTGTGTCAGTTGTAGTTGGTTTTCTGTATATCCTGAATTTGTGCCTGTGTTCTAGTTTTGTGATGGAGAGGTCTAAGAAGTTTATGGTATTGTTGTGTTCGTATTCGGCAGTGAAGGTTATGTTTTTATGTATTTTGTTTATGTGCGTTAGTAACTGTTCACATTGTCTTTTGTTTCCCCTGTATAGTATTAGAATGTCATCAACGTATCTGTGCCAATATAGTATTTTATGTGAGTGTCTGTCATTGTTTGTGAGTATTTTTGTTTTTTCTAAGTGTTGGAGGAAGACTTCTGCTAGAATGCTGGATATGGGGGAGCCCATGGGTAGGCCATTATTCTGTGTGTAGTATTTATTGTTATAAGTAAAGTAGTTTTGTTTTGTGATAATGTTCAGAGTTTCTGTTATTTCATTGATAAGTTCGTCTGGTGTGTTGTTCTGTTTGAGTTTGTTTTGTAGAATGGTGATTGTTTCAGAGATGGGGATGTTTGTGTACAGGTTTTTAATGTCAAAGGAGGCTAATGTGGCGTTATGGGGGATGTGTATGTCTTTTATTTTTGTTACTAGGTCAGTGTTGTTTTTTACTGCAATGTTGTTGTCTATTTGTGTGTGTTGTCTAATAATTTTGTCTAGATATTTTGCCAGTTTGTGTGCAGGGGCATTACGGTAGTTGATAATGGGGCAGATCGGAATGTCTTCTTTATGGATTTTGGGAAGCGCTTGGAGTGTAGGTGCTGACGGTCGGATTTGTCTCATGTAGGGCTTTTGTTTATGTGTCATAATGTGTTTGGCTTTGTTGACTATTTGTTTTACTGAGTTTTGGTATCTGTCGGTGGGGTCGTGTTTTAGTTCTGTGATGTTGTTCTGTTCCATGAAGTCTTGTACTTTTTTGTGTAGGTTGTCTGTGGGGATAATTACAGTCGTGTTGCCTTTGTCAGCTTTTACAAATGTTATGTTGTGTTTGTGTGCCTTTTCCCTCAGTTTGATGGCTGTGTGTATTTCTGAGTTGTGGTTGTTGTTGTCTGGTGTCTTATGTACTCCTATTGTGTTGTTTATATTATGTCTTAATGTGTCTTGATGTTCTGGTGCTGTGTTTTGTATATTTGTTTCTGTGTCAATTATGAGCTTTGTTAGTGTTTGGTTGTTATGTTTGTAATGTATGTTATGTTTTAGGCCTTTATCAAGGAGTGTTTGTTCGTTTTTTGTGAGTGTGACATTCGTGAGGTTTACTGTACATGGGTAGAATTTGTGCGAGGGAATTATATCTGTTTTGATTGGTGTCAGGTTTTTTATTTTTCTGTCGTGTTTTGTCTGTACGTTATGTATTTGTTTTTTTGTCCATTCATTTGTGTGATGTATTAGTTCAGTCATGTAATTGTGTCCGTATGTGTTGGCGATATGTAGGTGTAGTGTTAGTGCTTTGCGATTAAGGGCGTCTTTTTTGTTATATAGTTGTTTAATTGATTCTTTTATGTATGTTCTTTGTGCGATGTTTTGTGTTATTCGGGCGGCCTGGTTGTTATGTTTAATTTTGATTTGGGCATATTTAGGTGTTAGTGAATTGTTTATGCATGTTTTGTTGAAAGTTATGTGAGCTACAATCTTTCTAACCTTCAAAGTTGTGAACTTGTACGCTTAGACGTTGGCTCATCTTGCTGAGTTAAATTCTTGGATTTCGTTGTCCATGACGTGTCCGTTACTCAACTAAATATCACTATAATATTGACGACTCGGAACACTAAGTTTTTTATAAGTAAAAACGTAAAGTTTTACCTTACAGCCTAAACTGGCTTTCATCTATAGAAGGCTTCATCAGAGGCTGTCGTAAGTAGCGCTGTTCGTCTTGTTGTTGGCGACGAGATAGTGTTTCGAAAGATCGAAGCTGTGTGTGTGTGGTGAGATGTGTTCGAATAATGCGTGCGATTTGAATTGTGTCTGTTCGTTTAGGATGTCGTTTTTATTTGTTTTTGTGTGTTTGTATATTTCTAATTGTTCTAGAGTGTCTAGTTTTCGGCCTTTTGTGTGTATGTGTAGTATGTTCATGTTATTGTCGATGTTTTTATATGTGTGGTTTGCTTCAATGAGGTGGTTTGCGAAGGTAGATTCTGTAGTGGTGTGGAGTGCTTTTGTGTGTTCAATGTATCTCTGTTTGAAGCTACGTCCTGTCTGGCCTATGTAGAATTTATTGCAATTTTATTTGTTGAGGTGAGTAAAGTAAAGGTTAAACATTTATTTGTTGCTGATATTTTGTAGTGGGGGTGAGGTGATAAGGAGTAGTCAATGTATAGCGTTGTGGCAGGTAATAGCGTAGTTTAAGGGAGTGTTTGCCGATATTTTGGAAGGGCAATATATTATGAATGTATATAGCCAGGTAGGGAACACCCATCTCTGTACAAAGACGCGCGGTGCTATAGGATTTATCGTCGGAATGAAATTAGTGAAAGGTGTTTATAATTGAGAAATTGGTGTCATGATAGGTAAATTTGGTTGTTAGTTAGAAGAAAGGTGAGCAAGATAATAAATGTTAGTAAAAGCATAGTGAATACAGGAGCAACCCAGACTAAACAATGGTAGAATGTGAAAGGTTAGGTAGAAAATTCAGAGTAGAGAGGTAATAGGAAATGAAATAATAATGTAATATGAATATATTAATAATAAATTTGAAATAAATAGTACAATCATAATAAATAATTGATGGCTAATTAATGAAAGTTTAGAATTATTAATTAATTAATTGAAATTGTAATTTTTAAATTTAAATGCAACTTTAAATAGGTAGAATGTGTAAATTCTGATAAAGATTAAATATGAATTAACTATTTCAATGTATTAACTGTATTAATGTATCAATGTTGATTATGATGTATCATGTATTATGTATTAACATAGAAATTTTAACATGATGTATAGGAAATAGTGTGTGTGGAGGAGACAGAGGGGTAAGTATTATTAACAGTGCCAGTTATTAACTGTTAATAATAATAATAATATTAATTTCAATAAGATTTATAAATTATTTTTTCTATAAAATGTTGGAGTAATATTTGGGAGATTTAGGTAATATTTGGGATTTATATGTGGATTTCCATGTATTTTATTTAAATATTTGTTTCTTTTATAATTACATTAATTATGAACCAGAAAGAGTTAATCATTATTGATGGGAATCGAAACGATTTTTACAATTAAAGGGTAGTCCATGAAGAGAATGGCAATTCAATATAATTCTTGTATTTTATAAATTTTGTATTTGTATTTCTTGTATTTCAAGCAAACCCAGTGCTTATTAACGCAAACCAGCACATAGCTAAGGGGAACAGATCAGTTAAGGATAGTGTAATATACCAAGCCACTATTTTGATATTTTTAATTTATTGTTTCAGTGTTTGGTGATGTTATGACGGCGGACCTGAGCTGGCCAGCGTGTCAGAGCAGGAACATTACGCGCCTGATTGGCCTTATGGTGTTGGGATCTCAAAGGAGAAGTCCAGTAAGGTCATGCAGGTACTGTCATCATCATCATCGGACCACGGGTGAGTTATTGTATTTCTTTTATATAAATTGTAAGGGGGTGTGGCGACATATCCTGGCTGATCCCTTTAGGAAGTACGAATGTGTCAATGAAAGTTTTTATACTTCGGCACAAAATCTTTCATTGAGGGGGTTTTGTGATGGTACAATTCTGGTGCAATCATACTTTTATAAAAATATGGTCCTAAAAACCATAATTATTGTATTTTATTCCCTAACTATTTATTTTGTAATAAATTTGTAATATTTCATAATCCCTATAAAGTTTTGGTGAATAAACTCTACATATTTTATACAACGCATATTGGAATTAACAGGATTTCGATCAAATTAGTTGAAAAGCTGCAGATATCGCAAAAAACTGTGTCACCGATAGCGGTAAACAAGCCTAGCCCTGATGACATCAGCCGAAGGAATGCATACTTTTGTAAACAACCCGAGGCTTGGCTGTACAAACAAAGGACTGGTGACGTAGTTTTGCCCCACCTACGCAATGTTTAACAAAGACTTTTCGTCATTTTCGCCTGGACAGTGAACAGAGCCGGCCGGCATATTCACTGAGTGTGAATATTTAATTTTTACACCACCAAAAGTGGTTTAAGAACTATTGTCAAAATATCAGAAATGTTGGCGTGGTAACCAGACTTGTGTAGGTGTCATCAGCCAAGGGATCTTCAATTACGTGTGGCTAAATCTGCCAAAGTGGTTATTCGAGGGGGGACACTACGGTGTGGGCCCTAAGACGATGTAAAAAGAAACCAGATTTTGTACGGTACCAGGATCCAAGCAGTACGGTGAGACCTACCCAAAAAACCGGCAGCTAAATATCAGCTGACCGATATTTAATACCTTTCAGTAAATTCATAACTAAAGTATAAAATTTTAAATGACCAAATTTTTGCATTAAATAAACAAAATGAGCTCATACAACAACTAAAAAATTTGTACCAGAGAATGTGAGAGAGAGAGAGAGAGAGAGAGAGAGTGAACAAAATAATTTTAACAAGTGCTGGGTTGTGCAAATATAATTTATTGTTTATCATGTTCATTATACAGTAATTGTAACACATGTTTATTTTGGAGGGTTTAAAACAGTTTAAGGGTGAATATATGTTTACCAGACGAATGGGACCACGCCCTGAGGCATAGTAAAAACGTGCATGTTTGGCACACATTAGAGTCTTTCCAAATATGTAAGTAGGGTTTTTATATGAATAAAGGGTAATGTCATTGGTAAAAAAAAATACAAGCACTAGTGAGTTATTTCAGGTAATACATTTCGCAATTACTGGTTCGTTAACACGAATCCTGGACCGCATAGTAAGTCTCATATGTTGTTGTACAGTGTGGCAACATGGCGCCCGATAAAATCTCAGAATAATTGCTTTACAAAAATAATTAATTTGTAACCGATAATAAAAGTTACAATACAACATAATAAACATTACCATTATTACATTGAACTAAATCTTTCACCTTTGAATTTGCATAAAAATTACAAACAAAACATTACCACCTTAGTATTCAGGTTCAACTCTGAATTTGTATTAAACATTTCAATCATTTAATTTTACTTGTCTACCATTTATTATCCACTTCAAATCAAAAATAAATTATTCAAATTTATTACACATTTTTCCATCTGTTAAATTAATTACACCATCTCTTTTAATTAACTACTTTAATTGCATTATTTAAAACCTTTCCAATTAATTTAATCTTCTTACATTGATTTAATTTCATAACATTCATTTACCATTTATTATAACCCTCAAATCAAAACTTTCAAATTGATTACCAAGATTCCTATCTTTTAAATGAATTTAATTTACATGAATTTAATTTTCATTATAAACATTCATAATTACATACTTACAATTATTCAAATAAAAAATTTATTACTACCATAGAATCAATTGCAACTATAAATTGGTTACACAAAATATAATATACACATAACACCATGTATCAGCTGATATCTTATCATAACAGCATAACCTTATACCAAGAACATGAAAACATAATACAACTTTAATTTCGACTTTCTATTGAATCTTCTAATTGTTACATTATAATTTGTACTCAGAATTATTTTTTTTTTATATTCTCATTTATCAATAAATGGGTGGCTCCCTTTCAGCAATAATAATATGGTTTATTCTATGGGTATTTAAACCTACTCTCACTCTCACCTTCTTCTTTATATCAACAACTCACGGATTTGAAATAGGGTGACACCGGATTTGAAATAGGGTGACACCGGATTTGAAATAGGGTGACACCGTTCTCTTAATAATATTTCCCTCCAACCTTTTCTCTAACAGCTCTACTTGAACCTCCTCTTTCAGAATAGGGCACCTTATAACCTCTTTTGTACATAGGATGTGTGTTCCCTTACCTTATACTCATGGCTTTATTAGTTCCTGGACTGGTACAGGTAACTCCGCCAACCCCCTTTAAAACTTTTCACGACCCGCCGCAACGCCTTACGTTGGAGACTCCCTAACAACTCCACCCTCATTTTAAAAAAATTATGTGCTCTATTCTCCCATATTCGCTATTTACTTTCATCTCTCCCTTTCCCCCTGCCTACATTCACTCTCGCATCTGTGTCCCCCCTACTGACCCGTGTTTATCTCACTTTACCTCCAGAAATTCTTATGATGTCTAATACCCATGCAAAACTAACTCTGACTGGTTTAATTTCATTGTCTAACTCTAACACCCGTTTACTGAAATCAATTACTGTTTTATTAAAAAATCGTTACCCAAAATCCAACTTTTACCACATTTTATATTCATTTAAATCCATCTTTTCAATTAATTTAAATTAATTACCTCAAATTAATTTAATTACGTTAATTGCAATAATTTAAATTACTTCAATTACATTATAAAATTTCAATAATGTTAATTACTTTATCAAAATAAAATATAGTTACCACTCACTCAAAACTGTAAACATTGCTTACAAAAACTGCCATGTATGCACACAACACTGTAATTATTTTGACTGTAATATCTTTACCATTACATTATAAAATATTAATAGTTACATACTGTTAATCATTTCATCACTTATCATTATCATCATGTACTCAATAAGAATTGTCAATGTTAAGTACCCAAAATACAATGTACATATAATATAACCTATTATACAATCCATACTGCCTGTAATCTCAATATATAAACACCTTTTACGTTTAATTATTTATCATTTATTATACAATTCAATTCAAAATAAATTTCTCAAATTGATTACCAAAGTTTCACATCTTTTAAATTAATTAATCCATCTCAAATTAATTTAATTCCATCATTTTTCAAAACATTGTAAGTTACTTTAATTACATTATTCAAAACAATTTCAATTCATCTAATTTCCTTATAAAATTCACAATTACATCCTGTTAATTATTTAGTCAAATGAAATATTATTATTATTATAAAAACAATCCCTACTACAAACCTTTGTTACATAAAATACTGTGTACAACATAACCTATTACACAAATACATTAGTACCAATACACATTTATATACAATCTATTTTACATTAATAGTCATTGTTTACCAAAAAATCATTCCTTTATTCAGCCAATATTTAAACCCACTGTAACGGGTCAAATTTGCGGGTTATTTTATTTTATTAAATTTGGGGTTTTATTAAAATATTTCTAAATTTATTTCCCATTGTGTCAGACCACGTGTTGTAAGAACAGTTTCTAACAAAGGCGAAGTAATATCACGTTGTGCAATCAGTACAGAAGAATTCACCCAGCCTCCGTTTCCAAGAACTTTGTAAGTGTGTGACAGCGCGCCCATATGCATCCCACGAGCATGCGCGCGGACCCACGCCGATGTGAACAGCAAACTTGGCTAAGAGAACAATTTCTGTTTCACTTAGCTTGCCAAGGTGACAGATGTAAAACTTAAGGCCCGCCTATCTCGTGTCGTCAGCCAGTGCCCCACAAATATCGTAGACGATCAGCACACAAATACTTACATGGTGTAAATAGGACCAAGCTGTGACGATTAAATAGAAGGCATCGGTGTCCGTCGTCTTAACTAAAATGATCAAGTAGTGGGGAACAGAGAGACGCTGGCAGTCCCTTGCCGACTTTCGCCTGTGCAGGCAGTTCGCTAAACAGGGCTCATAAAAGTAACATTTTTCTAAGTTAAAACTCAGTGCAGTTAGTAAAAATGATGAAGTGCGGCTAGTTCGATACATAAAGAAGAACCAAGATAAACTATTTTCGGACACAACTAAATACAAAAAATGAAATAAAGCGCTCGAGCGATCAACACGTGCCGGCAGGGAGGGGTATTCTCTTTAAAAATGTTAAGGGTTCGTTAATATTCTGTGTGAGTGTGTGTAAAATTGCAGGCTGGGCTGTTTATGTTTGTGTGTGATATAAATAAGGTAAGCCAGTAGAATAAGTTATATACATGTAACAGACAACCAAGAGAAGAAATTATTAAAATGTTATTTAATCTGCGCAAGCATGGATAAAATTTGGATGAAATTTGTTAAAGATTTAGAAAATTAAAAGCTCATAAATTCTCTTCATGCAAAAATGAGTCGAGTCACTTATTTCAATAACCTATAAAACACGTTTGCATCCGACGTTCGTGCGACCGAATCCTGGACCCAGATAAAAGAATTTTTGCAGGTAAGTGGAAGAAAGTTTATGTATTTATATATTTAATAGTTTATTAACTTCACAAGTGGCACAGCCGACAGGGACAGTTTTTATTAGTAAAAAATATGAAGTAAAAACCGCACCTACAAATAGGATGCAAGCGTGATTTAGAGGTTAAGTGGGAATGAGTCCTAATTACATATAAATGATGTTAAGATGTAGTTAAGCGATACTTAGATTATACTATACTGAATAATACAGAAAATATTTAAATTTGAAATTCTATGTAAAGCAAAATCTCATAAGTAAGATAACAATGGAATACGGAGATAAAGTTAGTATGAGTGATGTAACTGTCACGGGGGAGGGAGAAATTAATTCAGACCCTAATGTGGTCAAGGAAAGCGTTTTAAATGAATCAGATAATATAAATGATTCAGGAATGGAGACAACTCCATGCCTGATAGATGAGAATAATTTAACGCAATCAGTAATAATGAGTGGGGCAAAAGCGGAGTCTACTCCGGTAATAAATAAAGAAAAAGAGATGTCAATGAGTGACTTATTTAACCTCTTAAGTAAACGTTTTGATGCAACTGACAAAATAGACCGTCGTTTTGATGTTCAAAATAGCAATGTTAATAAAAAATTTGAAGAACAGAATATTCAGTTGCAGCAGAGTATAAGTGTAAAATTTGATGAATTAATAAATGATGTACAAGAAAAAAATAAACGTTTAGAAAATACCAATGAAATAATAATAAGTAGTTTGAATAAAGTAGAACAGAGCAAGAGCAATACTAATGAAAATTGTAATGACATGTGTAAAAATGTGGTACTAGATAAAGAGTTAACAAATAAAAATAATCTTGAGAATAGTAATGTATTTGAAGAAGTAGTATCAGAGAGTGATATGTTGAAAATAAACAATGAGAGTACTGAATGTAATAATGAAATGTTAAGATGTGTTTATGAGTTAGAGAGAGAGTGGAAAGATAGTATAGTGGTAGGATGGGGGCAGAGGGTAAATTTTCCCCTTATTATTTATGATGAACCAGAGGGTTCACAAGTTTTGTTTTTGAAGGGCAAGAGTCCCGTGTTAGTAGAAGATTTGAGTTGTTTATTGTTGTTGTATAAGTTTGTACCCTCTGTCTGGAGTAATATTGAGAATGTGATATGTTATTATGATGAGAGAGAATTAGATAGAGAATTGTATGTTGATAAAGAGACAGAATTGTATGAATTAAATAGAGATTATGATGAGTGGAAAGAAATGTTAGAAGTGTATTTAAATAATAATGATTTAATTCATAATAAAAAAGTAACTGACCCAATATTGGAAATCTTTACTAATGGAGACTTAACAGAAATACTTAATGTTGACTTGTTTCATGATTATTTTGATAAAACGGATGAATTTGATTTTTGTGGTTACGACACACAAAATAATAATATGTGTGCCAATAAAATTGAAAAGTGTTACTTAAAACAAAGATTAATTTTTGACGATGGAGGCTAAACTATAAACAATCCATGGAAAATTTTAAATATATTGTTTTATGGTTTTACCTCGCAACCTTGGACACTGAAGTGTGATATAACTGAATAAATAATGAGGAAGGTTTGTAAATAAATAAGTGTAGTGAATTTATTTGTGTGTATTGTAGAATGTTGAATAAACAATGTGTATGTAGGTAATTGTTATAATAATAATAATACTAATATTTGGCAATCTAAACAAATAAACATATTAATTTTCAAGACAGTAATTAGCGAATTGTAATTGTTTTGATAGCAATGAAACTTGTATTTTCAATAAGTAATTTAATTAAAATGATTTGAAATGTTTTAAATATTTTGATTGATTTAAATGTTGTATAATTGAATTGTTCTAATGAATCTAAATTACTTTACGAGATGTGAATTTGGTAATTAATTGTTAAATTATTTGATTTGAAATAACCTTTTGTTAAATGTTTCAGAGGTTGCTTGGAGACAGTGGTGTGAATGGTGTATATATTTTGTGTATGTCAGTATATGAATAATGATCTGTAAATATAAAAAGTTATAATAACCAGTCATATAATAAAATGTATACAGATGTTTAACTTAATGGAAGGAATTCTAACTTCAATAATGAAAATAATTTTGAGATAATAATTTAAAAAGTAATAATAACTAAATTATGATGTAACATAAATGTTAATAATAAATTTGAAAATTTTAAAGTGATGAATGAGTTAAATGATTAATGATTGATGAAAATTCACATTAGAATGTTGTCTATAAAATAAAAATTTTATTATTTAGTTATTAAGGCGCTGTTGCTGGGGTGGCCTGTGCCCCAGTAGATAGTGGAATGGGTTGGGGGTAACAGTGAGTGTTACCTCCATCGGAGGCCAACATGGGTAAATGTACGGCACACCTTTTTTTTTTGTACAAATTTAATTTGTGCCATGATAGATTCTCGTGCCATACATAATATTGATGGATAGAACAGGCATTAAAGTGAAGTTAGATTTCCCCGACTTTTCGGGCGATTACTGCCTTACCAGCACTAATCGTGGCTTTGGCTAGCGGTCAGCTATGGCCATATCAAGTCCCTTGACCATAGTTGACTTGAAATTGGTTGATAGTAGAAATTCATAGGGGGTGAAACTAGGGGAAATCCCGGAACTATGGAACAGCGGCTGCCACTCTGTCCGCGTGGGGACAGCATAGCCAGGTGGTAGACCCGTTTTAAGGGCTTTTCAATATAAAACGAGGATATGTCGATATCCACAATCTTTAAAATGTCAAGCCGAAGCAAAGACACGGAGATGTCCAATTCCTCCAACTATGCAGTCTTTGTGAAAGCAAATGGGCGCTACAGTCCTACATAAATTACAATAGTGTGTGTGGATTAGGAGGTTGTTCAGATGAACAACGAAATTAAATTTCATAACATAAAAAATGCTAAATCAATTTTGCTTTAATAAAACGCTTGTATTCTGCTTTGATAAATAGGGGTTCATACGTTCAGTATAATGTGTTTATTCTGTATTTTAAATGTATTATTTTATTGTGTTATAGGTAAGAATTGATAAAAATATGTTTTATATAATTGGTGTAATTTTGAAATGAGTATAATAAAGTAAATAACTAGACCGACCGGCAGGCGGTTTACATAATTGTACCAGAGTCAGAAAGAGGTGAAACAATGATGGTAGATGTAAGGATTGATAACCACATGTATTTCATAGAATGTGTATAATTTTGAAATGTGTTTTCACTTGGCTAGGAATGTCAGATGATCAGTAGTCACTGTTAATGTCACTGTTAAATTGTTCATTTATATTCAAGGTGATTAATGTTAAATATAATGTTTAATGTTTTAAAGATGCTAGTTCAAATGATGAGAAAAGTAATTTAATGTAGTAAGATGTTAAATAAAGTGTCAAAGATAATAAAAGATAGATCTTGGGTGATTAATATTTTATTGGGACATGTAGATCAGTCCAAGTCAAAGTTAAAGTGGTAGTAGAGAGAATAATATTGTTTTGAATTAATGTAATGTGGTTGTGAGGTAATGTAATAGAATTTGAGAAGTATTGATGTTGACACAGTAGATATGGGGAATATATGTAGAGTAATGAGTGATATATTGATGTTTATAATTGATGATGTTATTTTGTAGTTGAAGTGAGGTAATAAGATTGAGATTTGGGGATGGAAATTTTGTAATAGGGGATAGTGTAATGGAGGAGTCCGCAACATAAGGGTTGGGACGGGAAGGGACCGTTTGTTGCCGGAAAGGGTTACCTTAGGTAGAATCCAGGAACCAACATAAGGGAATGAGCTTTTTGGGGGGGGGGAAACACACTTATCCTAAGTACAAAGGGTTAGAGAGTATTTATTTTTTATATATATCGAGAGAATGTGGCGAATTGAGTTTAATAGTAAGCTGGGTTTAGAGAGTGTTTGATAGATATTTTGATAGAGATGGGTGTCCTGATATTTAAAGTGGTTAGTGGTATTAGAGTCAGAAAGAGGTAAAGAGTAAATGTATACATATCAAATGGCAAACCAAGCTAATATAAATAATTAGATCACCCAAATTAATGGAGAATGAGATTGTTAAATAAAGAAAGTTATAGTTAAAAATCTAAAATTTGATTGAAACCAGTGACAAATTTTTGATAGAGTTTGAAAATAATGTAAAGCTATAAAGTGTTTATTTGAATAATTTAAATATCAATTTGATTGTTAATTATAATAATATTTTGTAATTTTAAATGTTTTATTTTATTATGTTTTTATGTTTAAAGATAGAATTTTACAGAGATACAATGTATTTTCAGATGTAACTTGTGTATAACGTATGTAGGTCAAGGTTATTGACTTGACCCAGTTTTGATCAGCTGATGGGTGAGGCCATATACTAGACACATTTAGCGAGGAAATAAAGCCAATTTTGCTTTTAATTGATTTGAACAAATTTTAAATAATTTCAATATGGAAAGAAAATATTTTAATAAATTTAAATTTTTTAATTTAAAATTTTTTGAAAAAAAAAAATATATATATTTCTTGATTTTGCGCCTGCCATCAAATGGATGTTTTTAAACTTTGATTATGTTATTGTTTGTGTATTATTAGCGTTTTATTTGAATTGTATTGTTAGGGCATAGGTGTCATCACATGTTAGGTTAAGGATGTTCCTATTTTTAAGAAATGTTCAATTGATTTATTTTTTAATAACAAAAAACTAATGAAGAGAATTATTCGGTGTAGATGCAAAATTTGTGTTTTGATTTTCAAGGAAAACAGCTAATGAATTTTAACTTAAATAAATTTTCGACGAATATTTTAATTTTACAGTATGTAGTATAAGTGTGTGTGTGTGAGCCCAGTAACTGCTAAAGGCAGCCCAGTTTGCATATAAGGGGGAACATATCGGTTGAGGATCTGACATGATATAAGCCAGGGATTTGGATTTTTGGGGAACCATGTTAGAAGGTGAGGTGCGCTGTGGTGCGTATCTGTTTGATTTTTCGGTGTTGGGATCTCGCAAAGAGAAGTCCAGTGATCTCGTTCAGATGCGTCCATAGTCGCCGAGCCAGGGGGGTCGTTTACCCATGAAGTGTAAGAATAAAAGGGGGTTGTTGGCACCAGTTCCTCACCGGTCCTCTTAAGGGTTTTAGCAATGAGATTTCTTCTGTTTTGACAGAAGATCTCTCATTGGGGGGTATTGTAATGGGTCAAATTTGCGGGTTATTTTATTTTATTAAATTTGGGGTTTTATTAAAATATTTGTAAATTTATTTCCCATTGTGACAGACCACGTGTTGTAAGAACAGTTTCTAACAAAGGCGAAGTAATATCACGTTGTGCAATCAGTACAGAAGAATTCACCCAGCCTCCGTTTCCAAGACCTTTGTAAGTGTGTGACAGCGCGCCCATAGGCATCCCACGAGCATTTGCGCGGACTCACACCGATGTGAACAGCAAACATGGCTAAGAGAACAATTTCTGTTTCACTTAGCTTGCCAAGGTGACAGATGTAAAACTTAAGGCCCGCCTATCTTGTGTCGTCAGCCAGTGCCCCACAAATATCGTAGACGATCGGCACACAAATACTTACATGGTGTAAATAGGACCAAGCTGTGACGATTAAATAGAAGGCATCGGTGTCCGTCGTCTTAACTAAAATGATCAAGTAGTGGGGAACAGAGAGATGCTGGCAGTCCCTTGCCGACTTTCGCCTGCGCAGGCAGTTCGCTAAACAGGGCTCATAAAAGCAACATTTTTCTAAGTTAAAACTCAGTGCAGTTAGTAAAAATGATGAAGTGCGGCTAGTTCGATACATAAAGAAGAACCAAGATAAACTATTTTCGGACACAACTAAATACAAAAAATGAAATAAAGCGCTCGAGCGATCAACACGTGCTGGCAGGGAGGGGTATTCTCTTCAAAAATTTTAAGGGTTCGTTAATATTCTGTGTGAGTGTGTGTAAAATTGCAGGCTGGGCTGTTTATGTTTGTGTGTGATATAAATAAGGTAAGCCAGTAGAATAAGTTATATACATGTAACAGACAACCAAGAGAAGAAATTATTAAAATGTTATTTAATCTGCGCAAGCATGGATAAAATTTGGATGAAATATGTTAAAGATTTAGAAAATTAAAAGCTCATAAATTCTCTTCATGCAAAAATGAGTCGAGTCACTTATTTCAATAACCTATAAAACACGTTTGCATCCGACGTTCGTGCGACCGAATCCTGGACCCAGATAAAAGAATTTTTGCAGGTAAGTGGAAGAAAGTTTATGTATTTATACATTTAATAGTTTATTAACTTCACACCACTACTTTCACATAATTAATTGTTCATCAATAATAAATGTCTAACCATCATCATCAAAATTTAGTCTGATATTATGCCAACACTTTTCATTTTTGTTTACATTTATTATATTATCTTTTTTAATATAATACCCATTTATACCCAGGTAAGTGCTTATTCTCAAAATACTCATCACTTGCTACTGTGCTGTTTACTTTATAAGGTAAGTCTTTATTTTATTAACTCTCTCTCTATTTATACTCTGTCTTAACTCTTCATGACCTCTATTCACCTTAAATATTCCTCCCTCTCTCTCTCTCTCTCTCTCTCTCTCTCTCTCTCTCTCTCTCTCTCTCTCTCTCTCACTCATAATACCTCTTCCAATTAATTTCACATTTTCATTCCATGCAGAGGGCAATACAACAACATTAAAATACCATCTGGCCTTACCAGATACACAAAAACAACTTATTGGACTATTTGCTGACCCATTGTCACCCAAATATCCTATTGAGAAAATCTTATTCTCTAACAACACTTGTGAAGCTTTTCTTCACATATAACCCGGGAAAATCTGCCCCCTGCCCATGATATTCACTTAAACTCTCTTCGTACTCTCTCACTAATACTCCTCTAACCTCAACTCTCAATGTATTCTCGTTATCACTACCATTACTTACTGTATCATTCTTAGATACTCCATTTTCAACTATATTATCATTATCATTATTACGTGTTATTTTGCTATGATAGTTATCATTATTTTCATTCTCACTTACCTTGTTCTCCACCACTTTATTATTTATATTCTCGTTACACTTACCTGTATCTATTTTCTTTCATTTCGTTCTTTCATATTAGCCTATTAGATAGTTTTGCCATATTACTATTTGTTTTTGTATATTAATTAACCTATTAAAACCCTTATATCCCATGATGGGCCTACTTCGTTTTCCCAAAATACCCCACACATAAAATCGTTATCAATACGTAAAAGCAAACACACAATAATTTCACAGGCACGTTACACTACCCAAACATAACCATAAAATATATGTTTAACATATCCAATAATTTCACAAATATGCCATTACCCAAAACCTATGTTCTGCATCTCAAATAGGTCTACCTCGTATAAAATGTATACCAGGATCCTGACAGGGGTCGCTGATTGTTAAGAAACACACTTTTTTCCTTTTTACAAACCATAATTTTACTAACCCTGATTCCGTTCAACTTACCTTTTTAATAAAAAACCCCCACAAGAGTCCAAACTCGCTCAAAGGGTAGCCACGATGTTTTCGGTTATACATCAAAACCATCATACTCACCCTTAATTAATTTAGATCATGTAATGCCCTTAGATCAGAAAACTCGCAGGTTTCATTTAGATGAATTCTCGATGCCGAACTCATGTTATGGGTGTGACGTCATAATTAGTTTAACACATTTTTATGCTATTTAAACGAACTCTTTTATTTCAATCACTTTTAAAATACTTTTCTTTTCTTTATGAAATATTATTTACTCTTATCTCTATCATATAAAAATTGTCTTATACTACTCTACATAAACAAACCAGTACTTTTACTTTTAACGTTTTTCCCAAATTTCTTCACACACGCTCTCACACGCTAGTTACAGATTTTCTTCTACCCCCCGTTTATTTAATGAGCTCTTTTATATTTTGTCACCGGACAAAAGGCTTGCCGCATGACAAATGGCGCCAATCGTACACTCTAGTGTTTTTGGTGGCACTAAAAAGGACCGTGTGGCAAGAAGGACAGTCGTGCCACGCTGAGATGTTCGGCGGCTGCGCCCGCTGTTCATGGCGCACTGCAGTCCTCCTCTTCTTTCGGCATCGGTTGTAGAGTCGGCTGCCGTCCCAGCGAAATCCATCCCTGGTGCGGAACTGGAGGGCGAAGACGCAAGAACGCCAGTTCTATTCTTCGGCCGTTCATTCCGGCTGACTCCGCGTTGATGTCGTCTGAGAGAGGAGAGGAGATGAAGGCGTCAGATGGCTGGCGATGAAGAGTGCGTCAAAATTTTCTGCCGGCCCAGGTTTTATGCACTAACCGGGATCGCTGTTTGGCTCGCTGTGTCCACCACTGGTACCAGAGAGCAGATGTTCGCATACCACTGCCATCACAATTTGTTAAATTATTGGCCAATATAGTTATTTATTTATTGTACTTAACTGCACGTGCCATCCGCCATTTTTCTTAGTTCACTTTCACTTCATCACAAAGAACACTGCTTTATACGTTCCACTCTAAGAATTCATTTTTTAATGACACTCTCACTTACATATTCTTCTTTAACATAATGTTCGGGGCAGGCCATGCGTACTTACATGCGCGGCCTCCCGTCACTTTTTTACTGAGACGGTGCTGGACTTTCGACTACACTGTTTGAGCGATGCTGTCTGGCTCCCTGTTTTTGCCATCGGAAACTCACAATGGGACCTGAATTTATTCCCTGGAGAAGTCTCAACTCGTGACGAGCAGCCAGTTGAACGTCTGTAGCAGTAACAATCGTCTACCCTCCTCATCATGTGGTAACAACTGAACATCAGGTGAAAATTTTCCTTTTTATTCAAGCTCGACCTTCGCGACATACTTTTACTCTGAACACAACTAATATCATAAAAGTAAAATTACATTTCCATTTGTACTTAACTTGCAGTTAGTGCATTGAACGATCAGAACCGAACATGCCTGTTTGTGATGTGCACAGTTATAGCTGAGTGCTATTAAAATGTATTTATTAATAAGTTCAATAATTGTATTGTGGGGCTAGCACGCATCTCCAGACCATTGTTCTTTCATCTATACCTTTTCTAGTTAATTCTTTTATATCCTTTTATATATGTAGTGTGCTTTCATGATTTACCAGGGTTAATGATATGCCAGGGTTTCCTGTGCAATAGTCTAAATAGTTTATCCTTTACTTTTTTAAATTTGCCTTACCCTTTTTGGTTGCAAATTTTACTGAACTTCCGTATCTTTTATTTATTTTTTTAATAATTAATTCTGGAATTCTCTGCTTGTTTCATTTTGCGGGTTCATGTTAATACAAGAGGTGCATGTCAGAAGCATGCGGTATAGGTCATATTTTAATCTGACCGTAATTATTATAGTAAATTCCGGTATCACACCCTAGCCTTTAATTTCTGATTTGTCTTTTATATACTTTAATTATTCATATTTCTGAATCTCGGTTTACAATCGGGCTGTTTATGCTGGCAACCTTGTCAGTCCTGGGTTGTCACTGTTCTAGTATTATATGAATTTAACTTGCGTATGTATCATTTATTAGTTATGAAAAGGGCACACAAAATTTACATGTATTAATGGCTGTCATGCTGTTTGTTGAGTTATTGAATTAAGTGTTAATTATCTGTAAAGCACAGACAGATTTAAATGGTAATGACTAATTATTGCTGAGAGGATACTGATGTGTTTTAAAATGAAATCTAGTTATTTAACGTTTAAAAGCCACTTGGAGAGGGTACATGAAATCTTTCATTATTTCGGACAGGTCACTCATGAAACTTAATATGAACCTTACTTAATAAGTGGCATAGCCCCATTCGTGGGAAGTATATGGAATATGTAACTATTGTTGATAGGTCACTTTGGAGACTTAAGGTAAATTAATTTGTCAATTGTTAAAGCCACTTGAAGAGTACATAAAATAATTAATCATTGCTCAGAAGTCACTTGTAGTATTTAATATGAATTTTACTGTTAATTGTTGTTGCTATGTTGTTTAATTGACCATTGATGTTTTATTTCTGGAAGGTTTTATATATGTTAATGTAATTGTAGAGTGACCCTAGAAGATATTGCTATTGAATATATATATATATATATATTGTAGCATAACAGAATTATCACCTTAAAACTTAACTTAATACAACACTAAAAAAGAAAAAAAAGAACTTATCAGTAATGAGTGAAAAATAAATGGTTGAAAATGAATTCAATAAGCTGATCATTATAGTCAATAAAATGTTAAAAAATAAACTCAATAACAAAGAAAACTTTTGGTCCAAATAAAACAAACCATCTATATAAAACCCAGTACAACATCAATATACCCAGTAGGATATGGAGCAGTAATGAAAAAGTAATAAGGGGCAAATTATTAAATTAGTAACATCAGAAGATCCCAAATACAAAAATAATCACCTACTCATAAGGAGCAGTAAAATACAAAACGATAACATACTGATAAGGAGCAGTAAATGAAAAAATAATCAGGTACAACTCATTGAATTGATGACATGAGGACCTAAAAATACAAAAATAAGAAAATACTCATAGAATAAGAAATAAGAAACAAACTATTTCAAGTTTCATACAAGGAATACAGAATAAAGAAAGGCTATTCCCAAGATATTATGAAGAACATGTACCAATTAAACAGAGTTAAAACAATGACAAACATTAAACCCAGTAACCCAAGTTACATGATATATTACCATTGAACTAAATTGTAAAATAAATATAAGAATAATTTAAGAACAAGACATAATAAGAGTGAAGGACTACCATAGTGTAGAAACGAATAAAAGACTACCATTAGTGTAGAGAATAGAAGGTGAAATACCCTAATAAAACATAATAAGAGTTAGAGACTACCATGAGTGTAGAGAATAAAAGTGATATACCATAATCAAAAATAGTGAAAGAAATAAAATTATTTAAAAGACTACCATTAATGTAGAAAATAAAAGGTGTTACAATAAGAAACCTAAAAATAAAAGACAGATAATGACTGAAAATATTATTAGTAATAAGAAAGTTTAAAAATAATATATAAGGAAATGATAGATATAAGATGTTTTTATTATAATTAAATTATATATAGAAAATGATAGGTATAAGATGTTTTTATTATAATTAAATGATATATAAAAAATGACAGATATAAGATGTTATGTTATACTTAAATAATGTTCACTAATTTCAAAGTTTTGTCAAGGCAGGGAAGGCAAGAAGATAAGATTATTATATTTTGAATTGTAAACCATATAAATAATAAAATAACAAAATAGTCAAAAAACCAAATAGCAAAGCAAAACCATAGTTTAGACCAAAATAAAATATTACCATAGAGTCAAATCCAAAAGGATAAACTCAATAAAACTGTATATAATTAGCAGAAATTAGTCAATGTAAAATATAGATATTTAAATATAATCATCACAGAAATAAATAATAGCAAATGCAAAGACCAGAAGATAAAATTAACTTTATTGAAAATATGTAATATAAGGCCTAACAAGGGACTCGGTACAATTAAAATGTGAATTAATCAGCATTACAGTGTTATAACAACAAATTGTTAACAACAAAGAATAATAATGAAGGGAGTAAAATTATTTAAGGAAAATGTTAACTCAACATGAATTGTTAACCATTTAATTACTAATTATGTGAAAAATAATAAGGCCTATAAGAAATATCAAAAAATGTAAAAATTAAGCTTATTTGAAACCACATTAGGTCAAGTGATATATTGAATTATGTAAAATTAGAACAAGAATATTGCTAGGTAGTTAAATTTTCATAAAATAAACAAATAATTAAGTTATAGCATTAAATAGGCAAAATTGTCATATATTTTTATAATATCAGATCTAAGCCAAGGCGACAGCTGATTCCAGACAATGGGAAGGAGAATAAGATATTTCGGAAATTACCATATTAAGACGACGATTTAAGTCATCAGTTAATTGTTAAACGTGAATGTGTACGGATCAGAAAGTACCGACAGAAGATCCGAAATTTATAAATGGTTTGGAAAAATTGAAGTGCAATCTCAGAAAACATTACAGGGGTTATCAACTGAAAGTTAACTCCAAATAACTGAAACTAAAACGAATAACAGTAATAATACGATCCAACACAAGAGCACAAGGAACCAATGGCCATATTGAAAAATTAACTCAACACCAATTCCAATAGAACAAAGAACGCAAACAGATTTTGGAACACGGAACACTACACGAATAATCCAGCACAAAACAACATCGCCGAGTAGAAGAGAACACTACAACTAAGTATCCAGAGGGACCACATCACCGCAGAGTACGAGATCCACCATTATATTTGAGGGAGACGACGAAACATAGGAGTCAGCGTGGGTAGCAGAAATACGAAGCGGACAGCAGCCATACTTTTATTTGCACAACGAGCTGTACACAGCCTTCCGGAACCAGTGACAACGTGACGTTATACACTACTGCTTGGTTCGAAAATGTATTTATTCAATGACATTATTTTCTGAATATATGTTACTTTTATGGAATAGTATTTAAGTTTGAATTAATTGTAAGTACTGTATCTTATAACTTGCCCTTCTCTGACCATTTCGACAGTTCAAAGAACTCAATTAATTAATTTCTGTAATTTCATATATTTGTCAAGTGACACAATCAACCTGAGTCGAGTCTTAGCCGCAACCATTTGTCGATGCGCGTAAGATTGGCGCACAATTTTCAAAATAAATATCAGAATTGTTTTAAATACTCGTGTCTATTATTATTTGGATTATAAAAATTAGTTTTTTCTTTCTTCCTAACATAATTTAGAAGGATTACGAAAAAATCAAGAAGAAGAAGAGGAGCTGAGATAGAAGAGAGTATACTTCGATCCAGTTGACATAATAAGATTAACACAGTGAAACAAATATTTCGTCGTAAAGACATACACAATAATAAAATATAAAATAATAAAAATAATTAATTAATTAATCAATTAAACAAATAAAATAAATAAAAACCTTATAAATTTGTTTTTTAATTAAATTAATAAATTATAATTTTTTTTATTATCAACATAAATATTATTTGTGATAACACCGTTTTATTACAAATTGGCGCCCAACGTGGGGCTAAAGATAGAGATTAATAGGCAACAAATAAAAATAATTTGCCCAGTTTCCTATTATAGCTTGGCAGCTGTTAACAGCTCAAGAGAAGAAGCAAGATGCATAGGAGAGCAACATCCAAGAAAAGGGCTGTGGAGGCCGAACAGGAAATAGATATGGAGGATAAGGAGGCAACACCCGTGGAAGATGTGGAGTTGATATTACCTCCAGCAGAACCAACCGAACCAGTATCCCAAGGGAAACAACCTAACAAGCCGACACAAACCGGAGAGGTAAATTTCCAGGAAATATTAATGACCACATTAGCACAACTAAACCAGAAAATGGATGAAAATAGTAAGAAGGTGGATGAAAACAGTAAGCAGTTAACGGAAGAATTGGGTAATAAAATTGGAGATACCAATAAGAAAATTGAAGAAAATAGTAAGAAGATGGAAGAAAATAGCAAGAAGATGGAGGAGAAAATGGAAGAAAATAGTAAGAAGGCGGAAGAAAACAGTAAGAAGATGGAGGAGAAGATGGATGAAATAAAAAATAACAATAAATTATTAATGGAGGAAAATATTAAGAAAATAGAGGAGAAAACGGAGGTAATAAAGACTGACAATAAACAGTCGAAGGAGGAATTAAGTCAGATAAGCCAGAAACTGGAAGAGACCAATCAGAGAATGGAAGAAACCAGTAAGAAAATGGAAAATAATAAACAACAGTTAAGAGAAGAGTTAAGGGAGACTAACCAAGAGAATATGAACTGGTTAGATGGAAAGATGGAAGCATTAAAGGAAGAATTGAGTCAGAAGATAGCTGAAAACAATGAAACAATCAGCAAGAAGGTAGAAGAGGAAATAACGGTGCTCGAACAAAAGATTACAAGGGCTGATGAAAGATGGAGTCACACAGAACGAGAAGTACAGAGTATTCAGACAGAAATAAACACCAAAGTTACGAACATAGAAGGAAAGAATAGGAAGAATTTAGAAGAAAAACTAAAGGAAATGCGCGAAGAATGGGAAAGAGTGCAGGATCGATTCACAGAAAAATGTGACCGCATTGAAGCTGCTGTGACCAGTATCAACGGTCAGGTTCGACAAAATCAAACCGACATCGATCTTTTCCATAGTCGACCAACCAGCATTACCAGTTGTCCTAATACCGAGAATTGAAAAGGGATTAACTTCAGGCTATACAAAAATAAGCCTATGGAATTCCTGGCCAGAATTGAAGAGTACTTCACAAAACACCGAGGCAACCGTTGGAGCGCGAATAAAGAAGTGCTAGACGAATCGTTCAAGGAGATAGCCGATAATTGGTGGATGGCGATCATGGACGAAATAACAGACTATCAACAATTCAAGAGATTGTTCAAGGCCAAATATTGGTCTGAGTCGACACAGAACATCGCAAGAGACGGAATCTGTCACGGGAAGTATAACCCATATTGGGGTCAAACATTAACCGCATATTTCTTGGGAAAGGTGTGTGTGGCCAAACATTTAGAGCCCCGAATACCTGAAGAATGCTTGGTCAGCAAACTATCTTACCATCATGAGGAGGACATAATCAGAGCTCGACGCAACAGTCAAATTAAAACGGTACAAGCGATGACAGAACTGCTAGAAATGTATGAACACGAGGACTATTACCGCCAAAGTCGGAGGAGATACGAGAAACCTGAGCCGAGAAATAACACCAATTATACGAATAATAATACTCGTCAGAACAGCAACAATAACAGTAATTATAGCTCCGCGAGCCGGAATAATGCCGGGTATAATAATAATAATAATAGTAATAATAATAATGTCCCTCATTATAATAATAATAATAATAGAAATAATAATAATGTTCCCCGGAATAATAATAATGATAGTAATAATACTAATTATGGTTCTAATGATCAGAGAATCCCCAACCCACCTAATAATAACTATTATAATAACCATAATAGAAATTACCCAGCAGGAGGTAACAATAATTATAGAACGTATAGACCCCATGTAAATTACATCAGAGTGGAAGGCAGTGGCCAGCAGAGATACCAGCCTCAACAAAGGAGTCGATTCTATGAGTATGAAACACTTCAAGGGAATCAGAGAGGCAACAGTTATAGAGGATATGAACCCAGACACAGTTCGAGCCTGGATAATCAAAGAAGACTACCTGTAACGGAGGCCCAGCCAGATGATCGAGTTGAACAAAACGAAGCAGTTCTAGGACTCCAGGTTGACGCTGCTAACAGCCATATCCATAACGATATGGAACATTTAAACGAAAGGAGGCAGTAATAAACAATTACAACCCTTTACTGCTCCAATCTACTGGGTATGGACAAGAGTTAAGCTTGAAAAAAGAAAATAAAAATTTTACAATAATCTATAATAATTATTTAAAGGATATCTGCAAGGACTTATTAGAAGCGAATGAGACAAACATTAACAACAATGACAATGAAATCATTTACATAGTGGCAGAAATCGAAGGTATTTCTGTTCCCATTATGATAGACACTGGAGCCAATGTCTCAATAATTAATCACAGTGAATTGGATAGGATACAGCAGGAATGCCACAAAAAACTACCAATACTACCTATCAATAACACAGTGCTCGTAGGAGCTACTGGTCGACTAAACAGGACGATACGGAAACAGGTATCCCTAAGTGTTAACAGTCAGGGCGTAAGTTTAGATATGATATTTCTTGTTGCAGCCGGATTACCCTTTAATATCCTGATAGGGTGTGACATATTAAGAAGGAACTCGGCAATTATTGACTTGTGCAGAGAGAAGGTATCACTCTTTTTGGAAGGTTCGACCTGGGTAGCCAATTTAATAAACAGCAAGATGGTAGACTCCCGACAAACTCTCAACCACGCAAGTGAAGTGAATTACTTATCGGATTACTCACCAGGTAACAAATTAGTAGGTCAAGATACCAAAGATAAACTATCGGCCCAAAAGATTCAGGAGATACGTGACTTCCATTGCCATAATACAACCGAGCAATTAACGGAGAACCAATTGAATCAATTAATTGGGATATATGAAAAATATTGGCCCGTGTTTTCAGACGAGCCAGGAAAGATCAGAAACTACCAGTTAGATCCGATTCAGAGAACCGGTGGAATTCAATCGCAAATCATACCCAATAGCACAATCTTTGAAGGAAGCTGTACGCGCGGAAATCCAGAATATGATAAATAAGGACATAATCGAAAGCAGCCAGTCGCCATACACCAGCCCGATTGTGGCTATACAAAAGAAAAGTGGTAAGGTCAGACTTTGCCTTGACGCACGCGAAATCAACAAGATGATAATTAATGATCGCACCTCACCTGGGGAAACTGACGAAATATTAAAGAGATTCCACGGAACCAAGTTTATTACTACTTGGGATACCGTGTGTGGGTATTGGCAGGTGGAGCTGCACCCACAAAGCCGTCAGTACAAGGCGTTCATTTTCGAAGGACGCAACTATCAATTTAAGAGGTTGCCCTTCGGGTTAGTGAACTTAGTAGCCGTTTTTGTCGCCTGTATGGACCAAATACTCGGACCAGAAGCACTCCAATTCACGACTGTATATGTTGATGATCTATTGATCACATCAACCCATTGGGAGGAACATTGTTACCGTGTGGAGCATGTCTTGAAGAAGCTGGCTGATAATAACGTTACTTTAAAGCTAGACAAATCAAAACTTATAGCAAAAGAGGTTCAATTTTTGGGTTTCCAACTGAATAGTTAAGGAATATCACTGTCATCAGAAAAAGTAGACGTCATACAGAGATTCCCTACACCGAAAAACAGAAGGCAACTACAATCATTTTTAGGCCTGTGTAATTACTATAGGAAATTCCAAAATAATTATTCAGAGCTGATGGCCAGATTTCAGTATCAATTATCATCCAAGAATAAATGGCGATGGGGCCAAGAACAGGACGAGACATTAAAATCAATTAAAGAGAAGTTTTAGAGGCAGTAATGCTTAATCGTCCCAATTTTAACTGACCATTCTTCCTGAACTGCGACGCTAGTAATATTAGTCTGGGATCGACGTTGTACCAAGAAGACGAAAATGGCAACCACCTAGTAGTTAGCTTCGCTAGCAGAACACTTAACCAATGCGAAAAGAACTATAACGTGACAGAAAAAGAACTGCTAAGTGTAGTCTTTGCCTGTGGGAAGTTTCGAACCTACATTCTGGGATATCCGGTGACAGTTCACACAGATCATAAGTCGATATTATTTTTAAGAAGATGCAAGTTGAGCCACGGTAGACTGACCAGGTGGGTACTTGCCCTACAGGAATATAACCTACAGTGGGAGTATATTCCCGGAAGTAAGAATATTGTAGCAGACGTGTTGTCATGAGTGAATTTGGAAGAACAGACCTTTCAGGGCGAGAAGGAGATCATACTGAAAATATACAATATCATCAAGGACAGATCCGATTTAGAAAAGGTGGTACGGGACATCAGCAAACACCAGCAGTTTAACAATAAATATGCCCGACGTTGTGTGCGTCAATTTAACAATAATTTTTGTTTATTCTCTTTATCTCAGGGTTAAAAAATAATAAATGCTCATTGCTACTGATAACTCTTAAATTTATTCACATTAGTTTGCTATTACTTGTAAATATTAAAGTAGCACAAAATTCGATGTACTCATTAGTACTTGTAAATATATAAAATTAACACATTACCAAAATTTAATACTCATGGCTAAATCGTAAATATCAAACAATAATACATTAATAAAATTGAATACTCATTAAATTGTACCTATCAAAATAATACAGTAATAAAATTGAATACTCATTAAATTGTACATATCAAAATAATACAGTAATAAAATTAGTTATCCAAACTCTCAATCTAATAGTTGCATATTAATGATCATTCATCAATTGCATTTAGTACATTAAGTAAATTATAATGTTTAGCCTCATCTTATGAATTCTTAATATGAATATCTCTTAAGCTGTTACTATATTTTGTAATTACGGATTCATTTAGAACTTGGAAATAAACATTACTCCAAACTGATAAACAATGATAATTTTACTTCTACACAAACTTTAGAATCGATTTCTTTAATTCCTTTACGATTACTTTATTGAATTTTATTGTGTGTGGATTCTTTGAGATGACAGACAGTGGATCTAAATTAATTAAGACATGTTTTACTATACTTGGTATTCGAATATCCAATCACTCGGTAGTTGCGGTGATGATTCCCCCATGTCGATCGTTCTAGAATCGTGCAGATAACTCCTCCAGATGATAGATGGCACTGGATGAATTCCACGATGTCACTCACAGACACTTCACTCACCAACTCCACGCATTCGGATTATAATTTATGAATAAAAGTTAGCGTTCTCTGTTGTACATCAGATCTGAATTAATATCACGCACCATTGTTGCGGTATGTCTGGTTATTAAGTGTTCATGAATGTGAATGTAGTTTGTGTTGTTAATCGTTCTTAAAAGTTATTGTTGTAAAGTGTTTTTTTTTTATACACTGAAATTACATTATTGTCTGATTTCTATTTGTTTCAGTTAATGTTCACTGGTAGGCTAATAGTGTGACTCTACTTCATAGTTCGTTTGCTTGTAATGACTGTATTAATTTGTTATAAGTTCGAAAACTACCTTCTCACACTGTGTATCAAATTATTCTAAGTTCGTTAAAATGCTAATTTCTCTCGTCACCGACTTCACTCCACTCTCGTCCGAAATTTCGTTAGAACTCCTCTCGCGTCCGTATTTTAGTTAGAACTCCTCTCGCGTGTTCCTGTCTCCTTCCTATATTTTCCTTAACAAATCTCCCACCAGACTCCTGATTCCAACGACGCCGTTTCCTTATTGGTTTCATGTTTTTCCCTCCAAGTCCAAATACTACCCATCTTTTCAAAGGCGTTCTCTGATAGGGCTTCTGGTTCCCCACCAGATTCTTCCCTTGCTTCATATTTTGAGGTCGTTGTCATTTCCAGACAACGCAGCAATAAATTTTATCTGTCGTTTTTTCTAAAATCTTCAGTGACAACTCTGAGTTTCTCTTCCATTTTCATTGTTTCTTGACTTCGTCGCTCTGCCGTTATTATCTATTGTTGTTCAAGGGCCTCGCCTACCCTTCTTTGAAAGTTGGTTTTTTCTTTTAATTGCCAGGCAACACCCCATCCTTGAGTTTGGACGTACTCTCTGCGCTTTCGTTTCCAAGTAAGGTCAAAACCCTGTCATCGACCGCTGGAGTCCTTCAAATCAATCCACCCTTCGTCGCTTTCTCCTGACAGCTGGCGTACACATGTTTGCTTGACCATTGTTAAGCCTTTTCTCCTTTAATGGCTCTGTACACATTGTATGTAGTTTTCTATGGAATCAATGTGTTTTCACAAAAAACTGGTGTTCTACGTACCCGGAGCAGTGAACTCTGTTAACAGGGTACGCGTCGCAGCTGTCTACGAAATTTATGACGTGTCCGTCACTACAGCTTGCCTGCTCGTTCCCCTTTTGTCCCTTACAAAATATGTTTTCCACACATACACCCTTCGTTATTGCTTTCAGCGACATTCCTTACTGCAAATTTTAAAATAAAACTTTTCGAAATTTTTTTTTTTTTTGGTGTTATATTGTCCCCAAATTTTGTCAGTTTGGATGGACTCTGTACATCCAAAATTGATCCAAAATTTTGCGCCCTTTCAGTAAGGTTTAAATGCCAAAATCTACTTCCCAATATGTGTACTTTGTGTTGCCTTGTAGTGGCTCGTTCTACATTGGACCTAGTATAGTGTTGTTTACATTTACTCATTGACCTATATTCTCAGCGTAACAGAAAAAGGTTCGTTACATAATGGTAAACACACCCCAGCCCCCTAAAGTACTTTCGCTTTCAACATTCTAAGTGAATCCGTTTTTCTTTCACTCTAATTAACATGTTATTATATTTACAAATTTATATTTAGTCAAAATCTTAAACTAAATTTGTAATTCTCCTTAACTATTCTTCATATAATATTTCAATATCTACAAAATTCAATTACACAAATTATTCGATACTGGTATTAATATTTCTTGCCTTTAGGATTAATTTTCTTTGTATCCTTTAATACATCTAATTTTTATGTCACAACTTACTAAAATTTGCATCAATATCTCCAAATTAATTGGCTTTAAAAAAAAACTTACCACATATATATAGAATTCTTAGTGACCATCATACTTTCTATCATCACTAAATTATAAACAGCACATTGGTATTAATAATAATAATACGTATTTCTATATCCTAATTCACTATAGTTTTCTAACCTATTTTATTATTACTGTCTCTGGTTATTCCATACTTTCTGATATCTCGCTAGCATTTTCACTAAAAAAAACTTTTTTTCTTTTCTATTTACTAACATTTTGGAACACAATTATATTATACAATTTTATACTAAGCTTGTAAGTTGTCCTTACTTAAACATGATCTTAAATACATACAACTTGAATATTTCTCTCAATTCTATTAATTGTCTTCACATATATATCATTTAAATATTTACCCTTCTATCTTCTTCACTCTTATTGACATCTATTATCATTAATTTTTTTATTCATAATCATTAACACGACATTTATTGACTATGACAACTAATCATTAAAATATAACTCATTTTATACACTTGCTTTCTTATTTCTATTTTCTTTTATCTCGTGTTACTACTAAGACATTTCATTAATTGTTCTAGCAAATTATAATAATTCTTTTACATTTTTGCTAGGCCCCCCCCCTAAGCCCCTGAATGATATTTCTTCAGTTGCCTAGTATTGAAGATGCCTCTTATCGCACCATTGCTAGATTCGTCCTGCAGTTTATATGTAGCGTTTCCTACTTTTTGTATTATTGTGTACGGGCCTTCATACAGCGCGCAGAATTTTCCGATAATATTCTGTGTTGCGTCAGATAAATTCACTGCTCGTATAAGAACCTTGTCTCCTACGTCAAAGTCAGTAATCTTATTCTTTTGATTTATTCGGGCAGCCTGCCGCTCACCTCTTTCCTTTATTCGTATTTGTAATTTCTCTACCTTTACTCCCTCGTCATTCTTCACTATTGGGTCTAAATATTTCTCCCAATGCCTGGTTGGTTTCGTTCCAAACTGGGCTTCATGTGGTGTTGTTCCTATAGTTTCTTGATATGTTTCGTTAAGACACGCTTTAATCGTCTTGATGTACGTCGCCCACTTTGTATGCCTTTCACGTACAAAAATCCGGAACATGTTTCCAAGTTGCCTGTTCCACCGTTCGGCAATATTGGTGCATGGATTTCTAATGGCTGTGTATTTTGGTTTAATGTTTAATTGTCCCAGACCTTTTGTCCATCTTCGCGATGTATACTGTGTACCGTTATCTGTCAAAATACTATCTGGTTTCCCGTGGGTCGTTATGTATTGTTGTAGTCTTTTGAGCGTCACATTTGTAGTAGCCCTACGCAGTGTATATAATTCTACGTATTTAGTAAAATTATCGACAACAACTAATAAATATTTCACTCCACCACTGGATACAGGGAGTGGACCATAATAGTCCATGCTAATTAATTCCCCTTTGCGTGATGGCAATATCGGTCGTGTTTCTCCGGTGATATTTCGATTCCCGCTATCCTTGCACCTTTGACAAAGATCACAGCATTTTATGACTTGGCTGATAGTTCTGAACATGGTGTCCATAGTAAAGTGTTCCCTTATCAGCTGTTGTGTCTTTTTCGTCCCTGGGTGTCCGTACATCTGGTGAATTTCTTGGATCAATTCGACTCTAAATTCTTTTGGAATATATAGTTTCCACTGGTTTTTCCAACTGCGATATAATTTATTATTTATTAATTTAAAATGCTGATTCATTTGGTCCTCATTTTCCTCCTTAATCTTGATTATAATTTGTTTTATCTTATCATTTGCGAGTTGCATTTGATTTATATTTCGTAATTTAGCGGCAGTGTTCTTATTCATTTTTATTTCAATTGCATGTATATAATATTCATGTTTATCTTCGGCTAGTACATTCCTGTTGTTATCTTCCGGGTATCGGCTCAGTATGTCTGCGACTAAGTTCTCCTTCCCCTTGCAGTGTAGAATTTTGAAGTTGTATTCCTGAATGCTGAGTATCCACCTAGTAATCCGGGTATTGTTTAAATGGCACTTTTGAATAAAGGTTAACGCTTTGTTATCTGTTATTATTGTTAGCGGTTGACCTAATATGTAGATACGGAACCTTTTTAAACATTGTACTATGGCAAGCAGTTCTTTTTCTGTAGTAAAGTAGTTTCTTTCGGCGTTCTTAAAGGTTCTACTTGTGTATGCGATGACGGCGATCTCCCCTTCCTGATCGATCTGATACAGCTGGCCCCCGTATGCATAATTACTTGCATCACATTGTAGGTAAAACCGTTTTCCTTGTATAGGAAATTTGAGCATAACGGTATCTATGAAAAATTTCTTCACTCGCTGGAATTGTTCTTCCATGGCTGAATCCCATTGGAATTTATTTCCTTTTTGTAACAGTCTTAATAATGGTTGTGTATACTCTGCATATTTGCTGGTGAATTTGTTGTAAAAGTTAGTAAGCCCCAAGAAACCTTTTAATTGCTTGGGGTTTCTTGGTGCAGGAAAATTCATGATAGCAGCTACTTTCTCCGGTGTTGGTTTAATCCCATTTGTGGTCAAACAGTAGCCAAGATACTGAATTTCTTTGCGGAAAAATTGTGATTTCTTTAAATTAATAGTCATATTGGCATTTCTTAAGTTTTCTAATAGCCCTTTTAAATGTATTATGTGTTCCTGTTCATTCTGCGAAAAACATAGAATATCATCTACATAGATGATTGTGTTTTCCTTGACTTCTTCCGTAAGTACGTGGTCAAGTCCACGTGCTAAGCTCGCGAGACTGGTACTTAGTCCGAATGGTGTAACTTTAAAACGATAACATCGGCCTTCATATAAAAAACCCGTGTAATCACGACAATTCTCATTTAGTGGCACCTGCCAAAAACTATTGGTTAGGTCTATAGTAGACATAACTTTTATATTACTACATCTAGCTAATATTTCGTTTATCGGTGGCGGTCCTTCATAATCTGGGATAGTTATACTATTTACCTTTCGGGCGTCCAGACATAATCGCACCTTCCCGTCCCTTTTTATTACAGTCACCAGAGGTTGAATGTAGGGGCTTTGGGCCCTTTCAATAATCCCATACTCCAGCATTCGCTTAATATCAGTCTTTACTGCGTCTTGATACTTAATAGGAACAGGCCACCCTTTCTGCAGGTAAGGCGTGTTATCAGTCACCTTGAAGTAATGTTTGTATCCCGTTATGAGGCCTGGTCGATCTTCAAATACTGCTTTGTTTTCATATAAAAGCTGTTCTAATTGGCTTCTTCTTGTTAGGTCCACCCCTTCAATTTCGTCGAGTTTCTTATATATTTCCGCCTCTATGTTACTTACGTCTTCCTTTATCACCATAAGAGGTATTTCACAAGAACCTTCTTCCTCAATTGTTCCCAATATCTTCTGTACTTGTATCTTCTTTTCTGGTATATTGATTATGCTTTTTGTTTGCTGAAGAAAATTCATACCCAGTATGCATTCTCTCACCAGCCCTGGTATAATTAAGAAGACACAGTCAAAACTTACACTATTATTAATACAAATTTCGCAAAATATTTGTTTTCTTATACTTTTTGATTTGCTCCCGACAGCACTAATTATGTTTGTATTATTTACACTTAATATTTCATGGTTCCCCATCTCCCTCTTGTGGTTATTATACCAGTCTTCGGATAACGCGTTTACCGCGCTACCTGAATCTATTAGGGCAATTACGGGTACATGGTTTAATTGAATTAGTAACTCCGGGCTCTTTATCATTTTTACGTCAATATTTTGAGTAGATTCTTCCATTAGGTCTTCCTTAAGATCAGGAAAAATTGTGGTAATGTTTACCGTTCTGGTGTTTATTTCAACCCTTTCTTTACTTGCCGGGTTCATTGTACTCATCGTCGGAAGTCATTGCCTCGATGTAGACGGCCCTTCGTCTGGCTTCGCTTTCACTTGTCGCTCAATAACAATACTATTGACAGGGTTTTGTTTATTTTCCCCCGCACTGGGTCTGTTTACCTCCCTCTGTCGGAAATTCTCCCGCCAGTTGGCACGCGGCTTACTGACATCGTTATTTTGTTGTCGGGTCGGCTGAGGGTCTCTTTTAAAATTTATGGGCTGTCGCTCACTTTGTTGGCCGTTATTTACCCTCTTGCTAATGTCCATGTATTCCCTTAGCAGACCTTCGAAACTATTTATGGTAACTATACCTCTGGTGACCACCGCGATTTGAATTTCTCTATTGTAATGCCGTGCTAATTTCGTTATCATGTGCTTATCCGACAATATAGGTATTAATTGCCGACTTTTCAGCACACACCTCTCCATGTACTGAATCATGTCAAGATTACCGCTTGAATTAAATCTACCGTATTCTAATTGGTCACGAACCCGCTCCTGTTGGGTCGCGCTCCAATACTTACTGGTAAATGCTTCCTCGAACTCTTGGAAGGACTTAATCTGTTCTCTCACAATTCTCCACCATAGGGCTGCTTCGCCGGTTAAATGTCGCCCAATCCAACGAGTATTTTCTTCCCCATAGTAGGTTTCCTGGATTTCCCTCAATTCCTTTAGGAATTCCATCGGGAAATTGTCTTCCCCGTCGAACGTGGCTTCCTTATTGATGACTGCTGCATTCATGGCTCCAGCCGGTCTCTGCTCCATCTCTTCCAGGCGACGTTGCACCCTCTGTTGGCTCTCGTGAACAGTCGTTAGTTTATTTGTGATTTCCTCCAGCTCTCGCCCTTTTTCCGTGGAGACCTCTTTTATTTTATCCTCCGTACTGCGGTGCGCTTCCTTGATGCTTCTTACTTGCTGTTCTACGCTTTCGATTTGGTGTTGATTTTGTTGTTGAGTGTTGGTTATGGCTTCCTGCCATTCTTTCCTGTCCTTTTCTCGGGTTTCCTTATTTTCTTTCGCCTGCCTCTTTAATTCTTTGCTCAATTCTTTGATTCCGCTTTCGCTCTTCTTCTGTACTTCTTCTAACTTTTCTGACTGTCTTTGTAGTTCAGTACCCACCTGGTGGATTTGTCCTTGTAGATCTCCTCTCATTAGCTCTATTTTTTCGTCTAATTTCTCGGCGAGTTGTTTACCTATTTCTTCATTCTGTTTTTTCGTTTCTTCAATTTTCCTTATTGTCTCTTCATGTTGCATTTTTGATTCTTCAAATTGTTGTTTCATCAATGCCATTAACATTTGAAAATTTGCTTCAGATGACTGCGACTGTGATTGCGGTCCCCCGGCCCTAGTTCCTGCACCGGTTGTGGAGCTTTCTTCGTTCATTGCGTTTTCGTCCTCAGGCTGCTCATAGCCCATCTGGTTATTGACATCAAACTCATTTGAATTCTCTCCACTAGATGCCATTTTAGCTTGACTTCGGGTTATCATTCAGAGACTTAGAGACCGATATACGACAACAATAATATAGCTTAAGCTACTTACATGTACTTATTTTAAACTTATTGCTAGCCACTGTCTGTCACTGCCCTAGCTTACTATTTTATCAAGCCGTGCGGTGCGGCGCCAATTTAACAATAAATATGCCCGACGTTGTGTGCGTCAATTTAACAATAATTTTTGTTTATTCTCTTTATCTCAGGGTTAAAAAATAATAAATGCTCATTGCTACTGATAACTCTTAAATTTATTCACATTAGTTTGCTATTACTTGTAAATATTAAAGTAGCACAAAATTCGATGTACTCATTAGTACTTGTAAATATATAAAATTAACACATTACCAAAATTTAATACTCATGGCTAAATCGTAAATATCAAACAATAATACATTAATAAAATTGAATACTCATTAAATTGTACCTATCAAAATAATACAGTAATAAAATTGAATACTCATTAAATTGTACATATCAAAATAATACAGTAATAAAATTAGTTATCCAAACTCTCAATCTAATAGTTGCATATTAATGATCATTCATCAATTGCATTTAGTACATTAAGTAAATTATAATGTTTAGCCTCATCTTATGAATTCTTAATATGAATATCTCTTAAGCTGTTACTATATTTTGTAATTACGGATTCATTTAGAACTTGGAAATAAACATTACTCCAAACTGATAAACAATGATAATTTTACTTCTACACAAACTTTAGAATCGATTTCTTTAATTCCTTTACGATTACTTTATTGAATTTTATTGTGTGTGGATTCTTTGAGATGACAGACAGTGGATCTAAATTAATTAAGACATGTTTTACTATACTTGGTATTCGAATATCCAATCACTCGGTAGTTGCGGTGATGATTCCCCCATGTCGATCGTTCTAGAATCGTGCAGATAACTCCTCCAGATGATAGATGGCACTGGATGAATTCCACGATGTCACTCACAGACACTTCACTCACCAACTCCACGCATTCGGATTATAATTTATGAATAAAAGTTAGCGTTCTCTGTTGTACATCAGATCTGAATTAATATCACGCACCATTGTTGCGGTATGTCTGGTTATTAAGTGTTCATGAATGTGAATGTAGTTTGTGTTGTTAATCGTTCTTAAAAGTTATTGTTGTAAAGTGTTTTTTTTTTTTATACACTGAAATTACATTATTGTCTGATTTCTATTTGTTTCAGTTAATGTTCACTGGTAGGCTAATAGTGTGACTCTACTTCATAGTTCGTTTGCTTGTAATGACTGTATTAATTTGTTATAAGTTCGAAAACTACCTTCTCACACTGTGTATCAAATTATTCTAAGTTCGTTAAAATGCTAATTTCTCTCGTCACCGACTTCACTCCACTCTCGTCCGAAATTTCGTTAGAACTCCTCTCGCGTCCGTATTTTAGTTAGAACTCCTCTCGCGTGTTCCTGTCTCCTTCCTATATTTTCCTTAACAAATCTCCCACCAGACTCCTGATTCCAACGACGCCGTTTCCTTATTGGTTTCATGTTTTTCCCTCCAAGTCCAAATACTACCCATCTTTTCAAAGGCGTTCTCTGATAGGGCTTCTGGTTCCCCACCAGATTCTTCCCTTGCTTCATATTTTGAGGTCGTTGTCATTTCCAGACAACGCAGCAATAAATTTTATCTGTCGTTTTTTCTAAAATCTTCAGTGACAACTCTGAGTTTCTCTTCCATTTTCATTGTTTCTTGACTTCATCGCTCTGCCGTTATTATCTATTGTTGTTCAAGGGCCTCGCCTACCCTTCTTTGAAAGTTGGTTTTTTCTTTTAATTGCCAGGCAACACCCCATCCTTGAGTTTGGACGTACTCTCTGCGCTTTCGTTTCCAAGTAAGGTCAAAACCCTGTCATCGACCGCTGGAGTCCTTCAAATCAATCCACCCTTCGTCGCTTTCTCCTGACAGCTGGCGTACACATGTTTGCTTGACCATTGTTAAGCCTTTTCTCCTTTAATGGCTCTGTACACATTGTATGTAGTTTTCTATGGAATCAATGTGTTTTCACAAAAAACTGGTGTTCTACGTACCCGGAGCAGTGAACTCTGTTAACAGGGTACGCGTCGCAGCTGTCTACGAAATTTATGACGTGTCCGTCACTACAGCTTGCCTGCTCGTTCCCCTTTTGTCCCTTACAAAATATGTTTTCCACACATACACCCTTCGTTATTGCTTTCAGCGACATTCCTTACTGCAAATTTTAAAATAAAACTTTTTGAAATTTTTTTTTTTTGTGTGTTTTAGCAGTCTGACCCGAAACTAAACAGTATCAAACTTCGTCTCTCCAACCAAGATGATCCCATAACCAGATTTTATTGCATGCACAATGAAGTAGTATTCATTAAAACATCTCTTGATGAAGAGGTATGGAAAATCATAATCCCTGCTACAGTTGAGAAGGATATCATCCTAGATTATCATCTCCAAAACAGTCACATGGGGGCAATGAAAGTGATAAAGGCGTTGGAAGAAAACTGCCATATAAGGAATATAAATCGAAAGGTAAGAAACTACCTTAAGACCTGCCTTATTTGTCAATTGGTAAAAACGAACAATGAAAGAAAAGAGGGTATAATGATACCAATCACATCACAAGAAAAGCTGGAAAAGGTCTTCCTGGATATCTGTGGGCCATTTCCCCGTAGTGGCGGACGCCATCGTTACAAATACATTATCATAATGATGGATCACTTCACCAAATTTATAAAATTATACCCGGTGAAACGAGCCACCACTTTGAAGATTTTAGGAGTGGTAACCAAATACTACATTCCAGAGATAGGAAAACCCGCGTCCATAATCACCGAACATGGAACGCAACTTAAGGGAAGGAGGTGGAAAAACGCTTTAATCGCATTAGGTATCAAGAAGTACAAGACATCTGTTTACCACCCCAGTAGTAATCCTGCGGAGAGGGTGCTGCGAGAGGTCGGGAGAATATTGCAAACATACTGTCATAATCAACAAAGAAAGTGGCAAGAATACTTATCAGCCACCGAGGAATTCCTTAATTTAGCGCAGCACCCCGCTATAGGGACCACACCATATACGGCAATGTATGAGAAACAACCTCCTAGAGAAATACAAGAAATCATAGAATTTCCCGTGAAGAATGAATATAAATTTAATCGACTGAAGTTCTACAATAAATTGGCTGAAGACCAGGAAAGGTGACATAACAAGTATCAAAAGGCAATTAAGAAAGTAATAAACTACGAAGTCAGAGAAAAAGTATTATTGAAAAACAGGGAACTACCCAGTACTTTGGAAGGCATTACCAAAAAATTGTTACTGCTGTATACCGGACCATATATGATTATTAAAAATAATAACAACACTTATGTATTAAAGGAGATTAATTCAAATAAGACAAAGGGAACCTATAATCAGTTGTCAATAAAAAAATATCTAGAGGAGAAATAAGAATACTAAATTCTAAAAACAGTAAGAACAACTTACAAGAATTATTTGAAAGAATATTATAATAAAACGAATTTTGTAAGAAAATACAGCAAAATTCTAAAAAAGAGTAAGGACAACTTACATGAATCATTTGAATAAACTATTATGGAACGAATTATAAAGAAAAGTAATTATTGAATTACTAAATTCTAAAAATGGTAAGAACAAATTACACAAATAATTTGAAAGAACTCTTACATAAAAGAATTTCAGAATAAAAGGAGTACAAATATGTAAACTTTCTCAAACTCTCCAGGGACAAAGTACAAAAGAACATGTTCCAATAGATAATGAGAAAAACCTATATCAATTGATGGAGTAAATTAATATTATAAGAAAAATATATCAATGAATGTTAAAAGTGTCATAAGAAGAAAATGTAACAAGTATTCATAAGACCCAGTGTTGAAAAAGAAAAAAACCCTAATAAACTATCACAGCAGTAAAGACTATACTACAGTTTGTATTATAATAGTGACGATGATAACTGTAACTATTGTAAACAATGTAAATGAAATAATTTAAGACAAAAATGATACAGAACTTTTAAATGAAGAAAGGAAGAGGAGACCAGAATATTTCTATAATTTAACCAAAATAATTGAACCAAACTCACAATGAAAATAATTTGATGAAGAAGAAACAAGGAAGAACAACCAACTAAATAAGAACCAAGTATTAAGACCAGAAACCAAAAACCATGGTACCATAATGATAATATTGTTGTAATAACCACTATTATAGTGATAATGAATACAAGAAGGAATTAATGTTATGCCATGAGCAATAGAATGACTCATCGAATACCAAATGAAAAAAAATCTATATAAATGCTAATTACTATGTAAACAAGAAACAGATTATACCAACAGCAAACAAAGAAAAGAGTGCCAAGAAGGGATGAAATGTATATTATACCACATATCATACCTGAGCCACATAATATGGAATGAGCTTTAAAGTAGAAGAAGAATCAAGTGTATAAAAGTATTACGTAATTTGAAACATTATGAAGTGAAGAATCCAAGGATGTTTATTATTAGTCGAAAGAGACTACTTTTAATGATTTTTAATTTTTATGACTGGATGTAGAGAAATTCCATCAGTCTTACATTTGAGCAGAGATGATAATTCCTCTGAGCTCAGCTAAGTGAAGTATTGGTCAGCAGAGAATGTAGCCGAAAATGTGCCACTCTGAACTGTTCCAGCTCACATGTTAGGGAATGTTAGGGAGTAAACATACCGGTGAGGAAGCACCGAATAAGGAAGAAAAAATATATGATAATAATGATATACATAAGATTAAGGATTACTTATTAATGAATAAAGAAGTTAATCAAGGAGATACATATCATCTGAGAGAGAGCAATGGTGGAAAAAGAAGGTATATGAAGTGAAATCACGAATAAAAATATGGTAAATAAAAAGAATCAGTAGTAATTATTTCATCCATACTAAGAGTATGATCTGAACTAATCACTTTTACAGGAGAGCATATGTAGCATAACAGAATTATCACCTTAAAACTTAACTTAATACAACATTAAAAAAGAAAAAAAAAGAAGAACTTATCAGTAATGAGTGAAAAATAAATGGTTGAAAATGAATTCAATAACCTGATCATTATAGTCAATAAAATGTTAAAAAATAAACTCCATAACAAAGAAAACTCTTGGTCCAAATAAAACAAACCATCTATATAAAACCCAGTACAACATCAATATCAGTAGGATATGGAGCAGTAATGAAAAAGTAATAAGGGGCAAATTATTAAATTAGTGACATCAGAAGATCCCAAATACAAAAATAATCACCTACTCATAAGGAGCAGTAAAATACAAAACCGATAACATACTGATAAGGAGCAGTAAATGAAAAAATAATCAGATAAAACTCATTGAATTGATGACACGAGGACCTAAAAATACAAAAATAAGAAAATACTCATAGAATAAGAAATAAGAAACAAACTATTTCAAGTTTCATACAAGGAATACAGAATAAAGAAAGGCTATTCCCAAGATATTATGAAGAACATGTACCAATTAAACAGAGTTAAAACAATGACAAACGTTAAACCCAGTAACTCAAGTTACAGGATACGTTACCATTGAACTAAATTGTAAAATAAATAGAAGAATAATTTAAGAATAAGACATAATAAGAGTGAAGGACTACCACAGTGTAGAAACGAATAAAAGACGACCATTAGTGTAGAGAATAGAAGGTGAAATACCCTAATAAAACATAATAAGAGTTAGAGACTACCATGAGTGTAGAGAATAACAAAGTGATATACCATAATCAAAAATAGTGAAAGAAATAAAATTATTTAAAAGACTACCATTAATGTAGAAAATAAAAGGTGTTACAATAAGAAACCTAAAAATAAAAGACAGATAATGACTGAAAATATTATTAGTAATAAGAAAGTTTAAAAATAATATATATAAGGAAATGATAGATATAAGATGTTTTTATTATAATTAAATTATATATAGAAAATGATAGGTATAAGATGTTTTTGTTATAACTAAATAATATAGTTAAAAATGATAGGTATAAGATGTTTTTATTATAATTAAATGATATATAAAAAATGATAGATATAAGATGTTATGTTATACTTAAATAATGTTCACTAATTTCAAAGTTTTGTCAAGGCAGGGAAGGCAAGAAGATAATATTATTATATTTTGAATTGTAAACCATATAAATAATAAAATAACAAAATAGTCAAAAAACCAAATAGCAAAGCAAAACCATAGTTTAGACCAAAATAAAATATTACCATAGAGTCAAATCCAAAAGGATAAACTCAATAAAACTGTATATAATTAGCAGAAATTAGTCAATGTAAAATATAGATATTTAAATATAATCATCACAGAAATAAATAATAGCAAATGCAATGACCAGAAGATAAAATTAACTTTATTGAAAATATGTAATATAAGGCCTAACAAGGGACTCGGTACAATTAAAATGTGAATTAATCAGCATTACAGTGTTATAACAACAAATTGTTAACAACAAAGAATAATAATGAAGGGAGTAAAATTATTTAAGGAAAATGTTAACTCAACATGAATTGTTAACCATTTAATTACTAATTGTGTGAAAAATAATAAGGCCTATAAGAAATATCAAAAAATGTAAAAATTAAGCTTATTTGAAACCACATTAGGTCAAGTGATATATTGAATTATGTAAAATTAGAACAAGAATATTGCTAGGTAGTTAAATTTTCATCAAATAAGCAAATAATTAAGTTATAGCAATAAATAGGCAAAATTGTCATATATTTTTATAATATCAGATCTAAGCCAAGGCGACAGCTGATCCCAGACAATGGGAAGGAGAATAAGATATTTCGGAAATTACCATATTAAGACGACGATTTAAGTCATCAGGTAACTGTTAAACATGAACGTGTATGGATCAGAAAGTACCGACAGAAGATCCGAAATTTATAAATGGTTTGGAAAAATTGAAGTGCAATCTCAGAAAACATTACAGGGGTTATCAACTGAAAGTTAACTCCAAATAACTGAAACTAAAACGAATAACAGTAATAATATGATCCAACACAAGAGCACAAGGAACAACCGCCATATTGAAAAATTAACTCAACACCAATTCCAATAGAACAAAGAACGCAAACAGATTTTGGAACACGGAACACTACACGAATAATCCAGCACAAAACAACATCGCCGAGTAGAAGAGAACACTACAACTAAGTATCCAAAGGGACCACATCACCGCAGAGTACGAGATCCACCATTATATTTGAGGGAGAAGACGAAACATAGGAGTCAGCGTGGGTAGCAGAAATACGAAGCGGACAGCAGCCATACTTTTATTTGCACAACGAGCTGTTCACAGCCTTCCGGAACCAGTGAAGACGTGACGTCATACACTACTGCTTGGTTCGAAAATGTATTTATTCAATGACATTATTTTCTGAATATATGTTACTTTTATGGAATAGTATTTAAGTTTGAATTAATTGTAAGTACTGTATCTTATAACTTGCCCTTCTCTGACCATTTCGACAGTTCAAAGAACTCAATTAATTAATTTCTGTAATTTCATATATTTGTCAAGTGACACAATCGACCTGAGTCGAGTCTTAGCCGCAACCATTTGTCGATGCGCGTAAGATTGGCGCACAATTTTCAAAATAAATATCAGAATTCTTTTAAATACTCGTGTCTATTATTATTTCGATTATAAAAATTAGTTTTTTCTTTCTTCCTAACATAATTTAGAAGGATTACGAAAAAATCAAGAAGAGGAAGAAGAGGAGCTGAGATAGAAGAGAGTATACTTCGATCCAGTTGACATAATAAGATTAACACAGTGAAACAAATATTTCATTGTAAAGACATACACAATAATAAAATATAAAATAATAAAAATAATTAATTAAGTAATCAATTAAACAAATAAAATAAATACAAACCTTATAAATTTGTTTTTTAATTAAATTAATAAACTTAATTTTTTTTTTATTATCAACATAAATATTATTTGTGATAACACCGTTTTATTACAAATTGGCGCCCAACGTGGGGCTAAAGATAGAGATTAATAGGCAACAAATAAAAATAATTTGCCTAGTTTCCTATTTTAGCTTGGCAGCTGTTAACAGCTCAAGAGAAGAAGCAAGATGCATAGGAGAGCAACATCCAAGAAAAGGGCTGTGGAGGCCGAACAGGAAATAGATATGGAGGATAAGGAGGCAACACCCGTGGAAGATGTGGAGTTGATATTACCTCCAGCAGAACCAACAGAACCAGTATCCCAAGGGAAACAACCTAACAAGCCGACACAAACCGGAGAGGTAAATTTCCAGGAAATATTAATGACCACACTGGCACAACTAAACCAGAAAATGGATGAAAATAGTAAGAAGGTGGATGAAAACAGTAAGCAGTTGACGGAAGAATTGGGTAATAAAATTGGAGATACCAATAAGAAAATTGAAGAAAATAGTAAGAAGATGGAAGAAAATAGCAAGAAGATGGAGGAGAAAATGGAAGAAAATAGTAAGAAGGCGGAAGAAAACAGTAAGAAGATGGAGGAGAAGATGGACGAAATACAAAATAACAATAAATTATTAATGGAGGAAAATATTAAGAAAATAGAGGAGAAACGGAGGTAATAAAGACTGACAATAAACAGTCGAAGGAGGAATTAAGTTAGATAAGCCAGAAACTGGAAGAGACCAATCAGAGAATGGAAGAAACCAGTAAGAAAATGGAAAATAATAAACAACAGTTAAGAGAAGAGTTAAGGGAGACTAACCAAGAGAATATGAACCGGTTATATGGAAAGATGGAAGCATTAAAGAAAGAATTGAGTCAGAAGATAGCTGAAAACAATAAACAATCAGCAATAAGGTAGAAGAGGAAATAACGGTGCTCGAACAAAAGATTACAAGGGCTGACAAAAGATGGAGTCACACAGAACGAGAAGTACAGAGTATTCAGACAGAAATAAACACCAAAGTTACGAACATAGAAGGAACGAATAGGAAGAATTTAGAAGAAAAACTAAAGGAAATGCGCGAAGAATGGGAAAGAGTGCAGGACCGATTCACAGAAAAATGTGATGGCATTGAAGCTGCTGTGACCAGTATCAACGGTCAGGTTCGACAAAATCAAACCGACATCGATCTTTTCCATAGTCGACCAACCAGCATTACCAGTTGTCCTAATACCGAGAATCGAGAAGGGATTAACTTCAGGCTATACAAAAATAAGCCTATGGAATTCCTGGCCAGAATTGAAGAGTACTTCACAAAACACCGAGGCAACCGTTGGAGCGCGAATAAAGAAGTGCTAGACGAATCGTTCAAGGAGATAGCCGATAATTGGTGGATGGCGATCAGGGACGAAATAACAGACTATCAACAATTCAAGAGATTGTTCAAGGCCAAATATTGGTCTGAGTCGACACAGAACATCGCAAGAGACGAAATCTGTCACGGGAAGTATAACCCATATTGGGGTCAAACATTAACCGCATATTTCTTGGGAAAGGTGTGTGTGGCCAAACATTTAGAGCCCCGAATACCTGAAGAATGCTTGGTCAGCAAACTATCTTACCATTATGAGGAGAACATAATCAGAGCTCGACGCAACAGTCAAATTAAAACGGTACAAGCGATGACAGAACTACTATAAATGTATGAACATGAGGACTATTACCGCCAAAGTCGGAGGAGATACGAGAAACCTGAGCCGAGAAATAACACCAATTATACGAATAATAATACTCGTCAGAACAGCAACAATAACAATAATTATAGCTCCGCGAGCCAGAATAATGCCGGGTATTATAATAATAATAATAGTAATAATAATAATGTCCCCCATTATAATAATAATAATAGTAATAATAATAATGTTCCCCGGAATAATAATAATGATAGTAATAATACTAATTATGGTTCTAATGGTCAGAGAAACCCCAACCCACCTAATAACAACTATTATAATAACCATAATAGAAATTACCCAGCAGGAGGTAACAATAATTATAGAACGTATAGACCCCATGTAAATTACATCAGAGCGGAAGGCAGTGGCCAGCGGAGATACCAGCCTCAACGAAGGAGTCAATTCTATGAGTATGAAACACTTCAAGGGAATCAGAGAGGTAACAGTTATAGAGGATATGAACCCAGACGCAGTTCCAGCCTGGATAATCAAAGAAGACTACCTGTAACAGAGGCCCAGCCAGATGATCGAGTTGAACAAAACGAAGCAGTTCTAGGACTCCAGGTTGACGCTGCTAACAGCCATATCCATAACGATATGGAACATTTAAATGAAAGGAGGCAGTAATAAACAATTACAACCCTTTACTGCTCCAATCTACTGGGTATGGACAAGAGTTAAGCTTGAAAAAAGAAAATAAAAATTTTACAATAATCTATAATAATTATTTAAAGGATATCCGCAAGGACTTATTAGAAGCGAACGAGACAAACATTAACAACAATGACAATGAAATCATTTACATAGTGGCAGAAATCGAAGGTATTTCTGTTCCCATTATGATAGACACTGGAGCCAATGTCTCAATAATTAATCACAGTGAATTGGACCGGATACAGCAGGAATGCCACAAAAAACTACCAATACTACCTATCAATAACACAGTGCTCGTAGGAGCTACTGGTCGACAAAACAAGACGATACGGAAACAGGTATCCCTAAGTGTTAACAGTCAGGGCGTAAGTTTAGATATGATATTTCTTGTTGCAGCCGGATTACCCTTTAATATCCTGATAGGGTGTGACATACTCAGAAGGAACTCAGCAATTATTGACTTGTGCAGAGAGAATGTATCACTCTTTTTGGAAGGTTCGACCTGGGTAGCCAATTTAATAAACAGCAAGATGGTAGACTCCCGACAGACTCTCAACCACGCCAGTGAAGTGAATTACTTAACGGATTACTCACCAGACAACAAATTAGTAGGTCAAGATAACAAAGATAAACTATGGGCCCAAAAGATTCAGGAGATACGTGACTTCCAGTGCCATAATACAACCGAGCAATTAACGGAGAACCAATTGAATCAATTAATTGGGATATATGAAAAATATCGGCCCGTGTTTTCAGACGAGACAGGAAAGATCAGAAACTACCAGTGTACGATCCGATTCAGAGAACCGGTGGAATTCAATCGCAAATCATACCCAATAGCACAATCTTTGAAGGAAGCTGTATGCGCGGAAATCCAGAATATGATAAATAAGGACATAATCGAAAGCAGCCAGTCGCCATACACCAGTCCGATTGTGGCTATACAAAAGAAAAGTGGTAAGGTCAGACTTTGCCTTGACGCACGCGAAATCAACAAGATGATAATTAATGATCGCACCTCACCTGGGGAAACTGACGAAATATTAAAGAGATTACACGGAACCAAGTTTATTACTACTTGGGATACCGTGTGTGGGTATTGGCAGGTGGAGTTGCACCCACAAAGCCGTCAGTACATGGCGTTCATTTTCGAAGGACGCAACTATCAATTTAAGAGGTTGCCCTTCGGGTTAGTGAACTCAGTAGCCGTTTTTGTCGCCTGTAGGGACCAAATACTCGGACCAGAAGCACTCCAATTCACGACTGTATATGTTGATGATCTATTGATCACATCAACCCATTGGGAGGAACATTGTTACTGTGTGGAGCATGTCTTGAAGAAGCTGGCTGATAATAACGTTACTTTAAAGCTAGACAAATCAAAACTTATAGCAAAAGAGGTTCAATTTTTGGGTTTCCAACTGAATAGTTAAGGAATATAACTGTCATCAGAAAAAGTAGACGTCATACAGAGATTCCCTACACCGAAAAACAGAAGGCAACTACAATCATTTTTAGACCTGTGTAATTACTATATGCAATTCCAAAATAATTATTCAAAGCTGACGGCCAGATTTCAGTATCAATTATCATCCAAGAATAAATGTCGATGGGGCCAAGAACAGGACGAGACATTAAAATCAATTAAAGAGAAGTTTTTAGAGGCAGTAATGCTTAATCATCCCAATTTTAACTAACCTTTCTTCCTGAACTGCGACGCTAGTAATATTAGTCTGGGATCGACGTTGTACCAAGAAGATGAAAATGGCAACCACCTAGTAGTTAGCTTCGCTAGCAGAACACTTAACCAATGCGAAAAGAACTATAACGTGACAGAAAAAGAACTGCTAAGTGTAGTCTTTGCCTGTGGGAAGTTTCGAACCTACATTCTGGGATATCCGGTGATAGTTCACACAGATCATAAGTCGATATTATTTTTAAGAAGATGCAAGTTGAGCCACGGTAGATTGACCAGGTGGGTACTTGCCCTACAGGAATATGACCTACAGTGGGAGTATATTCCCGGAAGTAAGAATATTGTAGCAGACGTGTTGTCACGAGTGAATTTGGAAGAACAGACCTTTCAGGGCGAGAAGGAGAGCATACTGATAATATACAATATCAAGGACAGATCCGATTTAGAAAAGGTGGTACGGGACGTCAGCAAACACCAGCAGTCTGACCCGAAACTAAACAGTATCAAACTTCGTCTCTCCAACCAAGATGATACCATAACCAGATTTTATTGCATGCACAATGAAGTACTATTCATTAAAACATCTCTTGATGAAGAGGTATGGAAAATCATAATCCCTGCTACAGTTGAGAAGGATATCATCCTAGATTATCATCTCCAAAACAGTCACATGGGGGCAATGAAAGTGATAAAGGCGTTGGAAGAAAACTGCCATATAAGGAATATAAATCGAAAGGTAAGAAACTACCTTAAGACCTGCCTTATTTGTCAATTGGTAAAAATGAACAATGAAAGAAAAGAGGGTATAATGATACCAATCACATCACAAGAAAAGCTGGAAAAGGTCTTCCTGGATATCTGTGGGCCATTTCCCCGTAGTGGCAGATGCCATCGTTACAAATACATTATCATAATGATGGATCACTTCACCAAATTTATAAAATTATACCCGGTGAAACGAGCCACCACTTTGAAGATTTTAGGAGTGGTAACCAAATACTACATTCCAGAGATAGGAAAACCCACGTCCATAATCACCGAACATGGAACGCAACTTAAGGGAAGGAGGTGGAAAAACACTTTATTCGCATTAGGTATCAAGACGTACAAGACATCTGTTTACCACCCCAGTAGTAATCCTTCGGAGAGGGTGCTGCGAGAGGTCGGGAGAATATTGCAAACATACTGTCATAATCAACAAAGAAAGTGGCAAGAATACTTATCAGCCACCGAGGAATTACTTAATTTAGCGCAGCACCCCGCTATAGGGACCACACCATATACGGCAATGTATGAGAAACAACCTCCTAGAGAAATACAAGAAATCATAGAATTTCCCGTGAAGAATGAATATAAATTTAATCGACTGAAGTTCTACAATAAATTGGCTGAAGACCAGGAAAGGCGACATAACAAGTATCAAAAGGCAATTAAGAAAGTAATAAACTACGAAGTCAGAGAAAAAGTATTATTGAAAAACAGGGAACTACCCAGTACTTTGGAAGGCATTACCAAAAAATTGTTACTGCTGTATACCGGACCATATATGATTATTAAAAATAATAACAACACTTATGTATTAAAGGAGATTAATTCAAATAAGACAAAGGGAACCTATAATCAGTTGTCAATAAAAAAAATCTAGAGGAGAAATAAGAATACTAAATTCTAAAAACAGTAAGAACAACTTACAAGAATTATTTGAAAGAATATTATAATAAAACGAATTTTGTAAGAAAATACAGCAAAATTCTAAAAAAGAGTAAGGACAACTTACATGAATCATTTGAATAAACTATTATGGAACGAATTATAAAGAAAAGTAATTATTGAATTACTAAATTTTAAAAATGGTAAGAACAAATTACACAAATAATTTGAAAGAACTCTTACATAAAAGAATTTCAGAATAAAAGGAGTACAAATATGTAAACTTTCTCAAACTCTCCAGGGACAAAGTACAAAAGAACATGTTCCAATAGATAATGAGAAAAACCTATATCAATTGATGGAGTAAATTAATATTACAAGAAAAATATATCAATGAATGTTAAAAGTGTCATAAGAAGAAAATGTAACAAGTATTCATAAGAACCAGTGTTGAAAAAGAAAAAACCCTAATAAACTATCACAGCAGTAAAGACTATACTACAGTTTGTATTATAATAGTGACGATGATAACTGTAACTATTGTAAACAATGTAAATGAAATAATTTAAGACAAAAATGATACAGAACTTTTAAATGAAGAAAGGAAGAGGAGACCAGAATATTTCTATAATTTAACCAAAATAATTGAACCAAACTCACAATGAAAATAATTTGATGAAGAAGAAACAAGGAAGAACAACCAACTAAATAAGAACCAAGTATTAAGACCAGAAACCAAAAACCATGGTACCATAATGATAATATTGTTGTAATAACCACTATTATAGTGATAATGAATACAAGAAGGAATTAATGTTATGCCATGAGCAATAGAATGACTCATCGAATACCAAATGAAAAAAAATCTATATAAATGCTAATTACTATGTAAACAAGAAACAGATTATACCAACAGCAAACAAAGAAAAGAGTGCCAAGAAGGGATGAACTGTATATTATACCACATATCATACCTGAGCCACATAATATGGAATGAGCTTTAAAGTAGAAGAAGAATCAAGTGTATAAAAGTATTACGTAATTTGAAACATTATGAAGTGAAGAATCCAAGGATGTTTATTATTAGTCGAAAGAGACTACTTTTAATGATTTTTAATTTTTATGACTGGATGTAGAGAAATTCCATCAGTCTTACATTTGAGCAGAGATGATAATTCCTCTGAGCTCAGCTAAGTGAAGTATTGGTCAGCAGAGAATGTAGCCGAAAACGTGCCACTCTGAACTGTTCCAGCTCACATGTTAGGGAATGTTAGGGAGTAAACATACCGGTGAGGAAGCACCGAATAAGGAAGAAAAAATATATGATAATAATGATATACATAAGATTAAGGATTACTTATTAATGAATAAAGAAGTTAATCAAGGAGATACATATCATCTGAGAGAGAGCAATGGTGGAAAAAGAAGGTATATGAAGTGAAATCACGAATAAAAATATGGTAAATAAAAAGAATCAATAGTAATTATTTCATCCATACTAAGAGTATGATCTGAACTAATCACTTTTACAGGAGAGCATATGTAGCATAACAGAATTATCACCTTAAAACTTAACTTAATACAACATTAAAAAAGAAAAAAAGAAGAACTTATCAGTAATGAGTGAAAAATAAATGGTTGAAAATGAATTCAATAAGCTGATCATTATAGTCAATAAAATGTTAAAAAATAAACTCAATAACAAAGAAAACTCTTGGTCCAAATAAAACAAACCATCTATATAAAACCCAGTACAACATCAATATCAGTAGGATATGGAGCAGTAATGAAAAAGTAATAAGGGGCAAATTATTAAATTAGTGACATCAGAAGATCCCAAATACAAAAATAATCACCTACTCATAAGGAGCAGTAAAATACAAAACCGATAACATACTGATAAGGAGCAGTAAATGAAAAAATAATCAGATAAAACTCATTGAATTGATGACACGAGGACCTAAAAATACAAAAATAAGAAAATACTCAAAGAATAAGAAATAAGAAACAAACTATTTCAAGTTTCATACAAGGAATACAGAATAAAGAAAGGCTATTCCCAAGATATTATGAAGAACATGTACCAATTAAACAGAGTTAAAACAATGACAAACGTTAAACCCAGTAACTCAAGTTACAGGATACATTACCATTGAACTAAATTGTAAAATAAATATAAGAATAATTTAAGAATAAGACATAATAAGAGTGAAGGACTACCATAGTGTAGAAACGAATAAAAGACGACCATTAGTGTAGAGAATAGAAGGTGAAATACCCTAATAAAACATAATAAGAGTTAGAGACTACCATGAGTGTAGAGAATAACAAAGTGACATACCATAATCAAAAATAGTGAAAGAAATAAAATTATTTAAAAGACTACCATTAATGTAGAAAATAAAAGGTGTTACAGTTAGAAACCTAAAAATAAAAGAGAGATAATGACTGAAAATATTATTAGTAATAAGAATGTTTAAAAATAATATATAAGGAAATGATAGATATACGATGTTTTTATTATAATTAAATTATATATAGAAAATGATAGGTATAAGATGTTTTTGTTATAATTAAATAATACAGTTAAAAATGATAGGTATAAGATGTTTTTATTATAATTAAATGATATATAAAAAATGATAGATATAAGATGTTATGTTATACTTAAATAATGTTCACTAATTTCAAAGTTTTGTCAAGGCAGGGAAGGCAAGAAGATAATATTATTATATTTTGAATTGTAAACCATATAAATAATAAAATAACAAAATAGTCAAAAAACCAAATAGCAAAGCAAAACCATAGTTTAGACCAAAATAAAATATTACCATAGAGTCAAATCCAAAAGGATAAACTCAATAAAACTGTATATAATTAGCAGAAATTAGTCAATGTAAAATATAGATATTTAAATATAATCATCACAGAAATAAATAATAGCAAATGCAAAGACCAGAAGATAAAATTAACTTTATTGAAAATATGTAATATAAGGCCTAACAAGGGACTCGGTACAATTAAAATGTGAATTAATCAGCATTACAGTGTTAAAACAACAAATTGTTAACAACAAAGAATAATAATGAAGGGAGTAAAATTATTTAAGGAAAATGTTAACTCAACATGAATTGTTAACCATTTAATTACTAATTATGTGAAAAATAATAAGGCCTATAAGAAATATCAAAAAATGTAAAAATTAAGCTTATTTGAAACCACATTAGGTCAAGTGATATATTGAATTATGTAAAATTAGAACAAGAATATTGCTAGGTAGTTAAATTTTCATAAAATAAACAAATAATTAAGTTATAGCATTAAATAGGCAAAATTGTCATATATTTTTATAATATCAGATCTAAGCCAAGGCGACAGCTGATTCCAGACAATGGGAAGGAGAATAAGATATTTCGGAAATTACCATATTAAGACGATGATTTAAGTCATCAGTTAATTGTTAAACGTGAATGTGTAGGGATCAGAAAGTACCGACAGAAGATCCGAAATTTATAAATGGTTTGGAAAAATTGAAGTGCAATCTCAGAAAACATTACAGGGGTTATCAACTGAAAGTTAACTCCAAATAACTGAAACTAAAACGAATAACAGTAATAATACGATCCAACACAAGAGCACAAGGAACCAATGGCCATATTGAAAAATTAACTCAACACCAATTCCAATAGAACAATGAACGCAAACAGATTTTGGAACACGGAACACTACACGAATAATCCAGCACAAAACAACATCGCCGAGTAGAAGAGAACACTACAACTAAGTATCCAGAGGGACCACATCACCGCAGAGTACGAGATCCACCATTATATTTGAGGGAGAAGACGAAACATAGGAGTCAGCGTGGGTAGCAGAAATACGAAGCGGACAGCAGCCATACTTTTATTTGCACAACGAGCTGTACACAGCCTTCCGTAACCAGTGACGACGTGATGTCATACACTACTGCTTGGTTCGAAAATGTATTTATTCAATGACATTATTTTCTGAATATATGTTACTTTTATGGAATAGTATTTAAGTTTGAATTAATTGTAAGTACTGTATCTTATAACTTGCCCTTCTCTGACCATTTCGACAGTTCAAAGAACTCAATTAATTAATTTCTGTAATTTCATATATTTGTCAAGTGACACAATCGACCTGAGTCGAGTCTTAGCCGCAACCATTTGTCGATGCGCGTAAGATTGGCGCACAATTTTCAAAATAAATATCAGAATTGTTTTAAATACTCATGTCTATTGTTATTTGGATTATAAAAATTAGTTTTTTCTTTCTTCCTAACATAATTTAGAAGGATTACGAAAAATCAAGAAGAAGAAGAAGAAGAGGAGCTGAGACAGAAGAGAGTATACTTCGATCCAGTTGACATAATAAGATTAACACAGTGAAACAAATATTTCGTCGTAAAGACATACACAATAATAAAATATAAAATAATAAAAATAATTAATTAAGTAATCAATTAAACAAATAAAATAAATAAAAACCTTATAAATTTTTTTAAATTAAATTAATAAACTATAAAAAAATTGTTCTTATTATCAACATAAATATTATTTTTGATAACACCGTTTTATATATATATATATATATTGTAACGTTACTTGTATCTACGTTAAGCCCCACTGTTATGAGCACCAATTTTGTAACGTTACTTACAAAATAATAATGTTAAAATTTGAAAAATGAAATTAAAATATTTTCAAAAAATTATAATTTTGTTATCTGAAAAAAATATTTGTTTCGTGTTTCTTTTTTTTTACTGGTATTTAAGAAATAATTGTTGTTATTGTCTGGTGTTAAAATTTGAATTGTATTATGGTTGATAGTGTAGTGGTGTCACTTTCTATAAATCACTTCTAAGTTAATCTGGTTAACCCTGGTACTGGTCGATAGACGGCTCTTCTTCTTCTTCAATGTGCTCTTTATTTTCGTAAATACCGCCTTTCGGTTAGTCCGTGTCCTTGAATTAACTTATTCTTTAATTATATTTAAAGAAAAATTCAACCAATTTGCATAATTAGAAGGTTTATTAACAATTTATTAAAAAGTATCGATAGTAATCGATTGCTGACAACAGTATCGACTCGTTACTCAGGGCCGGTCGACAAAAACTTTACATTAACAGTGTATATAATATATGTTCTTTTAACGGTTATGTTAGAATAGCCAGAGAAGGGTAGGGCCAAGAAAGTATAACACTTACAATTAAAATGTCTTAAAACTAACAATTACAACGTTATTAATGAATATAGAAAGTTTATATAGTAATTTTCGAACCAAATGCAGACTAGAAACTCATTTGTTCCACCTCGAAGAGAATGATGGCAAAATCAAAATGGCCGACAGAAGTATGCGTAGTTGAATGTCTATCACCTCGACGAATATTTCTTCCAATAAAGATGTCCTTTCACTGTTTATTCGTCTCAGCAATTGTGGATATTAGTTCTGGAGTTAAATGAGTGTTCCTGGTGTATTGTTTATTAGTTCACTTGGTGTAAATGTGTGTTATTATGTCTAATTTCACTTTGGTTAAATGTCTCGTATATAACCCTTTTTGTTTTGTCCATAAAATTTATTTGTAGTGATGTTATTTCAATTATTTAGGCGTATGTGGTTCTGTTCATCTGTAATGCACTGTTTATTGTTTGTTTTCACTGCTTCTCAAGTAAAGAATTCAAATTAAAAAATTACCAAATTGTACTGAACTCGGTTTAATTATCGTACGCCATTAGTGTAGGTTATATGGAGCAAAACCTCGTTTAAGTGTTCGCTTCAACGGATAATAATTAACTGTTCTCATTTCCTTCGTCTCCTGAAAATCTTAGCCAATTTAATATATATCATACATTGTTTCAAATTACCTTAGCTTCCGATACATTTTATTTGAATACATTATACACGGAAAATATTTTCGTTATTACTTAACTGTATGAAATACTGAATACATATTTGGTTTCTTTAATCTATTTTGCTTATTTTGATACTAATTAATATAGTTTTACAAAGTTTTTATTTAAAAAAGTTATATTTCTTTCATGTTGGAAAAGTAGGCTTAATTTTGTGTTTCCTGTTCTTGTCTAGATAATAGCCATTTTCTCTGATATAATTATTATTATACTGAATCTAAGATTGATATAATTGTTTATCTTTCCTTAATTTCTTGCAATTTTGTTCATTAGTTATTGTTTTTAAATATAATTCATTTATCTATGACTCCTCCTCTGAAATTTTAGTTAATACATTTCATTTTTATTTATAATTTTACTTATCTTCTGACAATATCTTTATAAAGTATAAGTTACATTGTATTACTATATGGTGGGTTTATCTTACATAAATTTCATCAGTTTAGTTGGTTTATAGGACTAGATTTGTCCATTATAATGTAGTCTAAATTTACTATCTGGCCTAGACTTTATCTGTTGTTACTTACAAAGTTTTTAATAATACAGTTAGTTCATACCCTTTTCTGACCTTCTATTCTAATATAATATTCATTAATAATTTGTTCTTTTACTACTATAACATTTAGTATTGATTTTAAACAATTAAAACATAACAATTATTTAACATTAAATCTGGTATTTAGAATCATACCCTTTTTGTACTGATTACTTACAGTAACTTCTAAAAAACATTTTACTATATAGGAATGATATACACATTCAGATATGGCATTCCTAATTCAAACTACTAACAAAATAACATTTGATAAATACTAGGATTAATCTCTATTTCTAAATCTTTTTTATAGAGTTAATATATGGAAATTGGAACCTAACATATTGTTCCATTAAATTTTTTAACACTCCCTTAAAACTATTTGTTTGCAGTCTTATCTGTTTTTCTTAATTTTAGGGATGTATTCCCTGTCACTTTATGTACTAACTCAAAGCTATCTATTTATACTATTTATTCCATTGAATGTTCTCATATAAACAGTGGCATTTTATTAGAAAGAGTATTCATTGCTCCTTCACCATATTATTTGATTAAATATCATTCATGATACTATTTTAAAAAACACTTAAAGTTATTTAAATGTACTGTAATTCATGTACCTTCTCAAAGTTTATTTATGATAATCTAATAACTTGCACTTGTCCCTGGTTATTTCTTGATACTATCACTAGTCCTTTCATAGTTTTATAATATCAAATTCTTTAATCATGGGGGAACTGTTAAGATTTGTCTATTTAAATTATACAATAACTTTCTTGGGTGCACTTCTACTTAGCACTTTAAACACTTTTTGTTTTTATTAGTTTTACACGAGTTTATGGTTTGTTGGGATGTTATACTTTCTATTGTGACATTTACTTTCTTTTGGGGTTTTTGTTTTCTCGCTATTGGGTTTCTTTTGGGTATTGGTCGTGTTCTACTTCCTTTATTCTATGTGATCTTCACTTGTACCTGTTCATGAGGTATATTTGTTTGTTTTAGGTATCTTCTTTCTTCATTCTTGGTTTCTTCAGTACCATTTCGTTATTATTCACTTTCGTTTATACTGGGCTGTTTACTTGGTCTGGGTAGCTTCCTTGCCTACTCCTATCCTACCTGGGTATTATTGTTATTTTAATTTTAGTTTTCTGGGGTTTTACTTTGTTGTACATTCATATTAGTTGCAGATTTTTTTCTTTATGTTTACTTTTTCTTGTTATAATGGTAATTCATAGTGCTTTTTATTTGGTTCTCATTTGGATTTTTCTGGATATCCCATATACTTGATTTTTACTAATGATCATCTGGTAATTGATTTAAGTGGATTATCTGTCATGCTACAATATATATATTACAACGATAATTTTACATAAATGTAGGCATGTCAGGCCTCACGTTCAAGGGCGACATTCTTTATACAACGATACATACTATTAAATGTATGCGTGTCGAGCCCCAAGTTCAAGGGCGACAAAATTATACAACGAATTTTATATGTAAATTCGATATACTGTAATTCATGCAGGTTGTATAATGATACCAGGTGTAACTATAATAAGAGTATTTTTATTTATCAGTATTTAAAACTCATATTTATTATTTATTCAATATTATCAATATTCATAAACATCATTAATAATTGTCGGTCCGATATTGCTCATTATTAAATGTTTAGATCTTATGATATGCAACATTACACATATTAAAAAAAATCTCATATCTAAACATGTTAATAATCTTATATCTAGACATGTTAATAAATTGGTTTATTAATTAAATATAAAAATGAAAATATTTTTATATTGAAATAAATCTTCTTATCTCAGATCTGACCTCTACTCGCTCAGTCTATACCAATGTTTAAAATTCAATTTAAATTTATATTAATTTCTTGTAGACTGGCATTTGTTTTATTATTCAACTTTAAATTAATCTTTGCTATACTTCAAATATCAAATCAATTTACTATTTATTTTGATAATAAACTCTACTCTCTCTACTTTAAATTCTCCTTCATTTATTAATTCTTTTTATATGCGATCGCTCATTCTTACGACTAAATATTTATCTACATTTTAAAATATTAGTACTAAGTATAAACTTTTCTTTGTTTTAATTTACTGTCTTTTGATATCGTCTTTATGAGCTCTTTTTTAAAAATCATTAAAATGCATTACGCATGTCAACTCGAGTTCTGATGATCTTACGACTGTTGTCCGGGGTCCACCGTTGTCCAGAGTTAGTTTCCCATTCCTCCTGTCCTGGCGTGTTCCTGGATACGTCTAGAGTCCAGCGTCGTTCTACAGCAGCATGTTCCTGGATACATCTAGAGTCCAGCGTCGCTCTACAGCAGTATGTGTTCCTGGATACGTCTAGAGTCCAGCGTCGCTCTACAGCTTTTCCGTATATACTCTTGGTAGAGTTACTATTTCGGTATTTACTTTTTCCGGAATATTGTCGTGAATTTAATGAATGTTATTTCTTTCGTTACTGCGACTTGTCATAGAAATAAAAAAAAACTGTTTTGCCAACGGACAGCATGTCCGACTCCAACTGTGTCTTCAAATGAAGAGAAGGGTTTTTGGTCGAACCTTTAATTTATACCCTCTCGAGATTCCACGCCATTTGGCTCAAAAATCGTCCTGTCGATACCTGCATATCTCATGACAGCCCCCACTCCCAAACCTTTTCATCTATTTGCAATTATTAGCAAATAGCAATGTTATGCACGGAATCGAGATAGCACAAATCATAGCTAATCCGATTAAGCACTCACTATATTAATTTGAGCATCTTAGGGTAATTTCCGTATTTTTTGGCACGTTTATTTTGCACTGTCTTTGCATAACGTGTTCTATTAATGTCATCTTTTCACTGGGGATAACTATAAATTTTACACACACTTTGGTCCCTTTGGTTTGATCATACACTAATTAGTTTTCGCACAGTGAATTAAAATAATTATTTTAATAATTACTTGGGGCGGGTTGCTGAGATTCCTGTCTTGACATGCATCACTAACACACACAAGATACATGTGTAACACACATACAATTGAACAGGTGTTCACTGCATGTCAGAACAGGTTAATTTCTCCCCTAATCTAACAATGAAATATTTTTACAATCTCAGACCTGTCCATTTACCCGTAACTTATACAAATTATACAAAATTTATATTTATTTAAATTAATGCCTAATACAGCGTATGGCTGTATCGTTGCAATATATATATATATATTGTATATATATATACATAACGAGTAAAAGTGTATAAAACGAGTATGAATTGATGGGTGAATTGTTACTTGTATAAACGTTTGTATATATTTTGTTCAATTACAGCATCAGTTCAACGTCGTTTGTTGAACACCGATCTGATGGTGAATTATTATGCATCAAAAATGTTCTACAATCACAGCTAATTTCTATGTGGTATTGGTTAAACTGATGGGCTGCTATATCTATATATACAGGGTGCGGCAGAAAAACCTCCCACATTTAAAAGGCTAACAAAAAAAACATGAGCGATGCTATTCTAAATTTTATTACATAATATGAAAGGATACAGAATGCAGTTTATTGCACTTGGTTTTGAAAATGGTATCGCCTAAATGGTGGCCTTCTTCCCCGATACACGTTTCTAATTGATTTCTGAAGTTTTGCATCACTCGCTGGGTGATATCGCTGCAATTTCTTGACATATAGCAGCCTTCAGTTCATCAATGGTTTGTGGTCGATGTCGGTAAACATCAGCCTTCAGATGGCCCCAAAGAAAAAAATCGCAAGGGGTGAGATCGGGTGATCGTGCGGGCCACCGAATGTCACCATCTAACGAGACCAAGCGTGCGGGAAACAGTTCTCTCAAAACAGCCATCGAGTTTCTGGCTGTGTGGGCAGTGGCCCCATCCTGTTGAAACCACACATTCCGATTTCCAAGTGCGGCGAGTTTTGGTTGCAAAAAGTGTTGTGACATTTGCACATACCGAGCGGAATTCACTGTAACCGTTTGGCCTTCTTCCTCGAAAAAGTATGGACCATAAACACCACAATTTCCAACAGCACACCAAACAGTAACACGTGGACTGTGTAGAGGCCTTTCATGAAGCTGTCGAGGATTTTGTTGCTGACCCTGTAGACCGAAAATTTGGAACCCATAACAGTATGGTTTTTCTGTCCGGAACAGCATCGCCGCGATTAAGCTTGAAATGTATTCGAAAAGCTCTCTGTGTGGCGATCACAGATTCGTTATTTCGGATAAATGACTCAACAACAAACGCACGATGTATACCAGTCCACGCCATGATGGCAACTGAAACGGCAAGGCACATGCTACCAGAAACCAACACCACGAACCCCCCACTCCACCAGTGCCGGTACAATGACTCGGCAAAATGTGGCAGGTTTTTCTGCCGCACCCTGTACATATATATATATATATATATATATATATATAATGTGTAGAAATGCTCTTCATACTTAAGAACAAACACAAAAATAAAATGCTGTTATGTTAAATGGAGTTTCATTGCAAGTCCTGTCACTCTGAGCTCAGTGCAGTTTATGCTTCCGTCTAGGCCACGTGCCTAGTCTTAAAATTTACAAGAGCCCCCCCCCCCCAAAAAAAAAACTTCGAATTTTTTTTACAAAAAATTTTTGTAAAAACTTTGGGGGAATAAGGCGTCTCATCACTTACATATTCTTCTTTACATAACGTTTGGGGCTGGCCGCACGTACTTACACGTGCGGCCTCCCGTCACTTTTTTTACTGAGGCGGTGGTGGACTTTTGACTACACTGTTTGACTAATGGTGACCAACTGGGCGAACCTCGTGCGCATGGTTGCCTACATGCCAGGCGTTAGGCGTTGGCTGCTGCTGTCAACTCGTTCCGTGATTGGTTTAAATGCAGCGAACGGGAATAATTCGCCTTACTTCCGTTATAAAGTTTTGGTTGAAGATTACATATTTTCTCATGCCCTTTCATGTCCTCTGAGCACATATCACAAAAGGCGGCACACACGCGCATTCTTACACATTCCATTGTTCACCCGTACTTGACTCTGCCTCGTACGGTTTCAACCATATGGTGTTTAATAACAAATGTTACCCAAAATGGTTTGTTACAGATTGTTACAATAATGACGAATTAAAACCCTCTGCTTTATTTGCCCCGTTACAAAAGTAAGGGAACACGCACCCTACATACAAAGAAGTTATCCCGTACCATATTCGAAAAGGAGAGCAGTTCAAGTAGAGTTGGATAGAATGTTAGAGGGAGATATTATTGAGAGATTGGTGTCCCCGTATTCTAACCCATTAGTTGTAGTTATCAAGAAAGATGGGAGGGTAAGATTGTACCTAGATGCCCGTAAAATAAATCAGATCATCATTCCGGACCGGGAGTCACCCGAAGCAATAGATGAGATATTTCAAAAATTTAGCGGAGTTAAATACATGACCTCATTAGATTTAACAGCGGGGTATTGGCAGGTCCCGTTAGCGTGTGAAAGTAGGAAATACACGGCGTTTTTTTTTCAATGGAAAAAATTACCAATTTAAACAGTTACCCTTCGGGCTTAATACCAGTGTGGCCAGTTTTATAAAGTGTTTAGATGAGATATTACAACCAAACAATTTAGAATTTTTAACCATTTATGTAGATGACATACTGATAGCCTCACGCACACTTTCAGAACACATGGAGCATTTAGAATATGTGTTAGACAAGTTGCATAAAGGGGGGTTGACTGTCAACTGGGAAAAATCTGAATTTTTACAGAAATAAATACATTTCTTAGGTTTCATAATTCCACCAGAAGGGGTAAAAGCCAACCCAGAGAAGGTAGAGTCAATTTTGAAATTCCCTGAACCTAGAAATATCAAACAGTTGTAAAGTCTTTTAGGGTTATGCAATTTTTATAGAAAGTTTCAGAAAAACTATGCCCATATAACTTCAAAATTGAGTGAGGTGTTACAAAAGAATAAACAGTGTAGATGGGGAGAAAACGAAAGAAATGCATTTAGCGAGATAAAGAACCACTTTGTTAACATGATTATGATGAATCGCCCTAACTTTGAACGCAAATTTTACTTACATATGGACGCTAGCAATGTCGCTCTAGGTGCTGAGTTGTACCAGGAGAACGACTACAAGGAACATCACACCATCGCTTTCGCCAGCCGTACCTTGCTACTGGGTCGAAAGGAATTATACAACAACAGAGAAGGAATTACTAAGTATTGTCTTTCCCATGACGAAATTCCAAACCTATCTGTTGTGAAATTCTACCATCATCAGGACGGACCACAAGGCATTATCTTTCCTAAACACCTGCAGATTGACACACAACAGACTAACCAGGTGGGTGTTAGCTCTACAAGAGTATAACTTTTCGTGGGAATATATTAAGGGCATGGAAAACAAGATACCCAATACTTTATCCAGGGTAGATACAGAGGGAATGAGAACAGGGAGAGACCTAAAAAAAATAGAAATATTTAGGCTTAGCAGGGAAGATAAGACTTTTCAGGGAGGAATTAAAAGACATTCAAACGATGCAGCGATCAGATATAAAATTGGATAAAATAATAGCAAGTTCAGAATCCGACCTAGATAATTCTGTATATAGCCGATATTTTCAAATATATCAAGGGAGTTTATTTAAGAAAGTAGAGGGGGGAGAGTGTGATTGGAGGTTAGTTATACCGGAAGGGGTAGTAGACAAAATAATATGGGATTGTCATATTAGGTATGGGCATTTTGGGGCTAGAAAATGTGTGAACGTGCTAAAAGAATCGTGCTTATTTAAAAATATGGAACGGTGGGTTAGAAAATTACTACGGGTTTTGATTTAGTCGCAGCGGATCTGTTCGGCTGCTACCCAAAGGGTAGGGGAGGAGTAATGTACATCTTTGTAGTATTAGATACTTTTACTAAATTTGTAAAGCTGTATACTCGGCAACGAGTAGAGTCCTAAGTGAAAAGATAACAAAGCATTATATGATAAAAACCGGGAAACCTAAGGTAATAGTCTCTGATCGTGGGCCCCAATTCATTAGCAGGACTTGGCGACAAACTCTGGGTTGGGAAGGAATTATACCTAAACACACAGCGGTATATCATCCCCAGTCAAACCAGGCCGACAGGGTAATGCGTGAATTAAGTAGAATTTTTCATGCGTATTGCCATACTAAACACAGTGAGTGGCCGACATATGTGAATAAGATCGAAGATTGGATAAATTGTACTACACATGAGTCAACCGGGTTTACATCATATGAGTTAGTCAAGGGGACACGCCCACCTAGAATTTTAGAACAACTTTTCAATTATCCACTTGAAAGTAAAACAATAGATGTAAACATAAAATTTAACTCGCTAATGAGAATTTATTGACTAAACGGGTAAGAAGAAAACGGAAAAAGTAAATCGACCAAATATAAGGTAGGTCAGTTGGTGTTGGTAAGGAGGCATGATTTATCCAATGCCCAAGATAAAGAAATTAAAAAATTCTTTTTGTTGTATGAAGGCCCATATGAAATCATAGAAATTAAAATGGACAAAACGTTTGTCTTACAGAATCAAGTAACGCGGGAGATAGTGGGTACCCATAACGCTACAAATTTAAAAATGTATTGGTCGACACAAAATATATGAATAACTAATGTAATTGTAAAAATGTTATCAGAAGGGACTCTCCCTCATTTTCGGGCGACCACGGTCTCACCAGCCCTGGTCGTGGATTTTGGTCTTTTAGGAGTGGACCATGGTTGGAGCCAACCTCATACATGGGGTGGGACAACGATGGTCTTTCCCTACCAAATTGGTAGAAGTAGAAATTTACATAGTGTCAAGAGTGGGGAGGGGGACCCTTAAGATTCGTGGGTAAAAGTTACAGAAAGAGGTGCGTCAATTGGCACATCCCACGAACCAACGATTGCCTTATTTTTTTTTTCAAAGCAAAAGTATCGTAAGACAACCTTCAAGTTTAAACAGGTGTTGGTTGCAAGTTATCTCATTCCCTAACAGGGTGGTAGGTAATTAAAAAGTTTTTTTTGTTGAGAAACGAACCGCAAATAACAAATTTTCTGTGTAGCCTGACAGAATCATGGCTTATAGAGATGGGGTCGGTGATGGTCAGACTCCACACGTGAATGAACACGAATTGAAAGCACGTTTGGCAGCGTTAAAGGAGTTGTGTAGAGAACCTCCAAAATTGGCATTTGTTGTAACAAAGTGAATAGGGTCCAAATTGGTGTATAAAAAAAAAAAATGATGTGGAAGGGGGAGTATAACTGAGTAGTCAGTTATGGATTATGATGTGATCATAAATCACGTTGAAGTTGATTGTTCTGATGATCTAGATAGCCGTGGTTTTAAATAATTTGCTGTACAGTATTAACCCTGTTTTGCATTGTATAAAGTTAACTGAAGTAGTGTGTCTTGTAATAAGGACATTGAAAGAGTAAATGTAGATTTTAATGGAAAGGGAATATTGTTAATTGAATTAATAATGGAATGGGTTAATTTTTTGTGATTGGAGTTGTAACTTCTAAATGAATAAAAATAGAAGGAATAAAATATACCATGTTAGATTAAGGATATTGTTATGACGGTCTACTCGATCATCGTAGATACAGTGGAAACAAAATAAGAACAAGACAACAATTAAGTCACTAATCACACCTTTAATGTATACAGTAAAACAGTTCGTAATTACCAACACAGTCTACTACAACAAATCAAATCAAAATTGTTCACACACAATAAAATGTCACTAATATTAACACAATTGTATTACAATAAGTTGTAATTATACCGCCCGATTATAAAATGCAACACTTCACTAATAACTACTTGAACGTACACAGTAATCTCGCTACTATAACTTTCGAACCGCTCTGTAAATATCTCGCACTAAAACTGAAAACTAAGGCCGCTACCGCCATGTATTTATAGTCCCGCTCACACACCAGAAGCTTCCAAACTGCGTCTTATCTCTCGTGTGAACTACATAATTAACAGCACACAGGCCGAGCACCCAAGCGAAGCCCGGCACAGTCGAGAAGATTCTCGCAAAATGTGTCTAGTAGCACGTACGCCACACGCTTACATTCTGGATCTCTCTGGAACGTTCGATAAACACGTAGATTGTTCTGTGACATCGTAACAATATGTACATGTAAACCATGTAAGATGTATGTTAAAAAAAAAAAATTAAGTAGATGAAACCAGTACTTTGCAAAAGACAAACCAGTACGGGCTAAGAGGAAACAGGATATGGCATGGTGAAAGGCCAGTTATTGACGTTTTTATTGAATTGTTACAGAGTCTGGTGATACTGTGGTGACAAGCCTGTCTGACTTTATGGTGTTGGGATCTCGACAAGGGAAGTCCAGTAAGGTCATGCAGGTGCAGCCGCAGTCACCAGACTAGTGGGGTAAGTTACCCATGAGTATAGTAATGAATTATGGGGGGGTTGTGGTGCCATATCCTAGCTGGTCCTCTTGGATTTTAGGCAATGAGAGTGTTTTCTGTTTCGACAGAAAACCTCTCATTGGGGGGTACTGTAATGGGGCAAACTAAGGGGTTTTTTAATTTCATAAATTTCATGTTAACAATCTGTAGCAAACCATGCTAGGAAACAGTTTAAGATCACCAAAGGTGTGACTTTTGTGAACACCCGGTAATCAGTTCAGTACCATGCTGTGCAAGGTACAAAAGAAATAATAATGTAATGTGTAAGAGCGCGCATGTGCCGCCTTGTGCGACGTAAAAGTCACATAGATGGTATCTTTACCGCCTTTCACGAGATGTCGAGAAAGGCGCGGGACATTCACCAGCCAATCAGGGAGCAAGTTGATGGCATCGGAAGGTCCACCGAGCGTATTCTCGCCATTTTGGACGCTTTCAGTTGGCCAAAATTCTTCAGACCGCGCAGTCATATAAAAAGTGCTCGAGCAAAATTTTAAAGTCGGCCGACAAATAAAAAGTGAATTCAACGTAAAAACAACCGGAAAGAATATCAGAGTGAACCAGTAACAATAGTCTTACAAATTTAACTGTTCAAAACTTATTTTCAGAGTGTTAAATAAAACAGTGAATCAACAATAGTGGTGAAACCACGTGGAGAGGACTACAACAGGGATGAGTACCTAAAATAATAAACTAACTAACTTACACAGCATTTACCATTTTAAATGGGTGATCAATACGATAAAATACGTTCAGAGAGCTCTATAAAAAGGGGGTTATTAAAATATAAATCAGTAGAGGTATGAGAGCGTGTGTCATGAAAGCACAGGTTTGTCTATAAAAAGAAAATATCTAAAAAACTAGTTACGTAAGATTGTGTTTATAACTATTGTTAGGGGAAGAAATTGTAAATTTAAAGGTTTAGAGTGACGCGACATCACGTTGCCCAATCGCTTGTAAAGTAATCAAAACGGAAAGTTAAAACAACAGAAAGAAGTTAAAATTTGAAAACAAATAAAAATGAGCTTGGTTTATCAGAAAAATGTATTAGTAATTATTAAGCAGCAAAACCCAGTAACCACTTTTACAGGTCATGAGTTCGTATATAGAATCCTGGACTAACGTGTGAAGGTAAGAGCTAAAATTAAATATTGGAAGTTGTGTTTTTTGTTTTTTTATCTTTTCAAAGATTAATTATTAAAAGAAAAGTAACAATGTTGGCCACACCGACAACCGCCATTCAAACACCAATCACAACTGATTCTGCTATATGATAACATGACATATATTAAACATGGCTGACCATCACTACACTTCGCACCAGTGCTGTGGTACCCCCACATGGTGTCTGTTACATGGTACTCCCGCCATGGCCATGTGATATCCCTACTTCAGTCATATTCTACCCCCACCATAGTCACGTCGTACTCACACCCCCTGACGTCATAAAATTCAAATTTCCTGCCATGAGGTACTGGTACATGTTATGGCTAAATCATATGGACTGAAAGTGCACATAAAAATGACTTCCATGGGACACCAAATGGTCTCCAACAGTTTTAACCGATAAGTTTACAAATAACAACAATGCTGTTCATTATAACAATAAATGCTTGTCACCATAAGAAAAATTTATAACTATGTATAATACCTGATCAACAAACTGTTCAGTCTCTTCTTTGATGATTTCTTCTTTTACATGCAGTTCTCCTTTTAGGACAGAATTTATAACTGGGAATACATCCTGCAAATTGAACAATTATAAAATTTACTTTGTCTTCTCAGTGGTTTACAGAGTACTATATAAAGAGGTGATCAATACTAAATAAGAAATATATAGAATCACCTATCAATTTTTGCAATAAATATCCATACTCTGTACCTACATGGTGTGTGCACGCGCATGCTCGCACAAATGTGCGATTTTACTTACTTAATCTCATGTAGTTTATATGTATACAACACTATGATACAGTGTATTGTGTATTCTGTTGATTTTTAATTACATATCTACAAACGAATGTGATCCAAATCTCTAGTGGTACATGACACAGAACAACCTAACACATTAGCTATGGGCTAAATAATGGTTATGCACATTACCTGTTCAGTCTCAGCCTCTTCTGGATCTGCTTCTTTCTTTACATTGACCGTTAAAACATCCTACAAATAACAAGGAATTAAAATTTACTTTTATACACATTCATTACCATTATATGAGAATGCTTTATAAGAGGCTGTAAAGGAAACCATAAAGATGTTCAAGACCGTAATAACATTTCATGGAGACTATAAGAGTTAAGAGTTACTGATGTTAAGAGTTAAGAGTTACTGATGTTAAGAGTTAAGAGTTACTGATGGTATGGTTTCTACTCACAGAAAACAAGGTAAATTGAGAACACTATTGAATATTATAAAAAATTATTAGGGGGAAGAAGAGAATCAGGAACAAAAATAGGTAAATATTAAAACTGGTAAAGATAACTGAGAGGAATCAGTGTCAGAGCACATGCCAAATGGAGAAACAAATTTGCTACTGTCACATACTGAATTATAAATTAAGAAGAAATTCCTCAAATTATATGTTTGCAGTATGCTATTATACAAGCTGCATGTGAAACCTAGACCATAGGGAAAAGTGAAAGACACAACCACAGTATTTGAAATCTGCTGCTGTAGAATATTAAAAATATAGTGGATGGACAAAGTAATTAGAAAACAAAAATGAACAGGTTCTGGAAACAATGGGTGAATGGAGAGGTTTGTGAAGATGAGACAGTGTGGTGAGTCACTATTGGTTGAGACCCGGTAATAACTTTGCTGATGGGCATCCAGTGAGTGGGAAGTACTGCAGAGGAAGGGAGAGACTAGAGTACCCAGGTTGACTGTTCGGTTGTGGGATGCTGTAAGCTCTCACAGATAAAGAAGGTGGTTCAGGAAGAGTCAAAGAAGAAGATACAAAGAGTCTGAGAAACATGTCAGAGACATCAGGTGACACCACATTTGCCTCATGAACAGCTGTAAAGCAACATGTTGGTCTGCAGTATTGTTAATTACAGTCATGTAAACAAAAAAAAAAGGAAAGTCAATTTTGTCTGTTGGAAAGGTATGACTTGATTTTCTGAGTGGCTAAGAGAATGTCGTTAAGAGATTATCATGGATGTGCTAAAAAATAAAGAGTGATATTCTAACCTTTTAGACCAAATAAATTAAAATACTTGTAAAAAAGGGCCAGGTTTAGTATATAAACAGATAGTTTTGTAGTAGGATAATGGAAGACCTCAAACAAGCATTGTTTTTTAAGGCAAAAAATCGCTGAGCTGAAATACGATCTGTTGCAACATCACACTCACTCACCTGATTTAGCTCTATTTAATTTTAATTATTCCCAAAACTCAGAAATTCCATGGGGAGGGAGGGATTTTTCTGGAGATGACTGAAAGCGGCAGTAAACAGTTATCAGAGGACCTAGAACAATCTAACTTCTGAATGGAATAAAAGCACTGGAGCATCACTAAACCAAATGTGTTCAACTACATGGAGACTATGCTGAAATATGAAAAGTGATTCGAAAACGAAAAAATACTGGTAGGCCTAAGTCTTTTATTATTAGGCCATGAACTTTTTAAATTGCCCTAGTATATACCTGTAAGGTATATGAAAGGATAAATGATCTTATCTACAAAAAGCCACGTTTCAAACGGATTTCCATCATATATTGTTGCATTAAAGATTATTAGTTATGATAAGGTGATATGAACTTTAATGCTATTACAGTAAGATAACAATTTAATTAAGTCAAATGTAATTAATTATCTACTGTCTACTGTAGCGTAAACTTATTAACACACTTCCTACATTAACAGTTTGTTAATTTTTCTTTTATAAAATTGCTAAACTGCTATAATTGTTTTTATTATTTAGACAAAGCTTTTCGTCATTACTGACATCTTCAGGTCTTAAACAACGTCTATCAACTGTACGTTGTAGGCTTTTATACTTTAGGCCCCTCCCCTTATGTCATCGCCCCTCCTATTGGTTCTAGCTGCTACCGCTCTTCACAGGAACTTTGTCTACCTTTTTCCGTTAGGCATTTTTCTAACGTCCGTCAAATTGTTTTCAGAATCTCCCGTTAATTTCTTCATTCTTGACTTATAACCTTTTGCATTTCGTCATTTTTTAGTGTGTTATTCTTATTATTTTAATTTATTTTTGTTTATTGTTTAATATATAATAAAATATTTCTTCATTTGTAAAATCCACTTTTATATTCATAAATTTATTTTTATCTTCTTTTTTAACTTTAAGTATTTCTAGTTCTTCTATTAATTTTCTTTTTTGCGGATTGTCAGTAATGACGAAAAGCTTTGTCTAAATAATAAAAACAATTATAGCAGTTTAGCAATTTTATAAAAGAAAAGTAAGGATGGCTGCTAATTTAAACAATACGAAGTTTGTTAATTATACAGTTAAAAGTAGCATGCCTACCGTGTCCTTGACTGACTTGTTTATAACTAATCTTGAGAGCAGTGGCTTAGTAAGAAGGGTTAACCTCACTCCCCACGAATGGGTAGGTCATGTATATAAAATCTGTAGGAAGCAATTGTATAGCTAATGGTTACAACATTAAAAGTGGGCAATAAATGGTGAATTTTGGACTCCCCCCACTTGGCACAGGAGCGGGTGGTCAGATAAAAATTCAAATGCAAGTCATGATCACTCATAGAATAGTCAGTTGTGTGCCTGGCTCTTACTATCTGGCTAACAAACATTTGAGACAAAACACAAAGATTTGAATATGTACATCAATTACATGTCTAATATTGACTTTTAGACATATAATACTAATAATACATACAAGATATAACATAAGACATCTAATACTGATATATTCTGCAGAAACTGGGAGTGAGACAATGCAAGTCAAAACAGCGAAATGAGATGCCACAAGTATCGAGTTCTGGAGAATACCAGGAAGACTTGCGGAGGACAGGACTACCAGAGGGGACAACACAAGAGAATGAGTGATGATAGAATAGTATGAGTTTGTTGACATAATTGGCCAACACAAAGACA